>VYXD01002157.1:48892-188885 GCA_013397195.1 Hylia prasina | reverse complement strand
GGGAGCGGGGCGTGACGTCACCGCCAGCGGGAGCCGCGCGTGCCCGCCCCGGGCGTGGGGAGCCCGACGGCCCGAGCAGGGGACGCACGGAGCCCTCAGGGGAAACGCGGCACCGGAGCCGTCGCGACTCCAAAGCGCGCGGAGCGGGGAAGTGCCACGGTGGAGGCGTGCCGAGGGTGCGGTCCCGAGCGATTTCGCTCCCGCGCCTCCCTGGTCTCTTCCCCTCTGGCACCTGCTCGTAAACTCCCGCTCCGTCCCGTGCCGCAGGCTGTCCGGGGAATCTCCTCCCTACGCGTTAGCGAATGAGGAACCTCCCCGGTGTATTCCCCTTGGCCCTTGCACGGAAACTCCCGCTCCGCTCTGTCCCGTCCCTCAGGCTGTGCGGGGAATCCCCTCGTTCCGCGTTAGTGCGTGTGCGGATCCCCGAGCAACCGCGGGAGCGGCTGGGGCAGCGCGTGTGGGCCAAACTTCCAGGCCCGGCCGGGGTAGTTCTCCCGGGGCCGCCGCCACGAAAGCCCCGGTGGCGAACGCGCGAGGTTTGCGGAGAGCGGCGGGGCCGGGCTGGTGCCGCCAGGGGGCGCGGCGGAGCGGGGCCGCTCGGTGCTCCCGGGGCGGCCGCCGGCGAACGGGGGGAGCTCGGTGGTAAGTGCCCTCGGAAAGCCAACAGCCATTCCAACTGAGAGTGGAGGGAAGAGAGGTGAATTTACCTTGGTTACTGCGTGCACTGACACATTGAAAAACCGGGGTTTCACTCTCTCACATGTGCGCAGACCCGTTCTTTTTTTTTTTTTCCATGACCACAAATCCAGTTGCCCTGAATCTGTTCATAGTAATTCACAATAATTACAACAGCTCCATCATCTTATATGTAATGTGTTTAATTTGTATCCGTTATTATGGCATCTAAGTAGTCCCCAACATTTATTTCTCATCATCGCAGTTTGAAGAGAGATGGAAGTGCTACCATTCCCATGTCACAGGTGGGAAATTAAGGCACAGGCAAATTGAATCCCATGTCTGTAGCCACACAATATGTAGGACAGGTCGAGGACATCACCAGACCCGAAATCATGTACTAAATTCCTCTACTCCTCTGTCTGTTAATAGTTTTACATATAGCAATAAAGTAAGTTTAATGTGTTCATTTGCAAAAACAAACAAACAAACAAACAAAAAACACCCCAAAAAAACCCCACCTCCAAAGCCACAAGCATTATCAAAATACATTCATTTTTAATTTCATTTCTAGATTCTTATTGCTGTAATTCAAGTTCAATGCTTGATCTCAGGTAGTACATCAAAATAATGGTAAGAGAACCGGAATGTTAACACCTGGTTAGCTCATAGCAAACAGAAAGAACAGCAGTGGGAATGCAGAAGACAGTAACATGTTCTTATTTTCAGGAGATATACTCCCTGTGCACAGCAGACATCTGAAGCATAACTCCAGTGGCAGAAGCTTAAGAAAGATAGCATGGATATTTTATTCAGAAACTTCTGACCACACCCCAGTTCTAATCTTCTGGCTCTTTGTTTTCAGGAGGTTATCACCTGAAGTCTCATTTATTTATTTTCATTCTCTTGTCCAGAACAATTTGTTAAGCACAGAGCAGTTTCTCATCCGATCTCTCTAAAGTATTTCCTCTTAAACCAATCTAAAGTTCTCAGTACAGAAACCACATACCTTCACAAGTATTCTATGTGTGTCTGCAGGCGGCCAAACCAGTAAGCCTGTGGCTGAAATTTCTCTAAAAAGCCAAACCACAAAACCCAAGCAAAAAAAACCAAGAAGAAATTTAGTTCACTACTGTCTTTATCTGTACAGTAACATGAAGGGATGGCTGAAGGACCAGTGCTGTCTTGAGAGGCTAATGCCCAGTACAAATAAGCTAATAGATGACTAAAAGCTAAAGAACAGTTTTCGAGAAAAAAGCAAACTGCTTTTCAGCTTTATAATACAGTTCCTCCCTCTTTTATAAATTGCTATAAGGATCTAAGCATGATCATTATATCCCACAAGGCATGGCATGAATAACCAGAAACATGTGAAGAGTTATTATAGTAAGGATAGTACATTGCTATAAATTACATAGTTACAATACTCTAGGTGTGAATAACTTAAAAGTATATCATGTATGTGTGACATGATCTTACATTATTCTCTACTAATACATTTACTTTTGGTTACGTGGGGGTTTGTTTTGATCCTTTTTTATATTATCTGATCTTAATATTTTATTCTACTTAGAAAAATGGAAAGTGTTGGTGATTGCTGATTCCATAAATAGAGTACCCGATGAAAATAATGGAGGAGTTAAGGAAATTCAAGTCTTCAGTGTTGCTGGGGAGATATCCATCTTCTCTCACCACGTTTATAAAGGCACAACTTTTAATGTTTCAGCTTAGAGTAAGTGCATAGTTCTCATGCACTAAGAGTGATTTATATGGGAAAGAGAAACTAATAACTAAACTAAGGGGTAGTTGAAAGATCTGCACCAATGGGACTAAATATACCTTATCATCATTCCAGAGAGGCACCTTGTATTTTTTCATTCTTAAATGGCACTAAGGTGTGGGGACTGGAACAATGCCCAAGTATTAGGACAGAGGCAGTTTTAGTACCTGAAATTTATGTACAAAATACCTATCAGATTACAGTGCAAAAAGAAACGTAAGAGCTGTGTCTGGTGTATGGTAAGATGACATTTGAATGACATCAGTGACTCTGAAAATCTTGCAATTGAAAGCAGGACATGTTTTCCTTGCTTTCTTTTGTGATTATTACTTTATTATTAGTAGCTAATTATCAGATACCTACATAAATTGTTTCAATACCTGCAACCTAATTTAAGGAATGAGGGATATATTTGCAGTAATTACAGCATAAACTATGAACAAACTAGAGATTCCAGAATAGCTGTAATGCGTAACACTGGATGATTGCTTTAAAACATCACAGCTTCCAGGTTTCAGCAGTATAATTGAAGCCGAATGCCACAGGATGCAAACATTGATTACTCCCCTCCACCCCCTCAGCTTTCTGCCTTGTAGATCATTATTAGGTGTCTCAAAAAAGAAGTTCTATGATTAAATCTTTGCACTACTAAAAAAAATAAGCCACATACAAAACCAACACAGACTAATCTGTAGGAAGTTAAGGAACTGGAAATGGCATCTGTTCTAGTTGTGTGATAGAATAGGTGGATGATTATAGAAGTGAGCTTAAAAGTGAGCTTCAGCATTACTGGAACAGAACAATGTGACTACAATGCATTTTCATGACAATGACATGCCTACTCAATCTGTATTTGTGATGAACATACCCTATTCCCTTGTTCTCCTTCAAGTATCTGTTCAATAGTTCACTCAAATAACATTAATCAAATGTCATATTTTTATCCTGGCTGCCACCAAACTTTTTCTTTCAAGAACCTGAGGAATGTTAGCCATAACTTGGTCCTTTCTGATAACTGAACATTGCACTGAAACAATTCCAATATTCTAATGAACACTACAGTTTGAGAATGGTTATATGTTTCCTGCCTCTGATTAATATAGTTAATTTCCTCCTTTGTGGAGGCCCCTGAGCCTGTCAGGGAAACTTCTAGGCAATGCCTTGGAAGAATCTGCCATAGGCTTCAAGAAAGCCTTGGAGTTTAGGGTGAGCAAAAAGACTTCTCGCATGGTGCTCTGCAACACTATGTTAATCCACCTCAGTTTTGCTTTCCCCATTGGTCCCTGGGCTTTGCCCGCCTCTGTTGTTCATATATGTCCCTAGCTCTCATGGTTTCTTCTTTCCCTATTTCCCCATTGGTTGTGGTATCCCTGGTGGCCAGCCCCCGTGTCCCCTATAGGTCATTGCCCTTTGCCCTGCCCTTGTACCACCCCTTGCCCTCAGACCATTGGTTCCTGACCCCCTACTTAACCGTGGGCACTCCTTTGATCTGGGTCTTTTGTCCCTGATCCCTTTGGCACGGTGAACATAATAAACCTTCACTGAAATTCTTCATACAGAAGGCCCTTCCTGTCTTTCCTTCACTGAGCTGTGTGTGTGTGCATGGTCTTGAAATGGTTGTTCCCATGGCCTACCTGAGCAGCTTCTGAAGGAGACACTTTGAGAAGGTAGCAGCATTTCACCCTCCTGCCATGCTGCTACACTCCTTCTTTGCTAGTGCTGATTGTTTCAATCCATTGAACAAAGACAAGGAATTTAGCATTTGCTGGGACAAGTGGAATCATCAGTTCCACCATCACTACTGGAACAATCGGCAAGAACTGTGGCTCAATACAGACCACCAGCTTTAAAAACCATCTGTAATAGAACATACTGATGGATACATTCAGTCTCATTGTTCTTCTAGGATGAATTATCTCCTATAACCCCATGGTTTTGTGATCTGCTTTCAAAACATGCAAATACTGATGAAGCTCTATTTTTGTGAAAGTAAAGTTTAAAGGAGGTGTCAGACTCAGAGGTTAGGCATAAAGAAAAACTGCCACTTCTTTAAAGTTTTCGCCTTAAACACTAGTTTTTCAAGGGCTGATGTTTACAGTCTCACAAGTATCAAGGCAAATATATACTTCTGTAAAAAGTATCCAGGCCTTTTGTGTTTAAAACTCTTTGAAACATATCCTCGCTTTCTGCATAAGAGTACCTCCATTGTGAGGACCCAGAAAACCTTGTCACCATGGCATAAGTGTGAGGAAGGTGAGTCATCAGTGCAGAGACAGCTAATACTTTCACCCTTTCTGTACCATGATGAAATTAGTAATGCATTTGTTTGTACAGCTCTGTACTGCTTCCATGCAGAATAAAATCACAAAGTGTAAATACCACTTCCCTTCAAACACACTAAGGACAACTATCCAACAAATACTCTTGTCTCTCTATATCATATTTATTTACACTATAACTATAACTATGTTTTGTATCTTTAGCACTAGATAATTTTCCTGTGTTATTTCAAATTTTCTTCCAGTTGGATCCAGGCCAGAAGAGAGAGATCAGCAGCCCAACCATAAGGTTCCTTCCTACCACATCCTAAGGAAAGGTTCTGCCATAGAATCAGATTAAGTAGCATCAGTTCCTGACACAGTTTTCAGTTAGTTCAAGAGCTCTTCTGTTGCAGACAGGTAAAAGATATTATAAAAGAAAGGCCTTTTAAAATCAGACCTTGCTCTGCTGAATTACCAGCTAGCTTGTTAGTTCTTCTGAGTGCAGCTAGCAGGTTCCCTAGCAAAACAATCTTGGGGAAGAGAATCTGTTTGCATAACAACCTATTCTTGGAGAGAAAAATAAGTTTGCACCTGCATAAACAATGAATCTGTTCCATGAGAATCAGTGAAGAAAATATGTAAACATATCTAGAGAGAGAAAATTTGATAGACATACACAACAGCCCTTACCAACTGATGAACTGAGTTTCACTGTATTGCTGACCAATTAGGTTTAACATGGTGCCTTCTAATATTTCCTATAAATATGAGCTTTGTGAATAAAGAATTGGATTTTCCTACATGGAGAAACTGAGCCCCGGATGATTCATTGTAATACTCTTCAAAATGGCAAAGACCCCTGAACCATTCTCAGAGTCATTCAGGAGGTGTAATGGAATCCATTTCACAGCTTACACCTAGCACTGCATATTAAGGTCTTTAAATCTATGAACAGAGGAATTTTAAATCTACTGAGCAGTTTTTCCAGCTCTCAGAGTGAAGCAGGTAGTGTGGAACTCAAGTTCTAAAAATATAACTTGGGAGTATTTTTAGTACACGTTTTTAACTGTTAACAAAGTCAGCTTATACTTCAGAACTTCAGGTTTCATTTTAATGAACAAGGAAAACTGATTACATGTTTTTGGGTGAAAACATATTATTCATGCACCTTCAACTGAGCGTTGGCCATCCAGATTTCATTTGAGGATGGGCTGCCAGAAAAATGTAAGGATTCATTTAAAATAATTTCTCTAGAAAGACAATTTGCGAATGGCTCATGGCAGCAGATAGAAATTCTAGGTTCTCCTAAACTAAGTGTTTTTTATGGCAGAAAGGATGGTAACAAGAAGATTATCTGCATACAATTTATCTCAAAAATTCTAAATAAAAATGTCCTTTTCAAAGAACATAAGATTAGGTGGCCCCAAAATGAAACCTCAAGATGTTTCAGAAGATTAGCTGAACAATTCAGGAAAGTATTTTAGTCTCAGAAGACGTAGAGGAGAATCTACTTCTTGCTGTTCAATTACTTCCCGTGTTCTTGGACTACTCTTGATGACTGGAATTATTTTTTTCCTTCCCTTCTATGCCGAATCACTTCTAGGCCTTCCATATTTCTAAGAAATACCAGTTGATTTGCAGAAAATATTTGTTTGTTACAAATCTTTTAGGAATAATGTATTTCACAGTTTCTTTCCCTGCCTAATCTCGATCCATATCATTTCCCTCAGCATGCTTCCAGAATATTCATAAAATCAATGCCACCATTAGCAATACAGCTTGGGAGGCCAAGTCTTCATTTGTAACAGTTGCTTTGTGAATTTGGCTAATGCAGAAGAAATTAGCACATAGCCTCTACAATTTAAAGGTATGTTATCCAGTTATTTTTTTTCACAGCAACTGAAGTCAAACTCAGTTCTTGTAGGAAAAAAATCATTATAGCATTTCTGAATGCAACAGCAGCAATGCCCAAACTGCTACATCCTCCTCTATCACCCAGATGGTGCCTTCAGTACCCATGCACATGGCTTGGTGTATTTCCTGATAACTTCAAGGAGATTTTGGGTCACACCATTTTAGGCATGGAAGAAATCAGTAACTCTGCCAAAACAGACACAGATTTAATCTTTGCAAGTAGACTCCAACACAGATTTCATGAGGGAGAACAAGCTGCTTATCTATTACCTGCCTGTAAATATTGAGACAAATGTGTACACTGTGAGGGGCATGACCTGGACTAATCTGGGTAAGTGCTGGATCCACTGCTTGTCAATAGTTACACACTTGAACTCACAAAAATAAATACTCTGGATGATATATCAGGTTCATTTATCGTATCATCTTCCCAGAAGGATCCCTGTGGAGTCAGGGTAACACTACATATTCCAATTAGCCAGCAAGAAGCAAACCCAAACTTTTCTGTCAATTGCTTTTTTAACAGTTTCTTTCACAAGTTTCTCAGTGTAAGCCAAGATAGTGGAATTTCAAAAAACTTGTCACCATATGCACCCATACCATTTCTATGGCTTCCTCATTTTGAAAAAAAAGTAGTGGGTGGTTCTGTATTCCTTCAAACATCAGTGAAATCCCAGCATGTTGCCAGGTCCCTCCATGTACTATTTTTCATGCAGTCAGACTTACAGTGAAGCTCTGTCCCAAACTAATTTTGAAGGCTGCGTGTGATTTACTTTATTGACTTCTTGATAATTTTTTTTTCCCAAGATTATTGTTTTGTGGAAGAAACTGACAAATGCCCTTTGGGCAAAAAGAGAACATGGTTCTGTTTTCAGAGAGGAAAACTTAATGGTGCCTTAAGACTCACTGATAACTCACTGTTAGACACAGAACCAGAAAGCATAAGCCTCTCCCACACAATGGGTTCTGGAAAGAGGAGGAATTGTGTCTGGAAAGATGTGTGAAATCTTATGAGGATAGAAAACATTCTGTTTCCCAGCTGAAAGACTTTCTGAGTGGGTAACAGATCTTACCAGTACTATCTGTGATGTTGGTTTGACTTCTGCAATTGATTTTATGCCTTCATCTACGAGGACTCAAGTAGCAATAACTGAAATAATAGGAATATCATTAAACACCTCCACTCTCATAATTATCAATCATTATTCCATGATAGGAGCTTCAAGGTCATGTGCTTAGTCTGATGTAGCAAACTTTAATCCATTAAATCACTTCGGCCTTTCACCTCCAGGGAAGGCCTCTAGCAGTAGGGGCTTTTTCTTGAGTTACTCAAACAGAGTTTATCATTTTAGATAAAATGCAATTTTCTGAGCTACTCAAGATGGTTGGCTTCTACAGAGCCCATAGTTTTCTTCCAGGGTGCAGACGCCAGGTTTCTCAACGAGGAGGAGATGTGCAGTGGTCTGGGTTGCTCTGCCCTTCAGTGGGCCTGGCTATTTCCTACACAGCTGGGAGATCTCTGCAGCAAAAAGGAGGTCCTTGTACACAACATATTTTGAAGAAGTACAATTACTGCAGGGCATCATCTTTTTCTTCCAATTTACCAGAAGCAAGCTCCAAAGTGACTATACAAACTCTCAGAGAAGCTGATTTTAATCACTCATGACTCATTTATAACTATGAATTAAATTTTCCAGCTTTACAGCATTTATTTTGATTGCATTTTATAATGACAGTTGCTATCCTAGTTACCAAACACTAATTTATGATATAGGTTAATTTTGTGTTATTAATGAACTATCAAAAAGGCAGTGTGACTTATAGTACTGACATTTAGCAAGTCACTAAAATATCAAGAGAATAAGTAAGAACTTCAGAGAGTTGCTTCTTTTCCTTTCATGAAAACAGAAAAGAACTGCAGATAGAAAAGTGAATTTTGTAAGAATATTTCCTCTTTTTTCATCCTCATGTATTCCCTCATTCATGTATTTTAATTTTATATTATTTTCCTCTCAATTAAAATACCTTAAACAAACAGTTAACGGCATGTGGATTGTCTTCCGGGAACACTGTCCATCAGATTTTTCTCATTTCATGGCAACGTTTAAGCAATTAAGGTTTTAATGAGGCTGAAAATTTCTAGCCCAAATAATGTAATGAGTTTGACTATCTTCCAGAACAACTGTGGCACTAATGCAGGAATGCATTTAACCATATGCTTGAATTCAAAACTGTGTTGTTGGGCAGCAGCTGTCTGCCTCTTAAGTGAGGTTTAAAACTCACACTTAACATTTACTCTGCTTGGAGGATTCATTGCACCATTGCGTTGTCTGTGTGAGAGGTACGAGTACAATATTGCCATTTTCTCACGTCACATTCTGCTCTCTCAATGTACTTACTCATATCCACAAATTATTCAAATGACACTTGATCAATTACTTATTTTCAGCTTTAAGATGCCACTAAAGATTGAAGAATATTTCTCAAATGGGAGGTAAATTAGATTCTGTTACTTAACAGAATATGAAAAATTAAACTGTATTGGCACCGTGGACTGAGCTGTGCTGATGAGTGTCAGGACTTCTAATTGTTTCTGTGGTAAGTGAGAACCTTTCATTTCCTCTTCTTTTTAGAAGGGTTTTGCATCCTGATAAAAACAGTATTTGTTTTCCTAAAATGACTTCATACACATTACTTATTCAACTGTGAAATAAACATTCATCTTCAAAAATAAAGAACTAATTAGTTTGGGGCAATTGCCAGATACCAGCAGCATACTTTCCAGAGCCACAGTAGGAAGAATTCTACGAAAATTATTCCACTGTTTAGGTAACTGTAGCACAGTTGTCTTCAAGTTATTCTGCAAAAAAGATGCTGGTTTACTGCCAGCAAAACCATCATTTGTCCCAGCTGAGAAAGTAGCTTCATAAGTATTTCAATATTTTTTTTTTCTTGTGGGAAAAAATAAGTAAAAGCAAAACAAACTACCAAAGAATTCTAAAACTAATTTAAAGAAAAAATAAATCGCCAATTTTAAAACTGTCACACAGACTGCAATTCTGAATGTGCTTCAGAGATAAACACAAAACTCCTTGAAATAAGAAAAATATATTTTATTTGAATAGTGATTTCCTGTTTCATATTTAGATGTTTGATTTAAAATTTAACTATAAACACACACAAAAAATTAAATTAGCTACTTAAATAGCTTTTAAAATGGTAAATTAACCTTTGCATGATTAAGAGAAGGATTAGAGTGATTCTTAAATATATTGTATTTTAAACAACCTAGGCCAAATTCATCCTTACAGGAACTCAACAGAAATGAAATGATCAATGAACTAATTAACCGTCTTGAATTTAACAGATAATTCAGTACAAATTAATACTGCACTTTAAATATTAACTTCAGATCCTTAATTATTTACAGTTTTGGTGTATCTTTTCCATAGTGATATAATTAGCATAGCTATGTGGAGATTTATAGCGATTATAGAAGAAGTTTGATTGCAAGATATATTTTGAGTCCAGTTTGTGTGTCTCCCAAGAAGCATTATAAACTTTTGAAAGGGAAAGGCACTAAAAAAATCTTTTGCTGTTGAAAGTTTCTACTTTTTAAAAGCCTTTTGGGAAACTACTATGCATTTTTCAGCATTAATCTATATAAAGAACAAACTTGGGCTCCTAACACAGGGATAAACTCCCTACACATAATTGCTAATTCTACATAATACTACACTACAAACTTGCTACACACAATACTAATCCTAACACTCAGTCCAGTTGTAGTCTTGCAGCATACCTAAATCCAAGCACCAGTCCTAATTCAATAGAGAATAGAATCCTCTGCTGCCTGGTACCTCATAGAAGCAGACTCCCAACACAAGCATTCTCCTAAGTGCCACTTAGATCCCAAGAACTCTATCATGCACTGTATGTCAGAAAGGGTCACTCTCAGCTATAGTTAGAACTCAGCTTCTTTTTGCAGCTTCATCAGTAATCTTGAGTTTACCTTTTGCAAGACTAACCTTTGCCTTGGCTTAGCGTTGGCTGAGAAGCCACTCACTGCAGAAGGTTGGTGTGGCAAGGAGAGTTTAGGAGTCATGCTTCAAAACCTACTTGATCATCCCTTTTCAAATTAAAAACATGCTTTACCTATATTATATGATTCTAACATCTCTAGACTTAACAGTTCTTCCAGGTAGAAAATCTTAATTATGAAAATTAGTTATCCTTCATTATTACCTAAAGATTAGTTTTTATCCAGCTTTTTAAACTCGCTAGCTTTCATTTTACTTATTGCTGTAGATGTTTGTCAAACTATAAATCAAACATGAACCTTAATACACCATGAGGCCATCTTGGCATGGCAGCTAACTTAGCAGGGAAAGCACTGTTTCACATCATCCAAAGCATGGAAACTTGCTGGTTTTTATCAAAGAATGGTGAGATCACTGAAGATGAAAGTGACCTGCATGTTTCACCCAGTCCTCCTGCTCTGAGCATGGCCATTGTCAAAGCTATGAGCATGGCTATTGTCAAAGGAAGGATAAGTTGCTGAGGGTCTGGTCCAGCAGAGTTTGAAAACTCCCTAAGGCTGGCATTTTGCAGCTTCACCAGGTGCCTCTTTCCAACATCTAAACAATTATAAAAATTTGCCCTATATCCATTTAGGTTTTCCTTTGCTGCTGCCTGTGACTGTTCTTTTGTCCTCATCCTTCTCATCTCCAGGCTACACAAGGAGAGCTCCCTCTGCTCTTCTTGCTCATTATGATCTAATCATCAGCTCCCTAATCATCCTAATGATCTTGCACTTACGTGTCTCTGCACTTACATGTCTTTATAGCAGGGGTCCCAATGCAATTCAAAGATGTGACCTGGGGGAAAAAATCCCTGCTGGCTCTGCTACCACAACGCTGGGTGTTGTTAACCTTCACAGCACCCGAGGTGATCTCTTTGCTTATTCGTGTTCAGTTTGTTGTTTGCCCAGGGCTTTGCTGCAGAGCTGCTGTCCAGCCCCTCAGAGCCCCTCCTTTACCCACGTCTGGTGCACCCACACCAAGAGCAGGCCTGTGCATTGGTCTGCATTGAAACCCACAATGCTCCTGTTGGCCTGTCACGGGGGCCTTTCTCAACACAGCAAATCAATGTGATAAAAGCCTTTATTGCCTATTCCCTCAAACTTGATCAGGTTTTTTTTTGGTGTCTGATGGTAGCTTTTCACAGCACAATGTAATGTGGTAAAGCAATAAACATCACTTTACAAAAATTAGCTCGATTTGGGTGGTTTTTTTTAAATAAACCATTAAATTTTGTTTCTTTCAGAAGTCCAAATCATAGGTGGAATGTAGTGTAGGTCTTAATATCATCCTTGGCACAGCTTCCCAAGCAGTCTGTGAACTTGACATAGTGAAAGAGTCTCTCAGATTGCAGAAGCCAAGCTATAACTACCTTCTGCACCATTGACTCATATCCTCCCCACAGCCCTTAGTGATCCTAAAAAGCAGATACAGCACAAGAATCTGTTTTGCATTACTCTCCAAAATGTAGATATATATCTCATTACACAGTGAATCTTTGCACTTTACATTTACCTCATTCTTTATATTGTCTGAAACTGAATTTCTAATATTACCATTTTAGTTCATCTTTGTAAAGCTCTCAAAAATATGCTGTTCCTTTTATAGTTGCTTTCCAAAATAAGCTTCTTACAGACATTTACTATCTAAATCAAATTAATTAAATTGAATCCTCTTTTGTAGTAAAGAAAGACAAATAGGGTGAGAAATGCAAATACTAACACGTTATCACTTCTCCATCAAAGGCTTTTTCTCCCAGTATGCTTTCTGAAAAATTATATATGCAATGCAAATGAAAAATAGTTGATATACAAACAATTAGATTATATACGGCATTATTTAACTCTCATTTTTTCATGTTTAAAACATTTCTAAATGCTGCTTCCTCTTTGCAGAGAAAGGCCTTTGAAGCATAAATATCTTCTTTTAGAGCTGCAGAATTGTTCAGATTTTAACTGCTTGTGTCCTCTTTCATTTTTGAAGTCAGTGGAATGCATATACTTGATTTGCAGTCACAGAGAAAGAAATACTTTCATGATCTGTTTGTCATATTGATCAGGTGATCAGATGTATAAAAGGTCTTACAAAGAAAAGGGACAGCTTCAATTGTATAAGCAACATTATTACTGCAGACTTTAGACTTGCAGAAGTTATCTAAATATATGGCACTATGACTACAGAAAAAAATTCTACCTTTTAAAAACTACTTGCTTAGAATAAAATAAATTTAGAAATTAATGGGATTAAACTATGATGTAATGATTTTTTATGTTGCCACTGCTCCATACCAGTGCTATTACATAAAGGTGAATTCTGAAACCAGTGTTGCATTCAAAATCATGTTATGGGCAGGAAGGAAAACACTTTATATGGAAGCCAAGAATTTATTATTAGTCTAATGAAAATCTCAACGCTAATTACAATATAACAGACAGTTACTAAGATTAGTCTAGTCACAATAATACTTCCTGCTACAGTACAATTATCTTTTCAATTCAGAATAACATTAATACTGGAGTCAAAACTGTTGTACAAAACCTTCCCAGTGTCTAGCTTTGCTCAGCTGTTGGTCTCTCTCATGGGCTTTCATGTTTGGTCCTGTATTTGATGGCATCAGTACTGCTTGGGAAAAAGAGGGCTGCAGCAAGCCACCAGCACTCGTGCCCTTTGCCAGGGCAAGTGTGGTGTTCATGCCGGAGTTCCTTCTTTGCTGGAAGGCGGTTAATGATGTTAATGGTTTCTTCCTCCCTACTATGAGACCCCTCACTTGGGGCAGTTTTTCAAGACTGGTCCTGCAAGCTCCTGCCTCATTGCCCTGCAACTCCATTTTACATTCAAATTTACTGTATATGGTGAGCTTTGTTCTTTCAGTACAGTACGCTTGATCCAGCTCTCAAACTGCACTTCCTTACCAACCACTGGTGACCTCCCTACAGCACTGGGGTCCACAGTAGGATGACATCCCAAGCACTCTCTTTTCACCCCCTGCTCTCACATTTGGTATCCTGTACTCCCATTTGCAACATCTCTGCTTTCATGCTGTGACAATGCTCCTCTGCACTGCACCATTCTGTGAGGGTCACAAATACATCATTATACACATAATAACTACCTGCTACTACTATCTGTAGAAAAATTCTAATTATCTCTTTTCCAGGTGTTGGTGATGTTCTATTTAAGAAGTGTGAACTTCTAACATGGGCTCTAAAATTCTTCTTAAAGGGAAAATCTGGTAATTTGAACACTTCAAGATGTAACTTGTAGGGACTTTCTGGACTGGGTATTTCAAATTCCGTTCTGACCAAAGTAATGCAATAAATTTCAAACAACTAAATCACAGCAGAGAGCTGAAGGATGGTTGGCATACAGTTATTATTAATAGTTCTCTGAATTCCCTTTGTGCTCTGCACTGTCTTAACACTGGAATTGTTCCTGCCTCAAAGAGATTAAATTAGGCTAAGGTTCAGCATGCGGATTTTAAAGATAACTGCAGAGGATGGGTAACAGAGAGCACACAGAAAACAAATAATGCAAGATAATTACTTCCATTGATAAAATCTGTGAATGGAGACAATGCAATGTAATACATCCAGATTTTACTAAAGGATTTGATATAATTTCTTACAAATGATGTGTTGATTAAAAATTAGCACTATACAAAATGAATGCTGCACATGCTAAAAAGAATATGATTTAGAAAGTAATTCTAGAGAGCATCTATAATGGCCTGTTTCAGGATCAGTTCTATTCAATGTATTTATCCTTTACTAGGAAACTTCACAGATAAAACATAATGGAGACCATTATAAGGAAAAGAAGTATGTCAGTCAAGTGAGTGGAATTTCATGGTAAACTGGGTTCCCTGGAATAATGGCGCAGTGTAGTTCAGTGCAAACACATGCCTCTAAGATGCAAAGATATGGATCATTCACTGAGTATACAAAGCCCTCTTTTAGAGAGCAGCATGTTGGACGCAAAATTGGAGACAAGATGGATGGCACCTTTAAACAGTTTGTAGTGCTGTAGAACAGGATATGAGTTGTAGCTCTGTCCCCAAGCAGAGACTGGCCACAAGCAGCAGATACTGTTTTCAAGAGGCCTTAGGAAATACAGAACAAGAGTCTGAGTGTCTCAGGAGAATTAAATCAATGCACCTAAACCAGGAAAAATTTTCCCCATTGACAAACAATATTTTGTACACATGAGTTTAAATGATAAAAACTTTTAGGGGATTGGCTGCAAGACAATTTACAGCAAGGAAAACTACCCTTCCTCAGAACATACTGACTGCAGTCCGCTCCTCTTATAATCATCTCCCTTTTCATCGTATAACCCACCTAGTCAGGAACCGAGTCGCTGTCCCGAAAGACAGAGCTTGGCTGGTGCTGCATCAGTTTACCATGTCACCACTCTTGTGTTGCTTCGGAGAAGCCAGGAAGGCCCTGCCCTAATCTGAAGTTCGCAGTGCACTCGGCTGCTCAGCAGCCCCTGGCCGCTGGGCTGGCTCGCAGCTGCTCCTGCCAGCTGTGCTCTCTGCCACTTGTCGCCGTCAGCTGTGTTTGCTGCCTGCAGGCTGCAGGCACAGCGCCTGCTCGGCGCTCTCAGCTGCAGCCTGCTCCCATGTTTTGCTGCATTATTTACCTGGGGTGTTTCAGCTCTTAGGGAAGGTTCAGTGATGCGCAGGGATATGGTAAAGTCATTACCACAGAAAGAATAGTCCCCAGATACTATCTCTTAAAGATAAATTCAGTCACTCCTTGGGATTAATTTTGTCAACTCTTCCTACTTCAGCAATTTACTGTTGATTTGTAGGATTGTCCAGGCTTTACCCATCCCTATACTTTACCTAACTTTAGCAGAAATGTTGTCAATATTACAAAATACCTATGAAATGTAAATATGTTAAAGCCTGACATGTTGTCTGTTGAAGTCACCGTTCCACAGGTGTCCGGGGGTGGGTGTGCCCTTCACCACAGCCTGCAACTCCCAAGGAAGGCCCACTGGTCCCTGAACAGCTTGCCTGAGCAGAAATAAAACCCAGAAGTTAATGCATCCCAGTACTTGCATGTAACAGAACAAACAGTAAAAATGTAATGCTTGTAAAAATAATGCTTCAGATTGTGGTGGGGTTTTGAGGTTTTTTTGTTGTTGTTTTTGTTTGTTTTGTTTTGTTTTGCTTTTTGCTGGATTCTCTCTCTGCAAGAAATTTGTTTTCATACCTTGTTTTCTTACAGCTTCAGCTACACAGTTTGAACATCCAAATTTTCCTGTCTGTAGCATTTGCTGCATTACTGAAGCAACAGGAAAAGCGCAAACTTGTTAGGCAACATCAGTAAGACTGATCACTTGCCTATTTTTAGCTGGTTGTCAGAGCAAGATCAAGGAACCAGTTATCTCACAAGTTAACCTTAGTGGTACCCTGCAGTGCTACTATAGATCACTAAGCTGAGCCACCAGTTAGATGGTCATTGTTGTCATAAATACAGGATGCAAATATTTCCCAAATTTAATGCTTAAACTATTGCTCTTCACCACTTCTTCAGATCAATTTCATTTAAAAACACCATTTCAAAGAGATCTAAAAAGCAGAGATAGCGCTAAAATTTGTCTAAGGGATTTTGTGGTAGGTTCCCCCAGCCAGTCCAGGCTGAAAGAACCACTGTTTGAATGGGAAGGAGGAAAAGCTTTAAAACTACTGCTCTGTGACCAGCTGTGCTATTCTGAACAGTGCTAATAGGAAAATCATAGTTCATTTTCCTGTCTTGTAAGTCCATATTCATGCACAATTATTGTGTCCCTTCCTATCTGTTGACAAAACCTTTATAGGTTGTAGTGTGAATAGCATAAACTACTTCATCCTTGTGATTGGTTTTGCAGTGTTTTAGTTAACATTACTTTTCTGCAGCACAATGCATTTCATGCTGAAGGACAGTATATGGAAAATGTTGGGCTCTCACCTGCTGTACAAAGTGGCTTGCCTGGGGACTCCTGGGCATCAATTCCTGGGAACCAAAGGACCATCTCAAGAAGGAGCCCTCCCTCCTATACTTTCTTGGTGATTCATTTAGGGAAAACAATTTCACAGTGAGATTTGCTATTCAGTTCCAGTATGCTGCCTGATGACCGGAATAACTGCAATTTAGAATCAGTTTAAACTCCTGGATGAAAATCTTCTCATCTGGTATTAAAGTCTATGGGGTAGGTATGCATGTGGGAATAGGTGTCCAGGCTTCTGCTGTGATCAGTGAGATGTAGCAAACGCTTGCAGTGGAATCCAGGCTGGGGTAGTTCCAGCCAGAAGGAGGAGCCTGCTTTAGTGTGGGTAATGCACTCTGGAGGTGCCACTGTCTGCACTGGTGGCAAGGGGCACCCCCTCTCAGGTCCAAGTCTGGGCTGCAGATACCACATTTAAACAGGAAGAATATCACTCAGTCTTTTATTTCCTGTGTTCAGTAAGACCAACGAAAGCAGAGCACATAGCAATAATCCTGTAGCAATTTATAGTCATAAATGATATAAAACAAATAGCATTAAGAAAAGGAACTGTGATAGGTTTGACTTGTTAAACATATGCAAGCATTGGTTGCATAGGAACTAGCACATAAAACTCATTGTAATTGTGTCAGTTATAATAGCAACTACAGGGAATATAAATTTCATACTCTCTCTGAATTAGTGTCTCCTGTTTTCTAGAGGTGGAAAAGAAGAAACCATTAAGAAAACACTTGCAGTTTAGGGGTGGATTTTGAGATCTACTTATAAAAAGATAATTATTGCTTTTTAAGGTTTAGCAGAAGATATGCTTATTATGCTTAGTAATAGCTCTATTAAAAACACAAAGCCAAATAATCAACAGTTGTCCCTCCTCACAAGAGTAACAATTAAAGTGTGTGATCTAGAGCAGTACAAGGGATAATAACAAAGTAGACAAAAGTGAGAGAAAAACCACTCTGCCTGGAAACTTAGTATTGCAGAACAAAAGGCTATTAAAGAATATTTGAAGTAACCATAATGCTTACTGTAGAGAATATTTGCCAAGACAGTATCATGAAACAAAAACTGAAATGACATTTAAAAGAATACTGCTTTTCTTCATAAAGCAACATTTCAGTAATTGCTGATCTGACCTCCACGCCTCAAAACAAAATATCACAACAGTATTATAGATGTAACATTAGGAAATTGAGAGTTGATTCATTGTCCCATAAAATTATCAGTAGCAGGCTAAATTGATAATACAGAAAGAGGAGCACTAGGAGTATTTTAATATTCTGCTGGGAGTGCTGGATTCACATTGTCCCTCCAGATGTTAGACTGAAAGTTTTCCAAATTTCTGTTAGGAAAGAGGTTTTGCAAGGAAAAAAGATACAGCAGGTATCCTCCCTGATGTGTAAGGATTAGCTCAAACAAAAATATATACCCCAAATTTCTCTAATATATTTTCTCTCATTTCCTTCTGTCTTTTCACATGTTCTATTAATCTTTAGGAAATGCTTCAAACAATTTTCAGATTATTTAGCTGAACTGCTGGGTTAAATTGGACCTTTTCTAACTTAGACGATAATACAGT
This sequence comes from Hylia prasina, assembly GCA_013397195.1. Taxonomy (NCBI): domain Eukaryota; kingdom Metazoa; phylum Chordata; class Aves; order Passeriformes; family Sylviidae; genus Hylia; species Hylia prasina. The sequence continues at coordinate 170,606 of VYXD01002157.1, read as the reverse complement.
GCAATAGGACCAAACTACTGGGAAAGGCCAGGTGCTGAAGCACCAACAGCAACCTCATGCCCTTCATGGATGATTTACTTCCATACAGCATGGCTGGGGTGCATTCCATCCTTTCTTAGAGAGCCTATTCTAGTTTAGCTCATGTGAAAAAGATTCACTTCACGTGCCCCTAGACCCAAGTGCAGTAAGTGGAGACAGTCAAGAGGTTCGCTTCAAAAGCTTGCTCCTTGTCTGAAATAAAATGCTATCCCAGGGGCACCTTTGCCCTATGCACTACTTGCAGAAAGGTCCGTGGGAATTCTATGCACCACCCAAAAGATGAAATTGAGTCCTCGGACAAATTAAAAACAAGAATGTATACAAATATTTTATATAACAGTGGTTTCATAATCTCCTATAAAATCTTCAATAAAACATCCTGTTATTCTATATTTATTGCCAGCTTGACATGAACATTTAATGCGCAAGTCTATTTTATGAATATATAAATAGCTACTTTTTCAAAACAGAATCCAAATGGGTACCTGCAAGTGATCAAGAAAGAAAGAAAGAAAGAAAGAAAGAAAGAAAGGAAGGAAGGAAGGAAGGAAGGAAAGAGAAAGAGTTATAACACATACAAAAGTACTGTTGTCTGGTAAATGTACACAGAAGAAGGTTCATCCATATAGAAAAGAACTCTTGAAGACATAACCGTCATCTTTAAATTGTTGCTTCATGGTTTGAAACTTCCCTTAGATGCTGAAAGGCAGGAAGTGTCTGTGTCAGACACTCTTGGCATCTCACTGGAAATGTTGTTTTCACTTCCATTGCTTTCCAGCTGCCTATAAATTCCAGACATTTTAAGTTAGAGTTTCTCAAACACCTTGTCCTTTTCTAGCCTCTAAACCTCCATGATCACATGCAACAAATTAAAAAATAATGAAATGCTGCATAGTTTGTGCACTATATTATTTTCTTTTATGTGTTACTAAAAGAATTGTTTCTTTTCTGCCATTAAGTACAGTACTTCCAGCTGCTTGACCTAAAAACGCATCAGTGTTATGGAACTGTTCTTTTGTCTTTTCCAACTTGGCAATGGCTCAGAACAGCTTTCCCATCAGACTTTGCCCATGGAAGGAAAAAGAGAGGAACATTGCTTGTATCTTCAAAATTATTGTGTGAAATTTTATATGTATATATATATATATACGTACATATGCATATATATAGATCCCTTAATTGCCATGCTTTTTATCTCAGCTTTCTCAGATTTAATCTCCAGAAAGCATAATCAGGTGGTGAAAAAACTGATCAACACTCTTTCAAAAAGCTGAGAAAAGTGTTTCTTTTCTTTTTGCTTCCTCCTAATTCATATTGAAATTTCTGTATTTTATCTGGGCCTAATTTCTTTTTTTTTTTTAATACTAGGAGTTTAGAGACCTTTTATGGATGATTGAGAAGCAATCGCGGCATTATGATCTACCAAAGAAGTATTACAAATCTATGATCTTGACTCTTGATATAGAGGGAAAATGCTCCAAAATGGCATTATTACTGCTCGGAGAAAGTATTAGGACAAATATTTAAAGGAAAAGGTTCAGACAGACCTGAAATTGGAAACTATGGCAGAACTGAGAAGAACTTCATCATCCATCATCATCTCTTGCTAAAGAGAGGATCTGGAGAAGGCAACTAACAACTGAAAAAGTATTTCTCGCAACAGTTTTAGTAATGGTTATTCAATGACCACAGACGTCCAGTTAAGTAAACATCCCCCTTGGCAGACACAATGTCTCATCACTCCTGACCATGAAAGATCAACAAACAGTGACATCTGTGGGGACAGCATGAAGTAAAGGGCCAAAGAACAGAAAGGGTAAAATTTTGAGGAGCTTGCCTGATGTGAGCAACCTTACAGGTGTGTGTTTCAGCAGTATCTCAAAACACCAAGCTCTGTGTTGCTTTGCAATCTTGTTTGTTAAGTGAGGAAATTATTTGTTCTCCAAATCATCCCTGTGTCTGCAGGAGTTTGAGCTCAGAAGCACATTTAATTTGCACACACCCCCATTATCTCCCCTCCATACAAGTGTTTATGTGGAGGAGAGGGAGGGAAAAGGTGGGAGAAACCAACATAGTCCTGCGCTATTGGCAAGAGAATGGAAAGATTTTATTGTATCCCACAAGTGCTGGACTTCGGGCTGCTATCAGGTGCTTGTGAAATTGCCTGAACCAAGAAGGAGTGGATAGAGCAGAGAATTTAGCAGGAAACTTTGCTTTACAAACAACACCCCAAAATATTTCTGGTACATCCTTGAGGCTCCATTATATTTGAGCACAAGCTACAACTGCAACAACCTCCCGAGGAAAGTTCAGTGAACAGAAAGGACGCACAACTCTCATTACTTTTGGATTTTTTTCCATTTAGGTCTTTCTCTGTGGTGAAACTGCAACAGCCTTTAGAGAGTGTCTACAGAATCCCTTCTGGGTCACCAGGAAAAGCCTCACCATCTGTCTCAGGCCTGGAACTGCTCAGAATAGCTCCAAGGCTCTGCTCCTGCTATCCATGCACCTCTCTCTCCCTCTGCACTCTCAGGGCTTCTCCAGCTCACTGCACTGCTCCCAGGAAAGGGCATCTTCCTACCCCCCTCTCCTTCATGACTTTCACTGTGCCCTGAGTGTAGCAGTCAGGACAGTGTACAGGAGTGTTTGGGGACCACCAGCCTTGCTATTTGGAACTGTGTTGTCTCCCTAAAATTCACAGGGCTTGCTCATTTCACTGAGTGACTAACAGTGACCAGAATGCTCTACTGCACATTGTTTTTCTTTGAGATACTTGTAGGATGACTTCCTGGTAGCCATAAGGGGCAGTAGCTGCCAAAGCTGGGGTATGACCTAGGAGCATTACTAGAGCTTATACACTGCATCTGTGCTAGTTTTAATCCCTGTAGTTTGTTAGGCCCTAGAGAGAGATCCCATGTTCCTCTGGCAGCTATGTTTCCCTCTTGGGATGGAAATGTGCCCCACAAGTGCGAGCCCTGGCAGTTTCCTTCCCTCTGAGCCCAGTAGGTTCATCTCACCTTCATTTCATAATCCTCCACCACAGTATTTGCATTTTATGCACTTGCAGTGAGCACAATGGCAAGTCCCTAGCCAAGGTCTCTATGGGTCACTGCTGAGGCTCCATGGATCTGGGAGCAGGGAGGCCAAGGTGCCACTTCCCAGCCCAGCCCATGGACCCTGCACTGGGAGGCACCCCAGGAGAAGTTGCATTCTGGCTTGCATGATGGTGCTGAGCCCTGATGTCTAACTGTTCCTATATCCACCTCCAGTCACATTATCCCAGACCAAAGGGGACAGTGACATTCATGGATGTCACACCTTTCTGTGTCACACCAGCAGCTGTGTGGTTTTTGCCCCTGGGCAAGGGATGAGGGCCAGGAACAGCATCACTGCTCCCCAGAGCCAGGCACCAGCTCTGCTGTGGGAGACTTGTTGTCTATCTCATGCACACTCCAGATCCAGTGATATTTTTCATCTTTGTTGCAGACCTGTTGGCAATATGAGTGGCAAATAGTCCTTGCATGAGAATGGCAATGAATTGCTTTAATTTTCCTGTCACCAGGTGACAGGAAAAAGTAATTACCAAAGCCTTTACAAGAAATTATTCAAATATATTCAAAATATAATATATGCCAATATTTACGAAAAATCTGATCACATCAATGATATTTTATAATATTTGTAGCTATGTGGAGACCTCCAAAAACACTGACTTGTTACAAAAATCTCCACATATTTTGCAAAAAATACCAAATGTCCTTTCATTATTCATAACTGTGAACCCAAGAGAGACTGCTGTGATCACTTGGCATGACACAGGCTAGGGATACAATTCCAAAAAACTCCTGAATTACTGAGCAAGAGTATTTCTTTTAGAAAAGCATCCGCTTCTCTTTTAAAAAATTCTACTGCAGATTTCACCATAGTTTTTGAAAAGCTGTTCCAATTAAAATATCAGTGTTTGATTTTGTATAATTTCATTAACAGACACCAGATCTTACCTTTGCTAATTTAAAGAGCTTCTGCCACTGCATTTCTGCCCCTGTAGGTACACTGAGACTCTCCTGGGACTGAGCCTTCTCCTGGCCATTAGAGAAAGGTTGAGCTCCATAGTGCATTCACAAGAAAATGCATTTTTTTGCAGTCTTTTAGACGTTGTTGGGGCTTTACTTTGTGACAAGCTTATTTATCTCAGTATATTCCACATATCTCTGACACCAGAATGGGACAGAGTGTTCCAACAAGATGGTGTTAGTATGACAAACAGATGAGTTACAGCATCTCTGCCTTTACTTGTCTGTATATCTGAGGTTGCTCTACCTCCTTTTTGATTAAACCTTTCATTGGGAATCCATGCTCACGTCCAACAAGCTCCCACATCTCCTCCACTGTCTCCTTTGTTATAGCAGAGTCACTTCTGTCTCTTATTTCTTCCAAGATATGCAATACTTCATCCGTCCATATCAAAACAGATTTTTTGTGTCTGGCTTACTGAGCACAGCAGAGCTCTCTGTGCATGCCCCCTAAATTTAATTTCTTTTACTTCAGTCAGTATAGCTGATTCAGGCTACCACCCTCTTTTCATGTTACACAAAATCAACATAAACAGTCATCAACAAAACAAATTCTTGTTTTGCAAGAATGGACAGTGGGGATCCTTTGAGATTAAACCTAAAATCATCCATTTTAGATGGAAAAAAATGAAGTATACATGGAGTAGAAAGGAGAATGTTTATTTTTCCTTTCTCTGCAGAAGAGAAGCCTAATGACATATTCTATGGGGTCACTGTACTTTGGCTGGGGAATTTCTGTGTTCTCTTCCTGGCTTTGTAAGGCAGAAGCGTAGAATCACCAGGGTTTTGAAATGCAAAGTAAGATTTTTCCCTTTACATTTCAACTCCTTCAGACTCTGAGGGACTCAGCTGGTGGGTTTTATGGCTAACAAAGGCAGAATGGAGAAAGCAGCTGACTACCAATGCTTTTAAAACCCATCCTGAGAAGCTCTCACTCCACAGAAAATCCGTGTTTGTAATAAATATAGTCCACATCAACACTTGGGGAAGTTCATTCTTTAGTCCAATCTAACCTTAAAAGACAGTAAAATATTTGCCTGTAGATTATTTGGTTTGCCTCATACCACTTTTAACAGGTGATCAGTATTCTTTGTTGAAGTTGTTATCCTTTTCACAAGAAGAAAAAGGAAATTGTTGTAATGGGAAGGAACAGTGTAACCACAGAACTTTCAAAAAAGTGTAAATGATCCAAAATTACACCTGCACTTCAATGCTCAGAGAGGATAAATAGCCAGATACATACCCATGGGGCACACAAACTCCATTCTTCTTTGATGTCCCTATTACAGATGCTGACCAAGGGCTGTCTTGCTTACATTTACAAAATAAATATGTGAAATCAGAGCCCAAGGCAGATGTATTACTGACTAGTGATTTCCTGTTGTGTTCACTGAAGCTACAAGGCCCAAAATAACGAGAAATGAATCAAAATCCAGGTTGTAATACAAGCTTGAACAGCATATTGATGCTGGTAGGAGTGTATTTTTCTGCACTTATTTTATTAAGATATATGTGCAGGTGCCAGCTTAGTCACTGATTTCACAGAAAACTTGTGAGCACTGGCTGACTGCACGTTTATCCAGGAAAGACCTTTTTACAGAGGTGACACTTCCAACATCTCCATTGCTCTCCAGCCACATCTGTGCTCCAGCCTCCACACCAGTCTCCTTTTTCACCATTTGTCAACAGCTCCCCTCTCCCAGTCCTGCTGTTACCCCTCTGTAAGGTGGATTAGAGAGAAACCCACTGAACCAAAAAAAGCCCCACTCACACACCAGACAAATTCTGTTCCTCAGTCCAGGCCAGAGTGTTTACAAATTTGCTTTCTCTAATACATTGGTCTCTTGCTCTCTCTCTCTTTGCTCTTTTGCCATGGTGAGGAACAAACACCCTCATATTTGGAGGACAACTGAGAGCAGGTACCTCCTTGATGCAAATACACATGGAAGAGATTGGATTCTGCACAGAACTGGTCTGCTTTATTGGTCCCCATCCATCCCACTTTGTCAAGCAATGCAGGTTTTCTCTGTTTATGTCTGCAACATCCTCAGGGTGAGCAGGCACAGGCCTCTCACAGGCAGCACGAGAGGATGACTGGCAGTGTGGCCAAGCCCAGGACAATGTCTGTGGCCAGCAGCCCCTGGACCAGCACCTCCTGTGCTGCTGGAGTCTCTGCTGGTTGCCCCACTCTGGGATCTCTAGTGCAGAGCCATGAGACAGAGTGCAGACTCATCCTCTGGCCCTCTGCTGTTCCTCAGGTTTGTGCAGCAGGCACTGCTCTGTCTAGCTGCCTGCTGATGCTGTCTGCTCCAACAGAGGTTCTCCTCCTCTCCTCCTGTGCCCAAATACACAGCTCTCACAAACCCTGCTAACATCATTCCTCTGCACAAGGACCTTCATTTGCATAGTCAGTGGCACACTTTTCAAGTCTTTATGTCATCAAGGACTGCAGTCATGCACTGTATTCTACAGCAATGAAGATGGTTAGTTCATCTGTCACCTTAAATCCTCCTCCACCCCACTGCCCATATCCTGCTCTTCCTCAGCCCTTTCTCACCATCTTCAGCCAGCCTTTTTATAGTATCTTATTTTCTACAGCTTCTTCCCACAAAAAAAGCTGATGTGCAAGTTGCTTTCTCTGCACTGTGCAGAGCAAACATCTCACATGAGACCTTACTGCAACCAGCAAAGACTCTGGGGAGACCCAAGTCTTAAGGCTCCTCCACAAGACCCAGTTCACTTTGAGAAAGATGTGCTCAAGCTGCAATGCTGGTTGCCCCAGGAGACAAAAGTGAGTGATCACTGCAGTTGTAGATCTTGCAGTCTGGGACAATGGGCTGATTTTTTAGATATGATAATATAGTACTTCATATAATATTATATTAATATTTATTAGATTATATATTATATGTATTGCATATTATATTAATGGCAGGTTATGTATTGGCCTATGGAAATGAATGGGTTGTTCCTTTTTTCCCCTACTGTAGCTTTCCAAAAAACCCAGTGTATGCTGTGTAGACTACTGTCTCATTGAGAACATTTCCAAATATCTCCATCTGTGGTGAGCCAGAATTTTCAGGATGATTTCTTCTATGCTATTTTGAACACACATTAGTTTATGTTAATACTCACTAACTACTACTGAAAATTTTATTTGAGGAATACTAAGTTACAAATAGTACATAAGAAAAGATCAGTCATCAGGTTCATATACAATGTTTTAATGATTTATTTTTTTTTACATTAAAATCAAAGTGAGATCAATATCTGAGGGCCAAGGATGCTAAATTAAGTCAGTGTGTTCTGATCATTCTAGTAAAACTTAATGTTGAGTTCCTGAGTAAGTGGAGTAGAAATATGCAAAACCAGTTTCTGTGGAAAAAAGAGAAACAAAACAATTAATTATGTCAATGTAAAAAAAACCAAAACAGTTCAAAACAGAGATTAAGAAGTGAAACTTGAGTTTAGACCTTCCTGATTTCTTTACTATAACTGGTAGGTGAAAGTAACTTGATGGCAGTATGCATCTTCTTACTGCTACATCAATTCAACATACCTTTTAGAAATTCAGTAATGATTTAAAACTAATTAATTACATCAATTAAATATTAAATTGTAAATACAATATCTGTCCTGCTCTCTCCCTGTTCAATGTTAAATTTAATGTATTTTGCGCTTCTCACATAATTTCCATTTTCAGTACTTCACCAGTTTTATCTTTAGGTTTCACAATAATAATCTCTTAAATGCACAATATCCATTCACACCTCTTTGCCAGCCCACATATTCATGTTAACATTACTCTAACAGTCTGTGCTTACTTAGATCACTTCTTCAAAGTATCTAATATTTTCGTCTTTCATCACAAATAATTCTCTACCACTGTTTAGTGAGTTGGAATTCCACTTCTTGAATAATTTGCCTTTTCTTCAAATGCAGGGAAAAATCCAGACAAAAGTACTGCAAACCCATCCAAACACTAAACTGAAAATTGCCAGGCAGCCAGAGAGGCTACTCCAGACTGCAATACTGCACGGCCATTGGGAGGTATGGGTGTTGGGAACCACTTCCCAGCAGAGAATGTGGGAAGTGTAAGAAAAAGAACCTTCCCTATGCCCATTGTCAGCACAAGCCTGGCCAACAGATGCACCCTTCCAACATCCCTGCTGCAGTCACTGTACAGTTCTTTAAGGCATGAGACTCCAGAGGAAAAAAAAGGGTAATACACTCCTAATAATAGGAAGATTCTGTGATATTGCAAATGTCAGATCGGGGTAGCGCTGCATGAATCAGAGAGAAAGAAGTGGCTTATTACTAAGCAACCTGTTTCTATTTATATACAAATAAATATGGCTCAATAAGCACTTAAGCCCTGCTATTAAGTAAATTTGCTTTCTGTAAAGCAAAACCGATATGGTAGAAGTTACTTTCTGCTGTAGCCCTTTAAACAGTGGGGTCTCTGCTTGTAAAACTATTATACAAAATGTAATCTCACTAAGCCTGTAAGAAATTTGCCCTTTGCATTTTATTTTTTTTTAACTACATGAATAAGTTTTCAAGATCTAAACCCAAGCTGCTGCTAGTGGCTTTTTTTTTTTTTTTTAATTAGAGGGTCAAACATGAGAGGAATATAGGTAGTGACATTGTAACATCTGTACAGGGATGGTGTGAGAGGTTTGACTGAATCTCTTAGAATTGTGAGAGGAATATATTTAGCTGGTGTAGAAAATTTAGCTTTGTTGCAGTTTTGGATCCCTACAACATCAGTTTGGTGGGTTTTTCCCTCCAGCATTTCAAGTAAATCTTACGTCACCAAGATAATATTTTGATCTTAAATCAAATTTTAAATTATATTTTTGAGACAAGCTTATTAGTCTTTTAAAATCATCTTTATATGTGAGGCTGTTAATCTGCAGTTAACTTCTGGATTTCTGTGATCGGTACCTTCAAGCACATCTCAATGGAATGTTTTCTTTACTCTGCCACATTTATGTTGCTTTCAATTTGCTTAGAGGCTGTTAAACAATTTCTTCCCTTGAGGCAATACTGATTACGTTTATTTATGACATTGTCTCTGAAAGTGAGATTTTTACAATTCTCCAAGGCAGAAATTTATTCTCAGCAATTTTCTTCCTTTACAGATTCCTTCAATAAAATAAATGGTAATACCAGGTATGTATAATGGGGATCACTCTGGTTACAAATGAAACTTAATCACTAAGCCAAGAGGGTAGGGTAACATAAGATGTGACAGCCAGTACTTGTTGCCTCAGTTATCTTTCACTGCATGATGATTTAGTGGCATTTTGCAGTGTTAACACCAGGAGTTCCCTAGATGCAGACCAGTGCTGATGTGAGTGAGTACACATCTCATACAGAGTGTGAATGACCACTTCAGCTTGGTGGCAGGTGACAGATACAGGACAAGTGGCCAGAGGAAAGGAAGCAAAAGGTTTTGTTCCTTTTGTCTATCTCCTGTGCAAAAGAAAATTGTGACCACAGAGGCTGTTGCTGCTTAGGGTTTATTAGGTGTGTTCAGTCCATCCCCTCTGAAATTGTCCCTGTGATGGTGCCAGAGGAGCATTGCACAAGCAAATCATGCATTTTGTTCTGGAAATGAGGCTTAGCACTTTAAGATGCTAAAATCATTCCTGTTTGGAAGACAGGGAGATGCTCCTCGGAGCCAATTACACTGGGATAATTTCTGGACACCAAGTAATTGTGAGAAAAAATCCACAACACTTCTTTTCAGCAGCAGATAAAAAACTTTGACAAGTTTTCTCATTTTATCGGAGTGGTAAGAATGCCCATAAAACTGCTAACTGTGCTCTCAGCTCATGGACCTGTATCTTCTTTCCAGTATTTCATTAGTTTAAAAATGTATATAAGTGACAGACATTAAGTAAAAGAGAGTGTATATGAAATAGCAAAAATTAAAGTTTCCTAAAAGAGCTCTTGCTTCTGCTTTTTTTTTTTCTCTCCTAAATGTCAGACAGTTGTATCAAGAATTGGTGTCTGGTTATACTTGAAATTGTAAAGGACTGTGGATGAGAAACAGTTCCTGTCCTTCACTGACTTCATCTCTCTTCACTGTTCTTCACCCTCCTTTCCCTAAGTTTTTTCATGACCTCTCAGTTCAGGTCTTACCCCACTCATCTCATAAGACACAGCATCTCCACGGATGGATCTTCCATTCAGAGACACGGCTTGAGGTCTCAGTTTCAGGCCAAGAATGGTAATTTTGTTGTACTTCAGAGTGTCAGCTCCACGGTAGCCATTTTTAACTATTTCTGTCTTCAGGCTTCCCTGGAAAAAGCCACAGAGAAAACTTTAGGACCATGACAACTATTTAGAGGTGACTTGCTGCGCACTGTTACAAGATGTCATCCTTGTCAATGAACATAAAGAATGTCTTCCAATGTAGACACTGAAGTCATAAAGGAAAAAAATAACAGTCACATTAATTTGTACATAAGAAAGGTTTCATGTATGATTATAAACTAAGAAAGTAAATAGCATTTACAGCATTCATTGGATTACAAATACAAAAACACATCCAAGAAGACATGTTTTTCTACTTTTAATCGATGTAAATTTTGTTCTTGTACCCATTACAGAGTACAGTGGCATATGCAAAGCCAAAATCCAGATACAGAGATTGAATTAGTGACCTTAAGACAGATTGAATTAACATCCAAAATTCACTGCTTTAAAGCACTGGTATCTTCCACAAACATCAGCTGCTAGATGTTTTGCCCTATTTTATGCACCATATGTCCTGCTAGAAATCCCTGTTATGTATGTCCCAGCTTTAAGGAGAGTAAAGGAACACTGTATGTCCACAGAGCTTTGTTTGTTGTACTTTTCATTTACTATACAACCCATATTTAGGGGTGTTCCAAGAGGACATACAAAGTCCCTAAACTAATTCATTTGGATCACCAGTGACAGTAATTTCCCATATATGCAATGAAAAGGAATCACCGCATTTGTTATGAGATCGAAGTTGTTGAGGAAATAAAGATGAATTACACTGCTCAGGAAATGATGGATTGCTATGCAATCATGACTTTTTAAAAATATGCCAAGGAAAAACCCATGATGGAACCTTTTGCATAGATTAGCTTATGTTATTTCAGTAGTGCATTGTAGGAGGGGAGTAGGAGCTAGATCACAGTATGTGTAACTTAGGGCCGTGCTTAGACTGCTAATTTCAGGCATCCCCACTAAAAATAAGTGCTAAGCCCCAGCATGCTGATTTAAACTGCTTAAATAAGGAATGTCGGCTATTAATTAGCAAATGGGGAGAGGCCTGCAAAAGCCTCCAGAGAACTTTTTAGGGTACCTATTACATGTGATGTCTTATCCCCTCTGGCAGAGCTCCAGCACAGAGGGAGGCTCAGTTCAGAGAGAGCACCTCCCAATGGTGCTTTACAGCTGTCTCAGGTGTGGCTAAGCAGGAGAGCCAGCTCAGGTGGGCACACAGACCCAGGAAGCACAATGTAATGTTGAACTCAGCTCTCAAGCTCAGAGGCCCAAGACAGGACTCTTCAGTAGACACCATTTTCCATGACCAAGGTCTAGAACTGGACGTCTTAGGGAAACAGAATCACAGAATATGCTGACTTGGAAAGGACTCATAAAGATCATGGAGTCCAACTCCCTGCCCTGCACAGGGCAACAGGATGGCCCAGGGGGATGTGACCCTCTCCTCCCCAGGCATCTAACAGTTAAAGCAACAGCCCAGGAAGATCCTGACTTGTTTGAGGGAGCTATGGGTATCACTCAAAACCTCATAAATGCAAAGCAACATGAAGCCCTTGATCTGATGCCAGAAGCCAGGGTTTCTGTACTCTGAGCAAAAAGGGTCATGAGTTTTCTTCTTACCATGTAGCTCTGATCCTATCAACTGCACCTTTTCTTCCCCTACATTTTCACCCTGAATATTGGACCAGTTTTAGGAGAAATTTCCTTTCAGGCTATCCAGTCATTTATGCCTAATGCATCCTTTCAGAACTGTTACATCACCATTCCTTCTGTATAGTGTGGACCCACCTGGTACAGGCTGAGCACACCTGCCTTGTCTGCCATCCCTGGGGATCAGGACCTCCCTGCTCATCCCTGAAGCACAACAGATCTTATACACGTGGTTCAAGTATTTTTCTAGGCTGGTGAGCTTCATGTAATGGGGCACTTTGACTTAGGTCACTTAGTCACTATCCATGTTGCAAGGGACATGTCACGGGAATTAAAATGCCAACTGCAGTGAGACAGCACCACAGAGCAGGAGCTTCAATCATTCTCTGGGACTTAAGTGCCTGCCCTAGTCTTGAATTCTTCTTTACACTTCTGTTTAAATGAAAATATAAATTAAAATGTCTAATCCTGTAGCTGTTACTTTTGCAACACCCCATGCTGGGTTCAGAGTAAATGCTGTGATGTCAGACCTTACCAGCAAACCTCTCAGGCAACAAAACTTGTGCATTCTCCTAAAACTAGGTGTGATTAAATTATTCCTCCACATTTTTTTAAGTATATAGAAATGTGCAACAAATTCTAAGACCTTCATACATTTCTCATACCTCAAATTTGCTATTTGAGATGGACTGTTTTCTTTATAAACACATAATAAAAACTCAACTTTAAAGATTACTGGAATGCAGATAGGCAATTCAGTCATGGATTTACAGGCAGAAGTCAAATATGAGCAATGAGAAATGGATGTGCCAGAGAAGCAACAATCTAATTTGCACAGTTCAAAATTTAATATAAAACTGGATATTGTTTTTCTGTAGCTTTCCTGCAATAAATTACTATACACAGACTACAGAAAACCAAAGTGATTTTTCTTCCTTTTTGCTGTTGAAATACCCTTTTTGCTGTTGAAATACCCTTTTTTTCTGAGGAAGAAGGAATTTTTTTCTTGGTAAGTCAAGAACAAAATAAGTTAAAATTAAATTTAAAATCTATCCATGTGGTATTAGTTCCAGGAAAATATCTCACAAATATACCAGGCTACATAATAAAGCACACTGGCTTACTCTGGATTGCTCTTGCTCTTGCTCCTGGAAGACAGATCTTCTAAGAGCAATATCACAAAAGGGGTTAACACAATTTTATTGGTTTGACTATTTTCTGTAGGTTACTTTGGAGCTTTTAGAATACATGGCATGAAAATCATATAATCATTTACGTTAGAAAATACCTTTAAGGTTATCAAGTTCAACTATTAACCCAGCACTGCCAAGTCTAGCACTAAACCACGTCCCTGAGAGCCACAGCTACAAGTCTTTTAAATCCCTCCAGGGATGCTGACTACACCACTTCTCTGAGCAGCCTGTTCCTGGGCTTGACAATGCTTTCAGTGAAGAATTTTTTCCTAATATTGAATCTAATCCTCCCATGGTATAACCTGAGGCCTCTGGGCCTATCACTTGTTACTTGGAAGAACTGACTGACCCTCACCTGGCTCACCCTCCTTTCTTGCAGTTGTGGATAGAAACAAGGTCTCCCCTGAGCCTCCTTTTCCCCAGGCCAAATGACCCCAGCTACCTCAGCTGCTCCTCATATGACTTATGCTCCAGACCCTCCAGCAGCTTCACTGCCCTTCTCTGAACACAGCATCTGAGGTGTGGCTTCACCAGTGACAACCACAGAGGTACAGTCATTGCTCCTGTCCTGTGTATTTCTGATCCAGGCCAGGATGCCCTTGGCCTTCTTGGCCACTTGGGCACATGGTGGCTCATGTTCAGAAGGCTGGGGACCAAACCATGTCATAGTCTATATACAATATCCTATTTCTTACCAAATGCTAAAATTGCAGATGAAATAAGATCTGTAGAGATAGGTTATTGAAGTAGGATAAAATTTCTTTACAATAATTCCCACAACTTATTATCATATACTTAATGAGCTTATGGTAGGTCTATTTTATAGCATTTTACTTGATTGAAGCCTTGACTGTTGGGCTTTTCTATAGGTCTTTCTCAGGACAAGTCTGCACAGAATTGAGCACAGCGTGAAAGGCACCAGTGCACCAACCCTGAGCTAATCTGTTCCTGTGCTGCACAGAGCATCTGATCAGCACAGCAGGTTGCCAGTAGCGTGCTGGATCTCTCCACAGGACACCCACCATGGGAGCAGTGTCTGTGCTGTCAGACAAAGAAATGCAAGCTAAAGAATCGCAACTACATAATTCTCAGCACCACAAAACAAAAACATCAAGTTATTGAAGTTAAAAGGTTGCTGGAATATCCTGAAGAGAGGAATCTAGCTTTCTCCCACTCATCAGACTGAAAGTGCTCACTAGGAAGAACAAAAGAAAAAGGTCCCTTGTCCCCAAAAGCTGCAAGTAAGGGGGAAAAAAAAGTTGAAAAAGTGGGTTTTTCAGATTGATATTGCAGCAGGGACATTAATGATATGTGTCACTATGATACTCAATGAAGCAAACACAAAACTGCAGGATCATAGTTGGACTGTTTCGCAGCTAGCTGTAAATGAAAGCATTAGGTAGCTTACCTGGTTTATAGACTGAGCTGGAAGATAAAAAGCTTTCCAGAGAAAAGTTGGACATCAGCATCTTACAATGGCTACACTAAAATACAGCTACCTATATGTAAGTAGGTACACCTTGTATGTTGCCACTTACTTCACTGAATGTGTACTTAGCCAAGAAGTAGTTCTCTTTTTCAATAGTATCTGTCAAAACACAAAGCAAGGAGGATCGATATCAAAACAGGCAGCAAAATCCATAAGCAGTTCACATTGTTGTAACAAGTGGCTAAGGTCAGGCTAAGATGATTTGTGGGCTATTTAATGTCTTCCTCTAGTCATAGGTTCGTCTCAGGAGAACACAATGTGAGAGATTGCCCTCTCTAGCAGATCATCTGCTCTCAGTGTCACACATTTCTCATATCAAAACACTGATTTTAACAGCAATCATATTTTCATAGAATCACAGAGTGACTTAGAAAGGACCCTCAAGGATCATCAAGTCCAGCTCCTGGCCCTGCACAGCACCATCCCCAAGAGTCACACCATTTGCCTGAAAAGAAGAACTTCTAAGAACTCTGTCAGGCTGGGTCCTGTCACTGGTCACCACAGAGAAGAGATCAGTGTCTGGCCCTCCTCTTCCCCTCATGCAGATGTTGTAACTGCAGTGAGGGCTCCCCTCAGCCTCCTCCAGGCTGAACAGACCAAGTGACCTCAGCCACTCATACAGCTTCTTCTCAAGGTCCTTCACCATCCTTGTTGCCTTCCTTTAGATGCTCTCTAATAGTTCTTGTTTATATTGAGGTGCCCAAAACTGCTCCCAGGATTTGAGGTGAGGCCGCCCCAGAGCAGAGCAGAGCACAGCAGAGCAGAGCAGAGCAGAGCAGAGCAGGACAATCCCCTCCCTTTCCTGGCTGGCCATGCTGTGCCAGATGCCCCCAGGACACGCATGGCCCTCCTGGCTGCCAGGGCACTGCTGACTCACATTCAACTTTCCACTGACCTTTGGGGGCTCATTAACCTCTGGGGTCAGTTCTCCAGCTATTTCTAGCAAGAGCCAGTGCCATTATGCTGCTGAAAAGTGGCCTGAAGAGAGCCCTGTGTGCAGATACTGCTTCACAGCAGGGGACCAGGCTTACCAATGGAATCACCATCATCCCAGAAGAGAGATCCAGAAGCTTGTCCTTGTTCATCCAGGGCAATAATGAGCCCAAATGGGTTCAGGCGGCTGTTGACGAACACATGAGAAGTGTCAGTACTGCTGTGCAGGCACTGTCCCTTCCAACTTAACAAAAACTTCTGAACATAACTCCCACTTTCAGGTTACAAAAATGGTCATGACAGAAGAATGACAACAGTCAGTGTTCACCAAAAGGACTCTTGAAGTGATGGCAAAATCTTTGCCTTGTCTTGTCCCACTGAAGTCTAGATTTCCCACGTTTTGAGTGCTCATGTGGACAAGCTCCCCCTTCTTTTGTGGCCTTAATGTACAATAACTGGATGGTCTTGGAGTCAACTGGTAACCAGTTCTACCTTACTATGGCTGCTGCACAGTGCTGTCCCCTCTCTTTCCTACTCAGATTTGCTTCTGAGCATGGTTCAGACTTGAGACCAGTGTATTATCCAATGTCATGGGGAAATATTTTTTCCTGAAGAAAGATTTGAGCTTTTCCACCTTGTTTACAACATATGATAAATTCATCCAAGAAGAATTTTGCATTTCCCCTTG
This sequence comes from Hylia prasina, assembly GCA_013397195.1. Lineage (NCBI taxonomy): Eukaryota > Metazoa > Chordata > Aves > Passeriformes > Sylviidae > Hylia > Hylia prasina. The sequence continues at coordinate 154,271 of VYXD01002157.1, read as the reverse complement.
CATACATTTACTCTGAATGACTGACAGCATGTCAGTGTGGCAGTTAGAGGTGAAAAGCTTTTCTGAGCATAATCACAGAGCCAGGAGTAGGCATCGGCTGTGCTAACAGTGATGTGGGTCATCTCTGAGGTGATTTCTCCTAATGAAATGGAGTGAAGAGTGGTATAAAAACACTGTACTTATCACTTGGGATGGCAGCTGGGAGCTGCAGATAGTCTCTCTTCTGTACATTCTTTTGATTGCTTTTTTGACTGTCTGTGGGTCTGACCCACACTGTGGCTGCTTGGTGACAACCATGTGATGTTACCTCTCAGTAGTGGTTGTGGCTGGTTCCTGTTGTGGCAGAATGTACCCTCCACGGACGTACAGAGGGATCTTATTCAGTGGGGCAGACACAGTGGCATAGTTCTTCTTCCAGGCACTTGGCACTTTGAGACCCTACCACAGAAATTAATGCAGTTAAAAAATGCCAATCCAGGCACCATATATATGGACCACTGAAAAAGACAGCAAGGGGTCAATTTTCATTTCAGTTACATCTGTGAAAAAAACAAACTAAAACACGGATTTCAGGAGTATTATTCTTGTTTCCTTTTTAACATGAAAGAGGATCTAGCCCCTGTAGTTATGCATATGCCTGAGATGGAAACATCATGACTGAAAGACAGCAAATGGTCTTTAAAAATGGTATCATTATTCTGCATGCTGTGAAAAAAAACCACTCATCAAAACACTGAGCAAAAAGAAAAAGAAACTTTTGTTTCCTCTTTTTATATGTATGGAGCCTGTCACAATTCAGTTTAAGGTAAGTGATTCATAGTCATTTGGGAATGTAAACTATAGATTTTCTTCTCTTCTAAGAACAATTCTTCCCCTTTCAGAAAGTAATTCCACCGTTCAGTGAGTGAAATTTGTGTGTGTGTGTGGACAGCCAGCATGAGGTTCTCTAATGCCTCAAAACCAGCTGTAGGCAAGACTTATGTACAGAGTAAATAACAGGAAGGCTTTGCTCTTGCCCTCAGTAAATGATAATTATGATTTATGGCAAGCACCCAACTTTGCTTTGGATAAGCACCATGTGCATGACAACTAAGTGCCAAATACTGGGAGGTGAGCAATGCCAGAGGCAGGCACATTGGCAGGATAAGGGACAAGGGCCACTGTCCCTGTGCCCAGCCCAGCAAGGGGGCTCAGAGGGAAGCACAAGGAGAGTTGAATTAAATGCTGGACTTTGCAGCATTACAGTCTTATGAAAAGAGAAAGAGGAAAGGACTGGATGAACATCCATCTGCAGACACCAGCCAAATGCTGAAAATGACCAAACATATTTAAAAATAAGTCTGCATTTCCTCTGAGAGCAGTTCTGTTCTGCCTGTTCCTGTGCCAGGGACACTCAGGAGAGTTAACAAGAGCCTGATGATCCTGGGCTCACATTTCTGAAAGCTCTTAGCATCAGCTTAACTGCTCCCATTAAATGGGCTTTAGCCTGCAGATTGCAGCAGAGCACTTTTGGAAATATGGTCCTGGGGATGGTGTTGGAAAGGTCAAGGCCCTGAAGAGAAGGTACTGTCCCACAGAGCAGATTGTTCTGCAGCTCCTGGAAGCATCTTCCAGATGGGTGCCTCACCTTGCACTGCCAATATGCCTTCTGTCAAAAGTGATGTATGTGCAAAAGTACACGCACAGGAGGGTTTGTGGCATGTTCTCAGAGTGTGGCTTGGGTTTCTGCCTCTGTCTCTGTGCATCAGAACAAGTGTATCAGAACAAGAATTCAAGTGGGGGGCAAATAAAGAAATCCTGGCATTTTCATGCAGGTCTAGGCTGTTCTTGAAAATTCTGTTCGCTGTGTCTTAGAGCTTTACATGGCAAAAATAGAAAATAAAATGTTACTGAAAGCTGTGTCATTTACTCTCCCAGCTAGCCTGATGTAGACCTTTTTTTCTCTAGTTTTCTTAAATACAGATGCTCAGGTAAAAATACTGCTGAAGACTGCTAAAAGTTAATTTGCTAGAATATTACCATTTTAAATTATTTTTTTAAAAAGTAAGAAAATTAATCTTAAAAATACATACAGTATGGTAGTCGAACCATTCTGCTTCAGGGAAGTACACAGTCACAGATCTTGCTCCCTGTAATTGTTATAAAGAGATTAAAGTCTTTTTTCTTTTTGCATTTCTGATATTACATTAGCTTTATTATATTTGTGCATGGAGAGATGTATGCTGAATATTCTAATAACATCAAATTCTGGACATTATGGCTGAGTTATTGTCATAGCAGTGGACTAGTGCTGGCTAATCTATAATACTAAACAGACAATCCTATCCTATTTGGGGGGGTTTTACTGCCATAGCCTGGGATGAGTCAATGTTACATTATTATTTTATTCTAGTACATAGCTCTATGTCTTGAAAATGTAACTGGCCAAGGTGCACTCCTCCAACATCTGAGCAGCCCCAGCGAGGGCTATGGCAGCCTTTGCAAGACAGGGCTTCACATCTGCAGTGGGAGGACACCACTGCTCAGTGCCCCTCGCACCACTCCTGTCCCAGAAACAGGTAGAGAATGAGCTGTAGCACACAGAGGATACAGATCCTTCTCTTCTTGTGAACAGTTTAAAGTTGCAGATAAGTAATAATAAATAATAAATGTTTTGCTAATTGCACAATTACTGTACTTCATTTTGCAGCATGTGTTGTGTCAGATCACTGCAGGGATGAAATCACACTAAAGGCACTTTGTATTAATAACTCCAGGAACAGTTGGAATCAAAATATACTTCCATTTTTGTCACAAGTTGCTTATTCTCACAAACAGATTAATTTTTACTCTCAGTGTAGATGTCTGCTCCTTTGCAGAATTATTAATTAGCCCCAAGGACTACCCCAGGAATCTTGTGGAGCAAGGAAAGTATAGGTGGAAGAGAAAAGGCAGTTACCATATGACATTTTAGGGATTTTAGATATATGAAAAACCCTATAAAGGCAAGATGCTTCCCTGTCCATCTTTTCTCTGCAGTATTATGCCAACCCTAGATATTCTGGTCTTCAGAAAAGCGTGTAACCACCATCTGAGTTGTGATGATTTCAGAGCCAGGTTGGATGGGGCTTTGAGCTACTTGGCCTAGTGGGAGGTGTCACTGCCCATGGCATGGGGGTTAGAACTAGATGATCTTTAAGGTCCCTTCCAACCCAAACTATTCTATGATTCCATGGGCCTCACCTTCATGACTCCCTAAATAACAAACCAGTGTGCAAGACAAGTTGTCCATTCTAATTTCTTTTTGGATGTCTCGCTCTCATCCTAGGACTCAAGGAGTGAAGGTCAAGTCATCCCTGACTCATCTTCTCTACACAAGTAGATTCCAAGCTGCAGTTTGACACAGTCACTGCTGGCCTGCACTGCCACAGTGAGGGGCTTACAGCTCACCTCTGCCCCTGCCCTGCCAACTGGCACAGCCCTGGCTGCCAGCTATCATACTGAAAGACCCAGCAATGTGCTGCCTTCTAAGTTCTGCTTCCCTCATCAGGCCACACGCATGCAGCCTTTCTTTTGTGCTGAAGTTCTTCAAAAAATATCAGGAACTCCTTATCTAGACCCCCTATCATTTTATAAATCCTTATAATGTCCCCTTTCATTCAATTCTTTGCAGGAAGCCTCCCCTGGCTTGTCACTTCCTCTTCATGGGAAGGGCTTTTTTCCCATCCCTCTTCATCTTGCTGGTCTGAGACCCTGTGAAATCTCCTTTCTACTCATCAGCTATTAGAAACCTGTGGGAGTCTGAAGATAAAGGACTGATGAATGAAGTGCCTCAGTGGGGTCAGAATGGTTTTAGCATTTAATTTACATTAAATTCACAGAGACAAATGGGTTGGTTAAAAAAACAAGGTGAGTAACAGTGTCCTGTTTCTATGTTTGATCATCAGCAACATCCAGAAATATATCAGATATTCTGGCAGCACGCTGACTGCAAACAGCACTAGGATACATCACATGCAAATACTTAGATCTGCTCTCTTGTGCTGCCAGCTGTCAGAGGTGGGCAAGCAGAGAAACACACCCTTGCTCCAGCCAAGCAGCAAGAGCATGATCCCAGTACTGTGCCCAGCACAGCAGAGGAAAATGCTGCTTTTTAAAACCTGTCCTGTTAGCAACTTACATTATCATTATCGTTTCCATAATGACTGCCTTTGCCTGTGATCCTGGGAAACTCCTACCATAGCCCTTGAGATGCTGTAGTTCCAAAACACTGTGGGTGAGCAGTAATATGGAAGCCAGTTTGCTTTCATATCTGCGTGTTTCTTCCTAGCTCGACAATTACTGCTCTGTGTGTGTCCTTGGAGACTGCTGCCAGCACACAATAACAGGAGCACGTGAGGGGCAGGATCCAGCCTTTTTACATCCATTCCTCACCTGGAGTAAAAGGGAAAGGCTGGGCCCTGACTTTCATCCTTTCACTTCAAGTACTGAGAAGCTCTGTACTGTCTGTGTTGTTCAGAAATGTGTTCTGCAAGCTTTGACAGTAGAAAGAGATGAGTAGAAAGGCAAGTAGAAAGGGATGGATAAGAGCAAACATGCTCTGAATGTCATCCAATTCCCTAAGCACCGTTTCTTTTATTCCAGTATGATGGCATTTTTAATTACAGTACTTGCCTCTTCAAGAACAGGAGCAATCATAAAGGCAGATCCCCAAAGGAAGGCAGTATCTATTCCATGAGTCTCCTGATCAGAAGTAAATCTATTTTGAAAGTGAAATACACAATGTTAATTCATAGTCGTTAGAATTTGCCAAATATTTTGACATTACTCACTGTGACAAGAAATCTGCTTCCTCAAAGTATCCTTCAACACAGCCAAATATTTTCCCTGATTGAAGGAATGCCAAAAGCTGGACAGAGATTCAGATATGTTAGTAGCACCTACCATCCCAGAGCAGACCAGAACTCTCACAAAATGATGAAACTGATTCCTTTTCAGAACAGCCTCAGTGGGAAAACAATTCCGTTCAGTGGGCTGAGACTTCATTGTGGGAGCCAACAAGCAGGATAGGGGCCAGGCCCAGGAGAAGGAACACAGAGGAAAAACACCGTGCTCTAGGATCTAAAGCATTTGTGAAAATCCTTGGATTTGGCCTCCCACACCTTTCACAGATTTACATTTGAAATTGTTTGCAAGACAAATACAGAGCAACACTCATACATATTGTGCTTTTCAGCTGCCTCTCCTGAATGGATGAAAAGCCTATGGAATTCAGTCTATTTTACTGAATGCTAACTAAAATTGTTCTGGATTCTGATCATGTTCTCCAGAATGCTTACAGTCCTTTTTGCCTGGCATCACCTGACTTCTCTTGGGAAAAGATCTTTATTGAAAATGAATATTCTCTAATGAAAATATTGAATAGCATCTGGCAAAGAAGAAAGATCCTTCCCAACTCAGGAACCTCCTTTCATTCAGCATAAAATCCTTGAGAATTTAAATAGGTTTTCCATCACCTGTAAGTCTCTTCCTGAGGAAATAATTAATGGATCCTAGTTCTTATAAAAACTTCACATGGACAAAGAAAAAAAATCCATGCTTCAAATACTCCTAAAATCAAGGTACCTTGTACCTCCTGACTTCTGCTACTCCTCTGCCCTTTGCCCCTCCAACAGCCCTGCTGCCTTGTCAGAGATGGCAACTGGTCTGGTTTTCATGCAGTTTTGACAAATTCACACTGGCTATTGCATATTTACATATTCTCTAAGGATGTATAAACTCCTTGTTTAAAAAATCCTTTACTCTCTCTGTTTCACGACTTTGCAGCTGCCCCTGTCTAAAGCCAGGTCTCTGTTGAACACTGGCTGCAGCAGTGGCTCAGTGTCAGTGCCCTGCTCTGACACCCTGCCTGCTCAGGGCAAAGGCACTCACTGCACCCAGCCCAGGCTTACAGAAATTTCCCCAAATAGGTAAAGATAACCTATTGACAATAATAAGACACCTCTTGAGTGCTCAGATTTCTAAAATATTGCAAACTTAGGTGAGTACATGGAACTTAAGAAAAAATGTTCTTTCAAGCATGGGCTCTGCTTGAAAGAAATCTCAATTTGTTCAGAGTTTCTTTTTCTGTCCAGAACAGGAGCTCTTTTGGACACCTTAATCTTGGTCATTATTGCATTTTGATATAATACTTTGTAAATGTTTAAAGCAGATTATGGGTTTTGATGAATTATCTTGTCCTAAAGTTTTTGAAATATAAAACCCGAGTTTTTCTTGTCATGTCAATAGGTTCTCTGTATTTTCAATTTCACTGTAATAAAATTGCAATAGTAATAAAATGTATTTTGTTGTGGGAGACTGCAGGACAAAAATCTGATCAAGAAATTATGAAAAAAAGAAGAATCAATCCTATTTGTATCTGGAAACAAGCTTCTCACCCTTTAACTCAGCACAATTTTCTCTTACAATTATAGCAACCACTAGCACAAATTCAGCAAACAAATGAACTTTCCTATTTTGAAAATATAAGCCATTAAAGCATGCTGTCATCTATGAAAGGTCTTTAATTCCATATACTGCTTACTCTGGTAAGATGCTGGCCTCTTTTCTGGCATACTTCCCCCCTGGTTAGCCATTAAACACAACCTTCCCTTCCACTAATGGATTAACACCTCATGGTCTTTTTTGGACACCTGAGATATCGATGCCTCTGCTTCAGAGAGTGAAAGCCTCCAAGGCATCAAATACACTTAAAAGAATCTACTGGGATGTTGTTCTTGTTTGTTACTTGAAACGAGCCCCTAAATGTTCAAAATGGAATTAAATGTCTGCATGAAATAGCTATTGCTTAGAGAGTCCCTGCCTGGGTACAGTCATTTTCATGGTGAGGACTCTGAACTCATAAGAACTTCACCTGAAAAACTAATGCAGGAGTTTTTCAGTTTTCCTTTGTATTTTTTAAAAGGAAGAGGCAAGGTTGATGCAAGCTTCCATCATCCTTAAACTGAAAGTTCTGTTTCAGTTCTCTTTCTCAAAATTCCACATTTCTCCTTCTGTTAGCATCTGGGTCACTTTCTCTGCTTGGGCAGACACACTACTAAACTGCTTAGTATTAATTAGAAATAGTAAGAAATACACATTTAGAAATAACAGTGAATAACCAGAATTAACTAGTAGTAGTAAGAAACACTTCTAAGCCATTTTAGGATCTAGCTATGGCAACATTAGCAAGTGATGGGACTAGGATGCCAGTAGGGACACTGGGCAGGGAAACAGTTTGTGTTGATCTCCTCATGCCTACCCTACTTACATGCATTTGAGAGGTTTTATTTCCTAGTAATCCTACTCTGGTCCTGCTGACTCTGCTCCCATCAGTGTCTGTAGAGAACCTCTCAGCTCAGTTTCATCCAACAGAAGCTTCTACTTGTACATCTGAGACTGCTCTACCGCTCTAATTAAAGCAAATTTGGAAATTTGCCAATGTGAATATGGTCCACTTAGAGTACAGGTATGCTGGTAATGGTCAGAAAGCCAGCTTTAATGACACTAAGGTAATTCTGTGTTAGCAGAGATTAAATAATATTAATGCCAAAATGAACTTGGGCATTTCCAATATTAACACAAATCACTTTAAGCAAAAATAGACCTAAAATAAATGCTTGAAATAGCATATAGCCAATAGCAAGTTATGAGTGCCTATAAAATTCTCCCTAATTTTATCTAGCAAAATGACATTGCTGAGTAGAAAGAGGAATGATACTGCTTTTAAAATTTATCATTTAACTATTATGCTGAGTAAACAAAACTGATTTTGTGCACATCCTTTTCACACTCTAATGGCCTGCGCTTCAGTGTAATCTCAGTTTAATTTGCAAAAACTGCCTTACCCTTTAACCAGAATGTTTTTAACCTAAAGGGGAAAAAAAGAATATTAAACAGTCTGTGACATAGCCTGCACCAATGAAATGAAATTGTGGCAGAGCTTCAGGCATTCATATGTATTGTTTGCACTCCTTTTGCTCAAGTCCTTGCATAAAGCATTCTGAAGTGGAAGATTAACCAAAAGCAGGTAAAAAACTAATTAAAAGATGAGCAGTGGGAAAGTAAACCTCAGCTGCATTTCTGCTTCTTCCAAAAAGAAAAAATGAGTTGTTCCAAAAATCTGAGTTTAATTTTCAAAGGGGCTTTTCAGTCTGCATTTATTAATCTCAGTTTTGCACCTGCTTCTACACTCAAACATCTCTATCTCTGTTTTCTCTGTGCAATTTGTGGATACAGATGTGGGTTTCATAGATAGCATGCAGATGCAAGTGCTAAATTGGAAAAAAACCCAAATACTATGGATCATTGGACTCTCTGTATGAGGCCTTTAGCATTCTGGATCAGAATACAGATTTCATTGATTTCATTCAAATACAGAAAATACAGGTATATGACTCTCATGTTTGAAATTAAAAAGAACTATATATTTCCCTAAGACTAAAATTTTTCAGAATTCCTCTTTCTTAAGTTTGTCTTTTTTCCCCACTGCAAACAAATACAGGTTATATATTAATGGAAATTAATTGCATATATTAAGAGTTATCTTTGTGGACATTACTTGATTGATTTAACTGCTTAGCTGTTCTTTTAAAAGACAGCATGCAATAATAATACTGTGACTGCTCCTAAGGATATCCACCAATACATACACAAGAGCTCAACTACTTTGTGAGCAAATTACAATAAAAAAGAGACTCCAAACTCACTCGTGCATCAGTGACCGCACCACTGTGCCTCCGTGAACGTGAGACTCGTAGAACAGCGTGTATAAGTATGGCAGCAGGGAGTATCTGATCCGAAGAGTAGCACGAGATATCTTGGCAAAAGCATCTCCAAACACGGCTGGGTCTTGTTCCTGTTCAGGAAAAGCTCAGATTAGTACTGAGCTTTGAAACAAACTCAGCAGAGAAGTTGTGTGCAATGTAAGGAGAGCTGCGGCTGGCACGATGCTACAGAAGTGAGTGTTTAAACAAGAAAAAGCACTCAATTGCAAACTGCAAGATATATTAAGAACAACATCCATTATTCCCAAACTAAAATTTGTATAAAATTCTGGAATTGAAAAATGCCAGTGAGTTCAAAAAGATCAGGCCCCACCACAATGTATGTGAGCCCTCTCCAATAACCTCTAACCTTGTGAGGAGAGGGAAGCTGGGGCTCCATGCCTGTGCTCATGAACAGATAGCCTGCATCTAGAAATTATTTTTTCCTGCAGATGCAAGCCCTTTTGGACAAAGGAGATTAAACACATGAAAACAGGAAGACTGATAATCTGCATAGAAGTCCAAAAAGTCAAAAGCATAATTACATTGGTCGCCAATATAAAGACAAGTCTACTTAAAAGAGTAAACTCATAACCCTGCTGAAGACAACAGGTGTGACCAAAGTCACGATGTGTGGTACAGAAAACATTTCATCCATTCAGAAAACTCAACTTCTCCTCCTGTGTGCCCGATTTTAGGATGCCCTGACAGACAGCACACCCACACATCAGCAGGGCCCCTCATCTCCTCCCTGCCAGCAATGCTGCCCTGTGAGACAGGGCATGCACTGGGTCCCACCATCGCGGGGGCAGGTTGGAGCAGTCTGTCTGTATTCATTGGCTGGCTTTGGTCTTACTCCAACACAACCTTGACTCTCCCCTTGGATGGCAGGCAGAGCACGCAGCCAAGGGCAGTGCTGATATGGAAAAGAGTTACATCTCCTTTAATTCCTCCCGTCAACCTCTCCAGTGCTAAAGAGCCAGCTTATGAATCACATGGTTCCCTTTCTCCTTCATGAAATCTTTCTCAAGTACTCAATTTTCTCATTAAAACTGAAGACTATATGATGAATTCCAAGGATAATGAAACGCAAAAGTAACAGAAGAAACAAAGCTCTTTATATTATCTTGTGCCTTTCAGACAAGGCAAATATTAATTAAACTGTTTGAAATACCAAAAGAATTAGGCAAAGTGGGTATTTAAGATTTTAACACTAACCTAATATTAATTAAATTCAATATTTAAGTAAAATTTCAACATTATTATGTTTATGTCAGAATTACTCACTAAGAATACTCCCTGCTGGCTCTGAGCTCCAGAGCATCCATTATTTCAAAAATTGCACTGTATTTTTACCAGTGTTCTGACACTCTACAAACACTGCTTAATTTCACAAAAAAACCCTCAGATTTCTTAGATGATGCTGAGTCACCCAAAATGCCTGTTCACTTCTTTCCCTGAACACGATATTTCAAATGGATTTAAGTAATCCAGAAAAACCAAATATATCTCTGAGTTGCAGCACCCATCACAGAGACCCATTACTCTCTTCTTGTTTATTGAATTGTACATATAAGATTGATATCCACTCACCCAGGTCAGACTCCGCATGCTCAAAGGGCCAAGCAACCACACACACACACACACACACACACACACATATAGATATCTAGTGGAGAGGCAAATAGAAAATATTTCTCAACAGCAACAGCTAATACCTCACAGACATTTGTTCTCCTACAAAGAAATACCTCAGGGATCTACAGGCTAATACCTGACCCTCTTAATGATAGTACTATAGTTTGTTATTCCTGCATTTACCCAATTGCTGAACATTCATCATACTTTCATGCAGAGACAAAGGTCTTCCTGGGAGTGTAAATGTTGCAGCATTTTGATGATGCAACTTCAAAGAAACTGAAGGTTAGCAAATAACCGGAGCTCCAGCATTGCACAGATCAGTTTACAGAAGGAAAAAAACCCCAAACATTTATTGAACAAGCAGAACCATTTCATCATGGTTGCAGGTAAACACAGAATAATTACAAAGGCTACAAGACCTTCAAACTTCATTGCTAAAAATTACCTGATACTTCTTTCTGTTTGCAACAAGTCTTTAAAGGACTTTTATGATGTTGAAACCAGGGCATGGATCTGGACTAAGGCTGCACTTTTTCATTCATCTCAGAGGCTCATTAGGCTTTTCTGGTCTTGTTTGCCCTTTGGCTGATAATAATGTCACTATTGATGCCTCTCCTTGGAATTTTCACGTTTGTAACTTGCTTTTAAACAGTAAGGACGGTGTATAATGATCTCTCTCCCCTTCCTGCAATACTTACTATAACTACAGAAGTATTGAAACAAAAGTTGTAGCAATCAAGGGAGTAGGAAAATACACTGACACTCACTGGCTCTTAAATAAAACCTGGGCTTCAGTAGGTAAAAGATGAAACAGATGAATTTTACCAACAGCGTGAGAAGACCAGCATTTCTATGTTATCTTTACATTACGGATGGGAAAAAAATTACATTTCACTGTGTAATTCCTGCTCTCAGTGCAGCACTCCTTTTCACCCACTGCTCCAGTTTACCCAAGAATGGCAGGTTAATTTTGGAGAAAGTAATACAAATCACTGTCCACATAACTGTAATCATAGGCTACAGCTTTTTGTAGCTTTGTTTACTTACACTGTTTCCCTCTGCATTGTGATTTCTAGAAAATGGATAGAAAGAGCCAAGCTGCATCCAGCGCAGGCAGAGTTCGTAGGTAGTGTTGTAGTTAAACCCACAGATATCAGCACCAATCTGGGGAAAAATAAAATTGTGTTTGTGATTGTGGCTGAGGCCCAAAAATGAGAGACTATTGAAATTTGCTAATAAAAATAATTTTTGGAAAGAAATCCCTGTTTCTAATTACTTTTTAAGAATGCTCTATAATGACACAAATTTTTCTGTGACTGAAGTTGTACTGTCTCCTACAGCACTAAGTTCACTGTGGAAGATCTGCCTGTATTTCAGTAAATCTACAAATTCTCCATCCCAACTTGCAAACCCAGAAATATAAGGGGCCCTAATCATAGAATACATAATACAAAGAGACTGGTTTTGGATAGCATACAGTCCAAATCTTGCAGTGCTGTTTTTTGTTTCCCTTCAGCAGCCAAGAATGACATTTAGCCTTTTAATCTGCAGTTCCTTAGGTTGTGGAGGCTGTTACTGCTGGCCACCTCAAGTGGCTTGTTTCAGAAAACATTTGAGCTCATTTGAATTGATACTGTGTATAAGCCAGCACCTAGAGGACGCCAGACTTACATAGGGAATGCCAAAGAGGTTGAATTCCAGGATTCCAACGATCGAGCGGCGCAGGTCCTTCCACTGGGAGAAGTTGTCACCGAGCCAGTGAGCACTGTGCTTCCCACTGCCAACAAACGTGGACCGACTCAAGACAAATGCCCTCTTCCCAGTTGCCTTCTGGACAGCACTGTAAAGAAATGCAACAAGATCATCAAAAACAAGATGTTTTACCAAAACATCTTATAATCAACCCGAGCGTTCAGGCACAATTTTATCTGAAAGGGTATTATTCATGAAACAATTTTTATTGTGATCCCTACTCACATGAAAACGTGGCTGCAAAACTGCAAATAAAAGGAAGATTTACACAGTGACCAAAACCAAACCAAACCAAACAAACAAGCAAAAAAATCTATCTGATTCATGAAAATATTTGTCTCAGGTATTTTCAATCTTCCCAAATAATAATTTGTGTTTCATTTATTCTCAGCAGTGTCTCAAAATGAAAATTCAAATCATAATTTCCTTTCTATACTAGTATATTTAATTACATGTCCAATGAGTTCCTAGAAAAACAACATAATAGATATTTTCTTTTCAACACAGGATTTATTTAGAGATTTGTGTTGGTAAATAAAGTTCCAATACCCAGGAATTAAAAACATAAATCCAACAAAACACAAAAACCAAAACCACACAAAAATACCAAAATTATATTTAAACATCTTATAAAAAATAAATAATCAATATAGAAAACAAAACTGTAATCATTCAAAATGCCACCCCACCCTTGTAGTATTTTCTCTGGTTTCCTGTCTTTTTTGGTACATGAGGTTTCATTACAGAATTAGCAGTACAATATCTTTGCTTTTTGAAAATAATTTTGCTGCATCACCAGAAAATCAAGGAATGTGCCTTACTACAAATCCATTACAAAACTCCTCTTTGTACATAAGTATAAACTGCAGTATTTTATATTGCAGGAACCCAACTTCAACTCTGCTTTAATATTATTTGGGCAACACAATTTAGATTCTCTGGGAAATTCTAGCATGAAATATTAATCATGTTGTTCACCATCTACTTATTTCTCTTTTTTCTTAATGAGATTTCATCAAGAGTTCTTTTACCCGTATACATAATGGCCCAGTGTTTGCTCTCGGGTCTTTAATGGCACAGAGATTTTAAAGTGCTTCAGCACTGGCTTCTGAAGGAAAAAAACCCAACAGTTTTGATGGAAGACTGAATGTATTAACCTTAGGGGCCATATGCAGCAAGAGGTGCAACTCTTGAACTGTGAGGGACCTGCTGGTTCTGGTTTGCAGGTGCACTGTTGGGCCAATAACTGCCCAACACTCTGTATGCTTTGTATAAATGTTATTTTAGAGCCTTTCATGGATGTCTTGAGCAGGAGTGCTCTCCTCTGGCTGTCTTTGGCTCCATTTGTGACTACAGGTGCTAATGAGGGCAATATCAGATCAACTCAACAATGACCCAGAGCTACATAAACAATTTATTACAAGTAATTTATTGAATAATTTCAGCCTTTCACGAACCATTGCAGAACAGGTCCTAATGCTGTCAAATGCATTTGTTGATTTAAATTATTTACAGAATATCATGTGCAAATAACTCTTGGCATTAAGCTGTAACAAACTGATTGCTGCTACTTCATGTATTCAAATTCAAACCATTTGACATAGGCCAGATGACATATTTCCTATTCTCCATCGGCCTCAGAATAATTCTTAGAATTGTGGGTTTTTTATACAATAATGAAATTATCATTCATTTTCATCCAATATCCTGCAATTGATTCTGGGTGCTAAATATTCCTGTCAGTAATTGCATCTAATACATTTTTTGTGAAGAGTGACTGCAGAAAGGATATACAACCAGTCTTGAAAAGAAATGTATTTGAGAAAGCCAAATGAATATGTATGAAAAATACTTCACCAAAGCTTTCCAGCTTTGCAGTAAAATCAACCTCTGCATATAGTTTTGGTGGTCTTCTCCACACTTGGCCAAGCAAAATAAGTTTGTTGGGAGGATCTCTTCAAAGACTGGGGAATAGGGGCCCACAAACCACAGTAAGAAGTCCAGGGTTCAAGGCCTTCCTGTTCTTTCTCTCAAAAACAGAAATGTGCTTCAGCCAGGCCCATAAGAGCTGGCAAATTACTTCTGTTTTTTCCCAGGGCTTCCCTTGCCCTGGACTTGGCATATAAAATACAAACGCATCAACACCAGAATTAGGCTCTCTTAACCACGTCCTCTGGATGCTATCAGAATCCAGCTTCTGAAAATGCATGCTAAATGCTGAGACAGGCCACACATGGAGCCTGCTTTGGCTCTTCCATTGTGGTATTAAATTTCCCAGTGTTTTAGCTCGATCCCTGCTGGAAAAGGCACGATTTGCCCATTTAATTTAATCCAACAGCTAGCTTTCCACAGCAACATTCTGCCTGCATAAGCTGGTTTTGAGTGCTTCCCAGCTGCAAAATGAGTTTTACAGTAGCTGACAGCAACTGTGCTGCAATGCAGCCCTGACCTCCTGAACCAACTGAGCCCCAAGCCAATTTGGAAAACACTGCCTGCCAGGAACCAAAGGCAGCTCCAGAAGCAGCCAGGGGACCTGTATAGTTTGGATTCTCCACTGACAGTGACAGAAACTCCTCTACCACAATAGTGAAGGGACTGATAAATAGCCCTGACACCACACAAGGCTGCTTCTGCTGCAAGCGCTCATGAGAAGCTCTAACAGAGCACAGGAGCATCTTGTTCTAGATATACAAAAGCAGCAGCTGAAAAGTTAGGCCCTACACATATATCCTGATTTAGCTGAGAAAAGTAAAATTAGAAAGGATTCTGCTCATTGTGCCAAGGTTCCCCTTTCTTAAAACTTCTTACTAAATGGCAAACAATAAAACAGAACATGGGTCTGTTTCTTATTAAATACTATTACCGATTTTCCAGGTAACATCAGTTGCTTTTTAAATGCATTTTAATCACCTGGAATCTGATTAGAAATATTTAGAAAACTTACTTGAAAGTTGGTTCTGTCTGTGCCCAGCCAAAGAGAGAGTGTGTGTTGTAATGGTCTCCAAGGTAAGTCTTGGAGTCAGGACACAGGGTCTTTTCCGCCAGGGAACGATCAGAGATGCCTGAGAATGATACAAATCACTGTAAAACCATATACATCACAATTCAATCTCTTCACAGTTCTACACATTTAGGGGTGAAAACACCAAAAGATTTGGGAAGAGGAAAAGCTGAAGTGCTGGACCTGCACTGATTGAGGTTAGCAAAGAGCCACGAATACTTGCTTGCAGACAGGCACATGTCCTTGGAGGGGGGAGAGGACTGAGTAAACACTGATAATTAATTTCAAGTTCTACATCCAATAATTCAAAAATCTGTACAGGTGTCATGTATTCAGTATGTAATAGTCAGAAAGAAAATTTCTGCTTTGCCGAATTAAGAATATATTATTTTGCACAATGACAAATTTTAGTTTATTATTATTTAATTATTTAATTTAAAAAATATTAGACAGATGCTGCCTGGTCTTTGATCCCATATCAAAGAGATGTTGGGAAAGCCCATTTGGTGCAAAAAAATTTTCTATCCTCTTCAGGTAACCACCTTGAAAATGCCACATGAAGTTCAGCTGGAATTGGGCAGTTCAGATGTTTATACATNCCAAGAGTCCTGCTGGGGCACTGGGATCAGCCCCAGCGTTTGTGAGGCGAAGCCTCTCCTTCATCCCTTCCAATCTCGTCCCCACTGCCATTCCCACGTGCTCCCCAAGCCTGCACCACAGTGCCCCCTGCAGCCACGGGGGAATCACTGCACCTGCCCTGCCCGCCAGGAGCCAGCAGCGCCCCTGGAGGCTGTGACTGGAACTGCACCCAAGGGGAAAGTGCCTGCAACTGAGAAGATGTCACAGGATTTGTGGTTCCGTTAATTTGTTGTTAGTGCTGTAGTTGTTTGTTTGCTTTATTATACATACTAGTAAAGAACTGTTATTCCTATTCTCATACCTTTGCCTGAGACCCCCTTAGTTTCAAAATTATAATAATTCGGAGGGAAAAGCTTTACATTTTTCATTCCAAGGCAGGCTTCTGCCTTCCTTAGCAGACACCTCTCTTTCAAACTGAGACATATTTATTTTTAGAGATGGAGTTTCAAAACTTAAAAAACTCTCTCAAAATAAAAAAGAATGTGAGTTCTCAAAAGAAATTTTTTTAATGCTTAATTAGGTTCATGCACTATTGTGAATATTTCTCCAGGAACAAGCAATCTCCCTTTCTAATCACACTTCCTGTATGGCTGCAGTTCGTTATCACAATTCATTATCACAATTTCTCTATACCTGAAACCTCATTAGCCTCTCAGCCCTGCTGTGCCACTACAGCTACAATCCTTGTGTTTGGATGTTTAGACACAAAGACTCCAGTGTGGGTGATGTACATCAGAAATAATTTATAGGCAATTTCCAAGTAACTTTGACCGATAAGTCTTTGAAGAAGACGCTAAGTTTCTGAGGAAAGTCACTTAATGTCCCAGTGGTTCTTGATTATTAGCCCCATAAATTTAAGGTGGGATAGGAGAGAAAATGCTACCACATGAATGAGTTCATGCTTCATTCTTATTCTGAGTATTTTGTATTCTGCCTCAGTAATACTGATTATTTTACAATTGCATATTAACCTTCAGTATAAAGTGTTTTATAGAAAATTGATTTAAAGGACATCTGGTTTTAGAAGTTCAAATCATGGTAAGGTGTAATCATGGTTATAAAATTTAGATAAGGAGGTTGAAGGCTACACTGACAAAAAGCCTGAGGCTCTGAGACTGGGACTTGCACAGATGAAATCACCTAAGAAAATAGTGAGCTCCCAAAACTCTGCTAACCCCAGGAAGGTCCTAATATCTTACTGCACTAAACAGCTTAGGTCACCTCTCATACCTACATAAGTCAAGGGCTTGGACAGCTAAGAACAAGCATCTACTCTATAAAGTGAAATAGAAAAGAAAGCCCTTAAACACTGGTTCAAAATAGATTGCCTGCATGTTGGGATGTAATAGCTGGGGCTCCAGGCTGCAGAGGGGAGACCAATACCTGAGAAGTCTCTGAGAAGACCTTAGAGCAACCTTGTGGAACCTAAACAGGATCTACAAGAAATATGGAGAAGGACTTTTTAAAACAACATGGAGTGATAGGACAGAGGGTAATGATTTTAAGAGAAGAGGTTTATATTATATACAAGGGAAAAATTCTTTCCTGTGCGGGTGGTGAAACACTGAAAGAGGCTGTCCAGATGCCCCACGCCTGGAAGTGTTCAAGGCCAGGATGGATGGGGTTTCGAGAAACCTGGTCTGGTGTCCCTGTCCATGGTAGGGGGACTGGAACAAGATGGTTTTGAAGGTCCCTTCTAACACAAACCCGTCTATGATTCCATGACATCATTCTAACACTGTGAGTCACAAGCAGAAGCAGGGGCATATGTTCATGAGTCAAGTCAGAGAAATTGGGCTCAAAACACACCTGTCTACAGTATCTTTCAGTGTCCTTACATGTCATGCAGGCCTCTAGGTCTGAGTCCCTTCTAGGGGCTCAGACTTCAATGCTAATCTTCACAAAGTTCACTGCATGGCTCAGAAGCCACTGCATGGGCTCACTCTCAGTCCTTTATTTGGGATGTAAAGAGAGCTCTGCTCTTTTGGCCAGTTTCCTCAGTGTCTCACCTTTTTTGCAGCTCTGAAGGCTGACAACAAATGAAGGTAATTCAAGGCAAAGGTGGAAATTCTCATCAGTTCTTGGGCTTTGATCAAGACCCACAGGGTCAGTATGCAGTGGTTACCCCACAAAAAGACCAAGCACCAAAACCATCATTAAAAGCTCTGCTTCTGCTTTCAAAAATTTACAGTCTCTTTCTAAAATTTTGTCATGCTTTTGTTATGTTTATCTTTCTCTTATATTCAAAGTTTTAAAAAAATGCAATTTAATAGAGAAAATTTAGAATTCACATGAGAGTACAATAGCCTGAAGGGAAAAAGGGGACATTTCCAACACTCCACTGCCAATACTCCAACTCTCATGTATCAGTTTCCTGGTGCATATTAACATTGCTCAGGCAGCTGGGTTTTCCTGGGGAAATGTTGGCTGGATTAACTGCCACACCACTGGCAATAATCATAGGTACTCATGGCTTCCTGGGGAAGAATGAGCATATCATTAACACAGCTACTGGAAGAGATTTTCCCATTCCTGTAAGTCTCCCATAGGCTCAGACATTTTAAGACTTATTTTTAGCCCATTTCTAGTAACACAGTGAAAATTTCTTTCCTAAGAGAAAGGAAATATATTGAACTAAGGCACCAGGGAGATATTATCTCCCTTGTCATAGTTTGTGAGAAGGCAGAGATTGCCCATTTCTGAGACTAGCAGTGGCAAGGCAGAAGGGTTACTCCCTCCATAACTCTGTAGCTGAGTTACAGTGTATAGGTATCTTGCCCCTTTTCTGATGTGAACCAGTTGCTCAGAGAATGGCAAGAAAGGTAATTTTTCTAGTCCTGTTACGAGGCAGAACCTTGGACAGAGGAAAGTGATTGTTTTTGATACTCTGTCAAAGCTGAGCCACTGGAGTCTTGAACAAATATAACTGAACATACTGAACATACAGAACAGGCAGGGAAAGATGGAAAATGAGAGAATGGATTTTTTTCCCCTAAAATGTAGCCTATCCAGGTTGAAAACAAAACAAAACAAAACAAAACAAACAAGAAAACCAAAGAAACAACCTAAAAAAACCCCAAACCAATGAAATTATAATATCAACCTTATTAAAATATAATATTCTATTATATAAAATATAATAAAATTAAAATATAATAATAAATAATTCATGAAAATGAAATTACACTATTTTACTTACTAGGAGTGTAAGGAGGGTTATTGATTTCATTATCAGCACATCCAGGATACTGGCCTCTCATGAAATTGGATGGTTCGTTCATATCCTTTAATAAAGAGAGTAAGACGTGAAAATCTTCATTTTCTTTTTTTTTGAAGAAGGGTGGGCAGATATAATGAGACATACAATCCAGATCCCATCGTAGTCAAGGACATCTTTAAACTCCACACACAACTGGGTCCACCATTCCACTGTCCTGGGGTTGGTGTAGTCAGGAAACACTGAATCACCAGGAGGCCAGGCCTAGGGGTTACATATGTAAATCCTGGTTATTTTCTCATTTCTATTACACTGCTGCTTTATTGTTTTGAAGCAGCAGTAGACAAAATGCATCACAAAATTAAAAAACCAACCTTCCCAACAGCAGGAGTCACACCATCAGAGTTGTTGATCCACACTCCCATTTCCTGGCCAAGTTCATAAGGTCTGTAAGTGCCTGGCTCCTCATCCTTGGTTATGAAAGGGTCCTGAAAACAGCGATCACACTTTTTTTAGTGAAATCCCAGAGGTAACAATTAGTCTTCTATTTGTGTATTTTAGAAAAATTTGGATTATGTTCTTAATGCTGATTGCAAAAATATTGGAAGAAAACAGCATTAAAATTTAATAGGAGTTGAGAGCACATAATACTTTAGAAGAAGTCATTAAGGATATGTCATGAGTATTTCTTGTGTAAGGCAAAAAGCAATGTGAAATTACTAAATATCCTCGTTTTTATTTTTTATGAGACTTTCTATGTTCAAATTATTTTAGAGAGGCACTAGATTTTACTCCCCCCCCATCCCCCAAGGTCTCTGCTGTGGCTGGGTGCTACACTGGGCATCCCCACACTTGAGCACCTCTGGGTTTCCTCCAAGAAAATCCTTATTCCAGCTGCCTCAGCATCAACAGCTCAATGCTGGGAAAACTACAGTTTTTCAAGGGTCTTCACGTTGGGCACATCCAACCTCAAAAGGATCTTGTTAACCCTCCATTCCAAACCACCTCTGTTCTGTCCAGGCACCAAGACCACAGCAGTCTACACCCCACAGCTTGTCCTTCCTGCCCCTTTCCACTGCTTGGGGTGGTCACCACCTCCCACTGCTGCTAGTGATATTGGCACCAACAATTTCTCTGCCTCAGGATGACCATCAGTAACCACCAAGCTCATCCAAAGCAAGCCTGATCAGTTCCTGGGGATGATAGAGGCCCACCCATCGTGCTAGAAAGTAAAAGTTAGGAATACTTTGAGATGCCAGTGAATGAACTGCAACTCTGCTCAGCAGTCAGCTGCAACCAAAAGGAGGAAGTGAACTTTGCAATACATCCCTAATTGGAAGCAACTATCTGCTTGGTGTTTTTCAGAATAGATAAAGATTGCAACCATTTTAGAAGGGAATTCTTTACTTTCTCCTTAGAAAATCTCACTTCCTCAGGTTCTGCTTCAGGCAAAACCTTTCAGTTATGAAACACAATGGAGAAAAACACCATTGAAACAATTATTCCGCTCAGTTATAGCTTGTGCAATAATTTAAATGAACTTCAATCAAAATGTGATAGAAGTCTAATTAATAAATGTCTTAAGAAGAAAAAATATCAGACCCCAGTGGTAAGCTGCTTTAAAGGCTTGTTTTAAATCTCACTTAAATACCTAAATTAATTGCCTGATTTTGTGAGCCCTCTGATAACTACAACCCTGGTGAGGGAAGTATATTCTTCCATGCCTCAACAACAAAAGCTACAGCTAAATCCTACTTTAAGTGTGAAATTCTATTTAACTCCATCTAGCTCTAGTATCACCTCCATAAGGACTGTAAGTGTCCATTACTTTTTTAACTTCTTCAACAGTCCAACTGCACAAGAGAAAACTGTCAATCTGCAATAATTATCTTATAATTGTGGTAAAGATGTCTCTCAAGGGACTTGAAGGCTAAAAGTCAGCTTAATTAGCTACTCCTAATCCAAACTTATGGTTTCCTTCAGCTGAAAGTTGTTCCAGTGCATAAATCTAATACATTATGCAGGCTTATTGCCCTAAAGAAAAAAAAGCCTCTCAGTGCATGCAAGGGTTGTTTTTGGGGAAGGAGTTCCATGCCTGTTAAATCTTCACTCATCTTTTTAGCATTTTGGGGAAGAAGCGCTGAGCATCCTTAAATCCAGCTGACTGCCTGAAGACCTGGGAGCACCCAGCACATAGCCAGACTGATGCACTTCCACCTGTGGCCCCACCCCAAACATATATTTTGATGCACATCCATAAAAACTCTGGAAATTTTTGCCTCTAGAGCTCACACGATTGGACTTAAAAATGTAAAGATACTGAGCATTATTTTGAATCATAAGCATGATGCTTTTGAATTTAAGTATTTTGTCACTTGTCATTCCTAGCTGTTTCTATTTTTAGTATGATTTAATAGATGGTACACAACGTCTTTCATTAAACATCCTCTTTAGTAAAAATGTTTGTCATTTTTCAATGTAGTCGTTGTTACTTTAGAACTTCTTTGTTTCTAAAGAATATATTCTGACACAGCTGAAACATGCACAATTATTTAGTGCAATGATGATGACCAAGTGCTGACATGCAAAGTCACAATTTCCCCTAAATAGAGGTGGCCTCTGAAAGAGATCAGCAGAGAGAGGTGCTGAAGGGCTGCACTTAGAGGCTCCAGTAATGGAGCCATGCTTCTCTCAAGGTGACCATAGTCACAGAGGGCTCTCAGCACTGGGTGCAAGCATGGGGAGCAGAGCTCTCCTTGCTGGTGTGGCACGAGCCACCCCAGTGATGGTGGCAGAACTGAGTTCAGGGTGCCATCCTCAGGCAGGTTGTCAGTGTTAGTACTGCTGGCTGCCAGGATCTGCGCTTTGCTCGTGACCAAAGTGGTCTCAGATGAGGTAGGTGGAACCCATTCCCCAAATCCATTACCAGAGGTTTTCCATGACTGACAGGCTGCAGTCAGAGCACATTTCCCAAAATCATCATGAGGTTTTCCATGACACTGACTGGCTGCAGTCAGAGCCCATTTCCCAAAATCATTATGAGCGAGGCAACAACCTGCCATATTTGGGGAACTCGCCCATTACTGTCACTACCCAAAGGGAATCTAAATAGAAAATTCTTTCAGTATCCAACTGGATTACACTTGCCTTGATTGCATCTAGCTTGGCTTCACTATCACTAGGGAATGAAACCACTGCTCCAGCTCTCAACTCAACTTAGGAGAATACTTTGTATCACTAAAGAATGATAAAAGACAGATTTTGACAGAGTGTCAGCAGCTGTAATAATGTGAAAATAGAAAACTTCAGTAGCAGTGCAACCTATACTTCTCATTAACCTTTAAACAATGAAGGACAGACTGGCTCAGCTTTTGTTATTTTTTTCACAAGCTTAGCTAAAGAACTAGAGCAGGACCGGCCTTAGTTACACGTTAGTGAAGGATGAAAGAAAGGCTCCCTATCTGGATTCCTATTAGCTCATTGTATGAATTAAGAGTTGCTACCTTCCTTGCATCTGTCTAACAGCTGAATTTATACAGCAACACCTCCCTGCACTGCTGCAGAATGTGCCACCTGAGAAACTGAAAGGGCTTTAAAAATGTTGTTGAATTTAAAATCATAAGGAAGAAGATAACGTAGCTCACCCACTAAACTTTGACTCCTTGTTTGTAGCTTCATACCCAGTGGCAAGTGCAAAAACAACTGGAGACATCCCAACATTGGTGAAAAAGAGATGACTACCATGTATTTACTGAAAGGCAAGAGTGCATAGAAAGAGCTACCCCAAACTCCTGGTATTTTGCTCCTATATATATTAATGTTTTGCAAACTATTTTGAGATAAACCAATAAATAGGCATATGGTATTTAAAGTTACAGCTCTAAGACATTAGATCATTTTTAGAGCAGTATTGTGGTTACAGAGTCTAAACTGTTGGAAAGAGCAATCAGTCCTGACAGCACTGATTGTTTGCTCACTAGTGCTTAGTTATTTACAATGATGTATCCAGTTAATTTGGGTCAATTTTTGTCTTAAAGTTTCTCTCCATCAAAATGACTTAGTTACCTGTTACTATTTAAACAAGTGTTCTTGAACCTTCACTGAAAACCTGATGAAACCTGATTTCACTGCTGCACCCCTGAGCTTCTCAGAATGGAACCTTCTGGGGAAGGCATCTTTAGGGACGAATTGCTAGCAAGCAGCATTCACTGTATAGACTCCTGTTTCCATTATCAATATGTAATTGATCACTTGGGTTGTCTGGTTTTTCTGAGATTCCTAGTAGTGAATGGAATTATAGTATACCAAAGCAAAGATCAGGCAAATAATAAAAGATACTTTTAAAGAAACTATCAGAAAACTCTGAATTAAAAAGAAAGTAATGATATAGCTATCTGTGGTGCTGACTAGTCCATCACCCTCAGCCATATTTTAAACTTCACAACAAACTGTGAGAAAAAAGGGCAGGAGGGAGGCACTCCTGCCTTAATCTATCTATTTAACCAGATAATGTGATTTTCAGATGAGCAAACTGCAGCAGCTCTTGCTTATCTTGACTCCAGATACACCAGCACAAGTGAAAGAGCAACTCAGGACTCTGCTGTTCAGTCTCTCTCTCTACAAACCTTTGACAAGACCCCCAGGGCAAGAAGAGGAACATGGCCCTTATTTTAAAAGGACTGGATTGACTTAGGGTCCAAACATTAGTGACCTGTCCATCATGATTCAGTTGGATTAACTGAATCCTGGTCTCCTTAGAAGCACAAGCCATCAATATAATAGTAGGTAAATGTGTTTGTTTAGCCTAGTAGAGAAAGGCTGAGGGAGAATACACTTATTTGAATCAGTGTCTGAAGAAAGAAAATAGAAGGGCAAGAGACTGGCAGCTGGAGGTTAGGACAGTAGTACCCAAATGAAAGATACAAACTCATCATTTAGGTAGAAAACAGATTATAAAACCACAGTTACAGCAAAAAGTCCTGAGAGGAACTCTGCAGGATTGTCTCCTCCTCCTTACCCTGTGGCTGCAGGTCGAGTCAGCCTGAGCCATGCCTGCTGCATCTGTTGAGCTTGTTCACAGCACCCACCTGGGGTGAGACCCTGGCCCCAGCAGCTGTCTGCTGCTCAGCTCACCTTGCAGACAGGCAGCTCTATCCTAATGTCTGCCTTGAATCTGTCCTGCTGCAATTTAAAGTGCTTCTCTTCTTATCCTGTCCCCAGTAGCTATGGAGAACAAATTGCAGCCTGCTCTGAGAGTGCAGCCCTCCTACTGCTAAGCTGCTGGGGGACCCTGGAGAGCAAGACCTTCTGAATTTATCAATGGATTTTATTTAATTTCTTAATTTATTTTCATCTTTACCTAAATTTAAATTAAGTTGGTCTCCAGTTTCCTTGCCACCATTGGTGCTCATTTAGCTATTGTGACAGAGTCAATTTGGCATAAGGACATGGATGGGGAAGTGCTGGAGAGAAACATCAAATTTTGTTGGAAAAATTTACTTGGCAAGTTGGAAAACTCCAATTTTCACGTGTACCCAAATTAATTCATTTGGCCATATGCCAGTTTTGGTTAGAGGTTCAACATACATTTTCCACAAATTTGCATACAAGTAATCATCTCTCACGTTAACTTAGATAAAAGGTAAGTATAAGAAAACATGAACTGTAGTTTGTAGCTTCCAGAGTGATTAGTAATAGATTTTTTCTGCTATTCAGCTGTTTTTGTATTTGTATTAAATTAATTTGTTCATTTCAGGGAGAGAATTGCATGAAAGCAATCCTATGCCAACTCAAAGGCAAAATTTCTCATAACTGAGTGGGAAAAAGTGAAAGAGAATTAATGTTTTGGTATAGAGATGATACTGGTACAGAGATATCCTATAAAGACAACAATTTTAAAAATTAAATCTGTGAGAAATTGTTCTTCAGCTCTTCTCAACATATGAGAAAATGGCAAATCTGCTACATTAGTATTCATTTGTTAGCACTTAGGTACTGCTATGAAGACTATGCTGTGAATAGTTCTTATAAATGGAGAAATAATTAGCAACATCATTAATTTACCAGAATCACAACATTGTGCTTTCCGTTCTTCTTCATCTCCTTAATGAACTCTGGCAGACCAGCAAAATTCACTTTATCATAGGTAAAGTCCAGGCGACGTTCCATGTAGTCAATATCATAATGCTGGACATCCTAAACATTTTTAAAGTAAAAAATTACATTAATACTTTGTCCAGATCTGGAGTTCTCAGACAGGGAAGACATGGATCTGTGGGAGCAAGTCTAGAGGAGGGCCACAAAAATGATCACAGGGGCTGGAGCACCTCTGCTATGAGGACAGGCTGAGATAGATAGGGCTGTTCAGCCTGGAGAAGAGAAGGCTCCAGGGAGAACTTACTGAAGCCTTTAAATACCTATAGGGGGCTTATAAGAAAGCTGCAGTCAGACTTGTTTGTAGGGTCTGCAGCAATAGGACAAGGAGTGATGGTTGTAAACTAAAGGAGGGTAGATTCAAACTAGATATAAGGAAGGAATTTTTTACAATTATGTTGTTGCACAGGGATATGGTGAATGCCCCATCCCTAGAAATATTCAAGATTAAGTTGGATGGGACTTGGAGCAACCTGATTTAGTTGAAGATGTTCCTGCTCATTGCAGGGGGGTTGGATTAGATGGCCTTTAATGGTCTCTTCCAAATCCAACTATTCTATGGTTCTATGACTGAAGTATTTGATATAGAAATCAGAATGTATGCAAATGTTTTTCTAAAAGGCAAGTAACGTATGTAATGAAACCTAAGAGATTGTAATTGTAATCGTAGCAGTGGACTACAAGAAAATGTAGAAGTCTTAGTTTAGCAACTATTTTGCAGTGATCTGCATCAGAAGTTTTTCATTAGTTGTTTTTAAAATGCTAGCACTTCATACTGCATAACAGCAAATCCACACCAGAATTGCCTGCTATGCAGCCAAGAGCAGCACTTGTTCACAGCCCATTTTAAATGTTCTTTTAAGCATTATGAAGATATTATATGCAAACCCACTACATCAGATTATGAATTCCCTTTTATTCTACAATTCTCTTTGTACGATAAGTATTTTTCCTCCATTATAATTTCATTCACCTCACTTCAGAGCGCAAGATTAGCACACACAGTGAGAAATCCATACTTACATATGGGATGTCATAGTGCTTCATGCGATCGACAGTTTCCTTTAGAACATCCAGGCTGCCATAGCCCCAGCGGGAGAGCTGGAATCCCAGAGACCAGTAGGCTGGCATGTGTGGGCGTCCAATGGCCTGCAGAAGGAAGGAGGAATACAGAAACACAAGGTGAGAGGAAAAGAAGTTATTCTGAAACACCAGGAGAGGCTTCCAGATCATTTCAGGCACAAAGACCAGGGCACAGGCATCACACCTCCATTAAACACCCATTCCTTTCTCTGAGTGGCTCTTGGCACAGCATGCTTGGCACTTCTCCTGGTGGATCCTTGCTCTTCACAGAGACTCCAGCAACACCAATGCTGAGCATCACTTCTAAGAACACCCCGGTGAAAGACATGTTATAAAAAAGCCAGGCTAATGTTAGATGTTGTCCCAGCCTCTGCACAGCAGCTTGTGCCCTCACTTACAGGGCACATGCCAGCAGAAATCCAGTGTGGTTCCTCATGCCACCTGATCCACAACCCCCTTGGCCAACAAAAGACAAATCTCCAACGATGCACAGCAACATAAGTTTGCAAACTTCTCTTGCCACATCCAGCCAAACTAACTTAGCAAGAGTCTGATGCTTATTTGAGCTCTCTGAAGTTTTAATCAGATTTACACACCAATCTGATGAAACTCAGTTATTTATGGGTGACTACTGTTATTGCTGGCCCACAGCTTTGTGTTGCCAGGCACCGACAACCCTCTTCAAGGCCAGAGCTACTGTTTGGTCCTGAAATTCTCAGCTGAAACACAAGGTAATGAGTTAAATATGATTTTATAAATATTTGATTTCCACTGTCTGAATGTAATCCATCTGTAAATGACATGAGGAAACTCAATTGAGAGCACAGGGAAGCAAGGCATCCTGCTCTGCTTCCCCTGGTGAGAGCTGCTGTGGTAACCTGGGATGAGCAGTGGGCAATCACGATGTGTCTGTTCTACAAATAAGCTGAAATCTGGCTCTGTCTCATTAGTACACACCACTGTTTTCTGGGGGACATCTCCTGAAATCCTTATTTCAGTTAAATCCAATGAAACTAACCTTTGATTTGTATTTCTAACACCTTTGCAGGCAATACATGAAAATCTAGTAGCTAGTAAGCTAGTGACTTATTAATCAGCTGCAGCTACTGTCCCCCTTTGGCTAAATAATGGTTCCTCCCTTATTTCCTTGTGGATCTCCATAGTTAGGTAATTATGCTAAGAAGTGAAAAACAACAAAACCTGCATACTGGCAGCTAAACCCCATAAAACAAGGCACTTCTGGCAGTCTGTATCTATTACATTGCTAAGCTATCTGGAGATGCATTGCATGAAGGCACACTTTCCTATGGGACTTTCTCTAGGAAGAGTCTTACCTGGGAAAGCAAGGCTGAACCTGAAATTCCTCTAAAATACATCACATGCTAGAGTACAAGGATGTACAAAGTGCATCAGACAGAAAACCACATGTGGGAGAGAGGCAAAGAAAAGCTGAGGATGCTTTTAATGCTCCTGAACTGGGAAACACACAGGGTAAATTGCTCCCAAACAAGAAAGGCTTGGGAACACAGAGTCAAATCGGCTACAGTGTGCTTTCCCTTGCTGGGATGCTGCTGTTTCACACAAGCAAAAACATAAGGGGCCATAAGCACTGGTGAGGATCATGCTTTGGGTGTCTCCAGGAGGGATGCTCTGGATGATCACTGCAGCTGCCCTGTACATCTGCTGCTTGTCCTATCCCACCAGACTTAGCTTTCCTGATCCTCCTCAACACCTACTTCTCCTCCAATTCAGCTGGAGGCTGCAGTTTTCAGAAGAAGCCTGGTGCTATCCCACCTCCTTGCACATGTCATCAGTTTTTTTCCAGCATGTGTGGACACACCTGATCACCCAGCCCATCTTCTAAGCTCTGCTGGGGTTTTCCATGGAGAGCTGAATGGGGTGTGATGGCTCAGGACAATCTCCCAGACACCTTGTGAGCCAGCACCCAAGTGTCCAACACAGCATGGCAAGCCTCAAGGCAAGTCTTCTTCTCTGTCACATCCACACTCACCATGATAAGGAAATTCATCTGAGGAGGCAGCAGATCTTGTTTTAGACCAGCAAAGGCTGAAGGATGAGCTTTGTGAACCCACCATTTTGTGCTCCTAAAGCAGATGCATATTTTGCCCTTGCTTTCTCTACTGCAAACAGAGAATGACCTCTACAAACAAGGTTAAAAAAACAGACCAAAACAAAAGAACTCTAATGAAATAAAATGCTTTGTGCACAGGCTTCTCATCTTGCACAAGAAAAATAGGGAAAACCGGCTGATAAATATTAATCCTGCAGCTAAATGCACAGCCCTGTGCCCTGGCAGGATGTCTGCATGGCATCTGCTGCCTCTTCCCAAGGAGGCTGGGAAATAGGAAAGAGATGACCAGCCTGGGCAGAGGCAGTGGGAATGGCTGAGCAGCTCTGCTCTGGGTCCTGTGACACCCCAGGTCACTCCTGCCGGGAGAGGACAGTCAGTCTGGGACATTGCCAATACAAGGCATTTCAAGAGCTGGATGGGGATTGGCTTCTTCCCCATCCCCATCCTTAGGCTTGTCCTATCAAGCATCCAGGTGGAGAGCAGTGGGGCTGGAGGTGGAGCTGTGGCCACTGGTGTGTCACTCAGAGCCCTTCCAAAAAGGCATGTACCCAGCACCAGGGTTTGCTGAGGTTCATTTGCACCTTATGGGATGGTGCTGTGTCATTGTGGACCACAGAGCAAGGCAGTATTTTGTGACAGCATCCCTTGAGGAGTTTGGGATTACAGCTGAACCAATAGAAAAATATCTACCATGCAAGGAAGATATTAAGTTTTTAAAGCAATTAGATCTCCAGGTTCACCAGGCTGGTGCATCTATGGTGAGCTTAATTGAAACCAGCAGAACATTTGAAGAGAAAGGATGAAAACAGGGCAGCTGGGAAAACAAATGTTCTTTTTTCTAATTATGCTGCAGACTCTCTCTAATGGATCCCCCTGAAGCTTCCTGATAAAGCAACTGACATATGGTACCCACTCACAGATGGATCAGCAGAGGCAGGAATGTAATTTTGCAAACCTGAAAACTCGAGTTGGATTTGATATATATTTAGGATCTAGTTAATTCATATAGACTGCATTCTGCATACAAATGATCACAAAGTGCAGCAGCAAGAGAAAGCCTGCTTGGCAAAATTGACTCCCATAGAATCAGAAAAGGTAGATGGGGTATGGCAGCGGAACTGAGGGAGGAAAACACAGAAACAGCAAACATGTGGGGCATCCAAAATGAGGGGGGAAAAAAGCGCAAAGATATGGTAGTGCAGAAATAGTAAAAAAAAAAAAAAATCCCATTTTCTGTTCCAGAATTCTTCCTGCACTCACTTCTTAAATAACTCCTGGTGTTTAATAAACTCACTGTTAGTTTTTCCCTGTTTACATAACTTGGCATTATGTATATTTTTTTTCACTTTTTTCAGAGCCACCTGAGAGCCGATGTATCGAGGAGATACCATGGAAGCATTTTGCAGTAAGAATGAAGTTCAATGAAAACAAGTATATCTAACAGATAAAATCTGTGTCTAGGGAGCAGGTGATCTGTATTAATTTTCCCTGTGTTGGATTATTGGACAAAAAATGTTATTAATATGAGCATCAATGGTATGAGTTAGGTTATAGATTCTATAGAGTAAATCAGAATCCTATTCTGTTAACACTGTGACCAAAGACTTTGATGAGAGATAGACAGCTGCAGAGTTATACCTATATATCACAGAGGCTGGAGACAGATACCCTTTCCTGTGCTCACAAAGGAGCTGAGATGTCCAGCAATGCAGATTGCTAATCTTACATCCTAATTAGCCACCCAGAATGATTTCTGAAGCTTGGTATTTGCTTCAACTCCCTTTCTTCAAGAGTTATAGGAGGAAACTATAAAACCCAAGTGTGCTAATGCACTGGGTTTAGTGTTTCTGTATAGCTACACAGTGGCTAAATTCCACAGGAGATCCTTTGGCCCACATATCTGTATCCAGCTCATCTGCTATGACTAAGGCAAGCAGCTGAGAGCTGTGGGCATCTAGTCAGCTAGAGGGACTAACTTCGACCTTCACTCAAAGTCGTTAGCAGAAGCTAAGCTTTGATTTAGGAGAGCAAAAAAAAAGGCCCTGCAGCTGCTGAACCATAAAGAAGATGCTCACAACCTCAAGAATATAAAAAAAATTAAGGTTTTTCAATTCCAAGGTTTTAAAATCTTGGTTTTTGCTGCACAAAACAATTATCAGCTGTTTATTCCTTCTTGGGGAATTCAGCTTTGAGACTCTTACTGAATCATCTGTGATAAAATCTATGTACAAGCAGATTCCCCATGGTACCTTGCCAAAAGGAGAGTGGCCTAGAGACCTCTGAGGTCCCTTACACCTGTAACTACCCTGCACTTCCGTAAGAAGGAAGCAAACCAGCAGTCTTCTCTCCAAACAGATGTAGGAGACTTACAGTATGCTCACTTACAGCTTGTTACTGGATAATTTGTGATAAAATAACAAATCCATGGCCTTTACCCAAGAGCTATTAAATATCTGGTTTTTGAACCCTAACATTTGTGAGTGTCTTGTTATGGAGCTCGCACACTACTGCTATGCACTGTTGTTGGTCTGTCTGAAAGGCCAGCAGTGGTCTTGGCAACATTGACCTCGTATTAGGTGTGACTGCAGAGCCTCAGGCAGGCTCAGGTCAGTACCTGAACTCTTCAGCTTGTTACTGCTTTTTCTCACCCTCCTGCAAGCTGAGGTGTTTGCCCTTAAAAGAGAGATTTGTGTTACATAACTGTTCTGCACACCAGACCTCTTCTGCAGTAGGAGAAAAAAGTGGTCGCTGTCATATATAGAGAGCTGTACAGGACAATCTTAGATGTCTTAGATGTGGCAGGAGTAACACTCCACACAGCTGGGCTCAGGAACAGGAGGAAGTAGAAGAATCAGGCTGGAGGCTTCTCCTTCCCGTGGGACCATGCCCAGCACATACTCTATTGCTGCTGCCACTGCTGTAACACTCTGGTGCCACTGGCAGGATGCATCCTACAGCTCACCTCTGCTCCATGAAGCACACAGTAGAGGGAAGAGGCACCAGCACTTAACCCTCTGCTCCCTTCTCACACCTTGCCTCATTCTTGGAACCCATTTAAAGCAGATTATCCTTAGCCAAGCTGGCATCCAGGGCCACCACAGCTTTTGCTGTTACCTGTCCTCACTCCAGGAATGCAGAGAGGCTGTTGGCTCTGGCAGGGCAGATGCAATCAACCCTGATCACCACACAGAGAGCCTAGAGCCCTGCTCTTGGCATAGCCTGGACCCAGCAGCTCTGGCCAGTCTGTGGTCCACCTTGGGTGCTGGTGACAACATGGAGAGGTGTGTGGGGAAATCTTGCATACTCCAGAGGCCAAATAAAGAGCTTTGTTACAAAGCTGTCCTAACTCACTGTTTTGGATGGAGCCACATGAAATCACAGAGCAGAGCTAAGTTCCTAAACCTCTCACAGAAAGAAGCATAGCAGGGGCAGAGAGGTGGCTCACATACTGAAGTGGCACTGAAGGCAACAGCACAAAACATTTGAGGAAGGTGTAAATCACTTTGCTCTGGAAACAGCTCCCATGTTCTCACCAGCTGCACACCCGCTGGCACCTGGCCACCCTGCCACACCAGTGGAGCCATCCTGGAGGGATAAAATGAGTGGTCCCTGCAAAAAGCAGCGACTGGGATGCTTGCTTAGGAGGGAGGGAGGTGCTATTCCACCAGGAGGCTCTGCAGCAGGGCAACCTGGTCCCACCAAAGACCCCTGCAGCCAGGAGCTCCCAAAACTCTGATTCCCAGAGGAGGCCCATGCAAACAGCTGAGAGAGCCGAGCTATGCTGTTGGGCAGTGCCTTGCAGACATCAGTCACATTTCTCCTTTCTTCCCCTTCTCTTTCCCTACAGCATGACAGTGACTGCACAGGGAAAATCCTCTCAGTGTGACAGAAAAGACAATTGAAGAATAAAGTCTTTTCTGTCTCCTTCACCTTCCCACATATCTTGTACATAAAAGCTAAATTATTACCCTAGAGACTAATAATATGGTAATTGTAACATTTTTGACCTTGGAATTTCAGGATGTTTACTGAAGAAGTTATTATTTCACACTGAAATTACTAACATGCATTCTTTAAGATTCCCTAGAGAGTGAGAACACAAGCTCAAAGAATACAGAACAGGGTTTTTTTTTGTCCTGGCATGTGACATGTCTCATTAAGAGATGCCCACTGCTCTCCTTTACCTTGTTTTCTTTGCTCTAGCTCCATTTCCAGAGACAGGAATGGAAAGTGAGCTGCCACTACCCATCAGCTGGGGAGCAAGAACTCTCCCATTTTATTTTCACATGCTGACCACTTGCTAAGCCACAGAAATGCTGCCTTTAAACACCAGTAAAAGACTTTGAAAGGGAACAAGCATGGCTCTAATTTCCATCATACTGCTTCACTAAATCCCTTGAAATGGGAATCAAAGTCCAGCCTAGCAGAGAGCTGCTTTACTTTTTTCCCTCCTTTTTTCAGCTCCTGGCTTTACTACCCATGTGTAGTAAATTAAAAGCCCAGTTTACTTGCTGGTCTTTGGCACTGGCATCAGAGAGGGTGTGTGCTGGTTTGGGCTGGGATATACTTGATTTTCTTTATAGTAACTGGTATGGGCTGTATTTTGGATTTGAAAATCGTGATGATAATTCAGGGATATATTTGATTTTGCAGTGCTTACACAGAGTCGAGGCCTTCTTTTCACTTCCTCCACACCACCAGTGAGGAGGCTGGGGGTACACAAGGAGTTGGGAGGGGACACAGCTAAGACAGCTG
This sequence comes from Hylia prasina, assembly GCA_013397195.1. Taxonomy (NCBI): domain Eukaryota; kingdom Metazoa; phylum Chordata; class Aves; order Passeriformes; family Sylviidae; genus Hylia; species Hylia prasina. The sequence continues at coordinate 121,155 of VYXD01002157.1, read as the reverse complement.
AGCCCAACTGACCCAAGGGGTATCCCATATCAAATGGCTTCATACCCAGCACATAAATCTGGGGGAAGAGGAAGGGAGAGCATGATATTTGAAGTGATGGCATTTGTCTTTCCCAGTAACAGTCACATGTTCAGCCATTCCCCCAATTCCTGGGGGTGGCTAAACATCCTCCTGCTCCTGGGAACTGAAGAATGAATTTCTTGTTTTGCCTTGCTTGCGTGTACAGTCTTGCTTTACCCATGTCTTTATCTCAACCCACAAATTTTCTCACTTTTACCCTTTGGATTCTCTCGCCCACCCCACTGTGGGGGGGGCGTGAGCGAGCGGCTGTGTGGGGCTGAGTTGCCAACTGGGTTTAAACCATGACAGACAGCTGGTGGGGATGATGTGCAGAGGGAGCTGGAAACCTCCAGGCAACAGAGCAGCTGCTCCTGCTCCAGGATGGAGGAGCACCATCAGCCTCTCACCTCTCTGGGAGGTAGCACCTGAACCTCTCCTTGGAAAAGTAAGGATAACACAGCCCACCACCCCGGAGAAGCTCCAGCGTTCCCAAAACAGGAGCATGAACAAGTCTTATCCCTTCCTTCACCAAACCAGAACACAGAAATACCTTCCTTCTGGGCTAAGTCCTCTTTTCCCCTCACTCTAAACCACAATATTTCTGTTCCCATCTAGGGACTTTAAAAGAAGGCAAGCATAGCATGTGGAGGCTTTAAAAAGCTGCGAAAGACAAAATGTTTGCTGAAGATCAGAGCTCAGGCCCCTTTGAGGGGTGGCACACAGAAAGGCAGAGCAGAAACACATCTCTCTGTGAGCTCTGAGTGCCCAGCTTGGGGATGCCCTACTCTGTTCAGCCTTCCAGTTGCAGCCTAATCCTCAGGGTCTGCACAGTGACTCCCTCTCTCATAGTAACATGCTTACTCCAGCTTTGCTTCATGCTCTTTAGGTTTGACACTGATTTCTTTATGTACATAACTTGGGTCTGAGGTGGCAATTTTTCTGTGGAAAGGCCCAGTTGAAGCATCATTTGGTGACCAGGAAAAACATGTTATCTGCTACTTTTTTCTACACAGTCCTGACTAGATAAGAAGTGCATGCACACTTCCAAAACAGCCATTTGCATGCATACTCTCAGTGCTCTGGAAAACACTGGGCAATTGGATAGCAAGTAATTACACTCTGTGAGACAGCACTAAATGCATTGCTGTACATCTATGCTCTCCAATGCAATTACATGGGTTTTCATTAGTAAAAACAGCCTGATGGCTCCAAAATCAGCAAGCAATTCCACTGGCAAACAAAGGCTTGAACACTTCAAAGTCCATTCAATATCTCTGAAATCCAGCATATGTAAAGTTCTCAAAAAATCCCATCTGTGCCCTGCCTAGTTTGTTTTCTTGGTCTGCAGTGTCAAAATGCAGTCATGTCATACAGCAAAGACTGTAAAACTGTGACAGCCCAGAGAGGACAAAGCTTAGACAGATTTCTTTCTAATCATTGCATCCCTTTAGTGCACTCCTGCATCCCATCCTGACATATTGCAGGAAAGGCTGGAGATGTGCACTGAACACCCAGCCAGCCTGTGACACTCCAACAGACTGTTCACAGATGCTTCAGCATACGCCAGTTTTCCCATGGATCTGAAGCTGTGGTGTTGTATGAATGGAAAATTCTGGCTGCACTACCCACTCTTACTACCAGATACTGACAGGACTGTGTTACAAGGCACTGCTCCACATGCCATGTGCACTTTTCTACTAACCTCAGTGTATTGCTGAACCACGTTTTCAGGAGTCGGTCCCATGAAGAGATAGAAGTCGAGGATCCCTCCAATAGTGCGGAAAGTTAAAGATGGGTTTGGAGACAGAGTAACATCTAAAAGGGAAAAGAAATGTCCTCAGTACAAACCAGCTCTGCACTATACATGGGAATAGGTCAAGAATGCATCAGGGGAGGTTGAGACTCAACATGACGAGGCATCTCTTTACTGGGGGTGGACAAATGCTGGAACAGGCTTCCTTAGAGATGCTGTTGGTGCCCTGAGCCTGTCAGTGCTTAAGAGACCTTTGGACAATGCCCCAGCAACATGTTTAGCTTTTGGTCAGCCTTGAAGTGCTCAGGCAGATGTACACAAGTATGTTTTATGTCCCTTCCAAGTGAAATATTCTATNATATATATATAAAGGATCAACAAGTTTGTGTTTAGGGTTCCTCTATGCTATTTTAATCTTATTGAAAGCCATTGTCTGCCAGGGTAAATTGATTTTATAGACTAAGTGAAGGTTCCCCTTTTCTGAAATTATACCGCTAGATTAATGCAGTGACCATGGCAACATACAAAACTATTCTCCAAAGACAGAATATAGAACTAACCTAAATTGATTTGATTTCATTATGCCAATCTCAGAGGAAATTTCTTCTACCTTCTTCTCTCCCTCTATTTGCATCTATTTTCATAAAAAAATGTAAGAATATATTTTCCCTGAANAATGTCCTCAGTACAAACCAGCTCTGCACTATACATGGGAATAGGTCAAGAATGCATCAGGGGAGGTTGAGACTCAACATGACGAGGCATCTCTTTACTGGGGGTGGACAAATGCTGGAACAGGCTTCCTTAGAGATGCTGTTGGTGCCCTGAGCCTGTCAGTGCTTAAGAGACCTTTGGACAATGCCCCAGCAACATGTTTAGCTTTTGGTCAGCCTTGAAGTGCTCAGGCAGATGTACACAAGTATGTTTTATGTCCCTTCCAAGTGAAATATTCTATTATTCTATCCTATCCTATCCTATCCTATCCTATATCCTATCCTATCCTATCCTAATCCATCCTAGTTGTGTGCATGCTGGGCTCTTCTGTGTGCCTTGTAATTATGACTGGATGAGCAAACAGGGCCTGAAGGTAGGCAGGCCATTGCCCAGTGCTTCTGTAATCTCTGCTTTCAGATTGACATGGTGCAGCAATAAATCACAGAAACCCACAGAGAGTAGATTGCATAGATCCATTTGTCTNTCATAAAAAAATGTAAGAATATATTTTCCCTGAAGATGCCTAAAAATGCCCAAATTCCTTGTTAAAAATTCATTCTACTGAAATTCCTTTGAAAAATCTTCGGAAAATCTTTGAAAAATCTATTAGCCCTGGAAGCTTAGTTAGGGGGCAGTCACTCATATTAGTATCACATTGAAAAAGCAATCAGCAAAACAATATTTTACACCTACTAATCTATCATATTTCTATATTCAGTCTATATAGGGAATCCACGTATCTTTTTACCTTGTGCATTGGAGTTCAGAAGGAGAACACCATGGGCATTGGAGTCTGGTTCTACGCACATATAGAAAGGGTGAACGCCATAGAGGTTGACAAATGACTGAAACATAAACACGTGAGGTATGACTTGACTTTGCTATTTTTCATAGCTTTTTTCAGGTATATACATATGCACAGACAAGGAAATAAATTCATTCAGAGTTAGACACTTATTTTGATAGGTTGGTGTTTTTTTCATCTATATTGGTGTGAAGTCAAATTGACGGAAAAGATTTATTTTTTTTCTGCCTCATCACAATGGAATTTTTCAGTCTTTCCCAGTTAAACCTTTGATATTCTGCCAAACTCTTCAAAATGGCACGAGTAAGAATCACTTTTCTAGTTAAAACAGACTCATCAACCAGTGACTCCAGTTCAGCCAAATATCTAATGAGTCCTGCTGGAGTCCAGCTTGTTTGGATGAACAGGGATTGATCCAAGTGTGAAATGCAAAGCTCTCCTGAACCAGGATCTTGGCACACAATATACTTTTTTCTGAAAACTGCACTGTGAGAAAGGTTCTGATAAAAGGTTTCAAAGTTGCCTCAAAGCAATTCATGGCTTTATCTTTAATTAAACTGATGATACTGCGAAGCTTGTGACATTCCATGTTTGGCACCTCCTTTTGGTGACACAAGCTGGGACAAAGAGTTGCAGAGCAAATTACCGCTGGTGACTGGTCCCTGGAGAACATGCCATAGGTAACAAAGTCCATGTTGTGCTTGAAGGTTGGGTGCTCGTGTTCACCAAACCCATACACAGAAGTGGATGGCACAGTGGTGGTGATCTGAAGGAACTGGTTGGAGAAAAACAGATCAACCAGGGGACTGTCCCACCTGTGACAAACAGAGGGAGACAGGTTTAGTTTGCTTCTCTTTCAAAGGTATCATTTTAAGTTCATGTAATTTTATATATTTTGGAGGATAAGAGTATTAAAAATCCATTAAATTCTATGCATGTGTCTAACACGCTTAACCTAACACATTCAATTAATCTTGCAATGGTTGAAGATACCTCATCTATTTATGAAAAAAAAAGGCAAAATCAATATAATTTTTGAAAAGAGCAACTAAAACAACAGAAGACAGACTATAAATCTATTATCAAAATAAGTGGTTGCTTATGCTATTTCTATGACAACCAACGTGAAAGGCTAAAAATTGTTATTACACAGTGGAATTCAGAATACTTAATGAGAACAAAAGACATTTTTTCTGTTTATCAGATATCAACAGCTTTTTTGTAATGTTTTGCTGTATCAGGACCTGAATACCCTCAACTTCACACGGGTGCCTAAAACAGAAGTACAGCTTTCTCCAGACTCTGCTTGAACAAGATGTTTTTATTGTGATGACTCTGTCCTGCTTCTCTCACCAACTTAATGCATTTATTTCTATTGAATCATCTGTGGACACAGGCTCACATTTTAATTAGGTGCTACATTCTGTTTCCTATCTCTAAAGCTATAATGAGCTGCAAGTTAGATGAGGGAGAACATAGTCAAGCTGTGGAGAAGTGTTTTGTTAATGGTCCTGTGTATGCCATGAGTAGCTCATTTAGATAGCACCCTCTCGAGCCTTGTTTAACCATGAATTTGTTACAGCTAATTAAAATAAACGAGCCCAAGCCACAGACCACAGAAGTGGTATAACTCTCATTTTAATGTTCTTCTGTCGATGATTTTGACAAAATTAAATGGTTGATCAAATTGACTGGTTAATCAGAGAAACAGGAGACAGGTTGTGTTGGTGGGGAGCAGCTCTACCCCCATGAGGGATGTGCTCTGGCGAGTGGCCTGCCACCTGTGCCACCAGCACTCCTGCCTGGGGACAAGTCCCTGCTGCTGGGAGGGCATCACTGCTCCCACCACACTGGTGGGTTCTCCCCATGAGGCTGCAAGGACAGCCACTCATGGGGATGCTTAAGACACTCCCTTGCCTCTCTGTGCAAAATGCAGGCACAAACTATCCCTAAATTTTCCTAGACAAATCCAAAGTCACACACAGGTACTAAAGGGTCTGTGTATTTTTAAACAAGTCTATTTGTCCTTTCTTACAAGCAGGAAAAGTAAGAATTTGTATATAACACTTGATTAGGGGTTTTTTTGCCTGCAGGAACCCCTCCCTCCCTCCTTTCCATCATCTCCACCTACATGCAGTACCAAATAAAATTATTTTCTTTAAGGAGGGTTATGCATGCAAAACATCCCTGGGAATCAGATCCAGCCCTTGACAAACAGATGCCTTTCTGCAAGAAGTAGTTGCTGTGTAGGGATGGGCTCTGGAGCTGAATTCCTGCCCAAAGGAGATCTGTCACACAGCTCTGTTCTGTGCCAAGACAGGAAGGGTCACTGCTCTGAGCAGACCACAGGGTTATGAAAAACTCAAACTATGCCAGAGGGAAAATGCTTTGGGGAGAGTTTGAATATCTGTCCTAAGTCATTGAGCTCTCCCCATGATGTCTGTTCAGAGGACACGAGGCTTTGTACATTTGTGGTACCCACATTATAGCATGGACATTCCCTATCATGAGAACACCTAGTGTTACCGTGGCATTAAATATTCCTTCAGCTCAGCAAGTCCCCTCTCAGACCAGGAAGGTCACTGGGGTGGTGCAAATGACAAGCCAAGGAACAAGCCCTCTGCCCCACCATATCTTTACATGTTGTGGAGAAACTGGTTGATGACTCATGCATTCCTTCAGGCAACTGCAATCTACCTCTGCTGACATTGCCATAACAGTGCCCTGCTCTCCATCCCTCCATGGCTCAGCTCCCTGGGGACTGCCACCCCAGCAGCACAGCTCCCCATGCTGTGCCACCAGCACTGCTCCCCATCAGCCTTGTCTTTCCCTAGACCTCCCCATGCCAGCATAGCTATGCACTAAATATAGCATTAACCATGACATTAAAAGGCTGGAAACAACTCTCTTTTTTTTCTGGGCATCATTATGTCATCTTCATCTGAAGGAAAGTATGAACAGGTTTTCCCCTGGCACTATTCTCTGCCTTCACTCCCACACAGCTTCCAGAGTCCTTGTGCTCTCCAGCACACCATGGTAGGCTGTTGTGCTACTTTATGCATTTGCTCATGTGGTGTTGGCAAAGAGCAATCATTTAAATGCAAAAAAAAATTATGTCTGCCATTCCTTAAACCCTTGGATACAATAAAAAAAATATTATGTTTCTCCCACCTTCCCTCAGAAGGGAAGGAGGGAGCAGGAGGGAGCATAAAATGACATCATGTCTGCAGGAATTTGCGTGGTTCTCCTCCAAGAGTCCTATGAACCATAAAAGCACTGTGATGGACAGCAGAAGGAGTCTAAAAACTGCAAAAACACAGCTAAACTGTTTCTCACTGTCAAAAAAGCAACTCCTTCTAGAAGTTAGACAAGGCAAAGTCTGTGAGGACAAGAACCCTTATTTTTTGCACAACAGGTAATAACTGTAGTCACATTGCAGTCACTGTTGAAAGTCTTAACCTGCTGGTGTGTCTGTGGTAGGAACACTCCTGCCTACGAAAATACAAACCAGCCTCCCCACATGTCTGCCTGGCCCATTGTCTGTGAACAGTCAGCTGCCGCCTGTTCAAGCAGTCTAACTGATAAAAGCTGCTCTTTTCTTCCATACATGGTGCACTATACTAAAGAATGAACCTCTCTCATTTTTAACCTCTTATCAGGAAAAAAAGAATGACACAGATTGAAAAGGTCTCTGCAAAAACTAACATTTTCGGCCAGCAAGGGAACTGGTCTCACACCCAGCAGTCAAAGCCACTGGCTATCAGGATGAAACACAACTGGAGTGGACCAAGGAAGTAGTATTAAAGGAAGGTGAGTAGGTAGACAGATAAAACATCCTGTTCATGCTGAAGATGTAGTTCATGACAAACGTTGTCACAATGTTTGAGGGGGGTGACTAAAAGGCTGTGCAGGATGGTTTTCAGGAGCACAATCATCAGTCCTTTATAATATGGACTGGACATGATGATTTACCTCTCTGAACAAGTTCTCCTGAGGTTTATTGGAGGCCAATGGCTGCAGTGTGTGCAATGGTTCAAAGCACTGATTCACCTGCCAGGAGCAACCAGCTGCTGGCACTTCTAAAGGTGGTCTTACAAAGCCTCCAGAATTGGGTGTCTTGGGACACATATATGATACATCATTAGGACAGGCATGGTGCATTATCTGGACATTCAAAAACAATTTTGAGAGAGGTTTGAGTTGAGAGTCTTTCTTCCCGTTACAATGAATCCTGCAGAATTGAGCTTATTATTTTAAGCTGTAAACAACTGATCCACTCAGTCACTTGGAGAAAATGTCCTCTATAACATCTGCTTTTCTTGGCCTCCAGACCACCCTGTATATTATCTGTGTGCAAATTTAGTTGTAATTTCACACAGCTATCCAAAACCAGGGTCTAAGTATCCTGGCAAAGCTTGGGTGCACCCTTCCAGAGGGCCTGGGCTACCATAGTATGCATAGGCTGCCCATAAAGTGCTAAAGCACCTTAGGGAGTGAGGAGTACACACCCAATTTTCAAATGAACCTCAAATACACTGATGGACTCAACACACTTTTGCTGCTGAGGAGCATCTCCTTAGAAGCCCAGATCTCCATGGTTTTCCACTGATCTCATATGGCTAAAAATATTTCTACCGACTGCTGGTTTTGGCTGGAGTTAACTTTCTTCATAGTAGCTGGTATGGGTTGATGTTTTGGATTTGTGCTGGAAGCTGTTGGTAATTCAGGGATGTTTTAGTTACTGCTGAGCAGTTCTTTTTAACAGAGCACAACAGGGTTTTGCTGCCCCTTACACTGCCCTACCAGCAAGGAGGCTGGGAGTGCACAAGTAGCAGGGAGGGGACACAGCTGGGATAGTTGGCCTCAACTGACTCAAGGGATATCCCATACCATATGGCTTCATGCTGAGCATTAAAGTAGCAGGAAGGTTGGCTGGGAGACTGCTGAAACTGCTGCTCAGGGACTAGCAGGCATCACTCAGATGGTGGTGAGTAATTGTTGTCATTTGCATCACTTTTCTTTCTGGGATTTTATTCTTCTCTCTGTTATTTTCCTTTTAATTACATTATTATTATTATTATTATTACTACTATTACCACTACTACTACCACTACTACTACCACTACTACAATTACTTTCTTTCTGTTATTAAACTGTTCTTGTCTCAACCCATGAGTTTTCTCACTTTTACCCTTCCAATTCTCTCCATCTTTCAGGCAGGAGTGAGCAAGCAGCTGTGTGGTCCTTGGTTGCTGGCTGGGGTTAAACCATAACACTGTTTCACAACAGCTGCATTCCTACTTAGCTGTAAGTCTTGGAACACCACTGGAGTGCAGAAGGCCCACCAAGACTGAAATTTTATATGTTTATCTTACTTTAAAGGTGATTTGTCAAGTAGGTGGACAAAATCAGCAGAAGCAATCAACAGATTTTCCACAAACAAGACATTGGGAAAAAAAAAAGTGCAGAGTATGTTTACAGTTATTGACACAGTTCTGCTCTACTTCTACTGTATTCATTGTTGTGGTATCAGGAAATATCCTGTAACTCACTGGATATACAATGCTTAAGTTTTGCTCTGAAAAACACTTGGATAAGTGATATACCTACAGTACTTCTTGCCTAGGTAACATAATGGTTAGAAGACTAAAATAGTGGCTCTTACAAACTAGGAAAAAACCCATTCTACCCATGATGCATACAATTTCCTCCCCTTGCTTTCAGCAAAGCTGTAGTTATGACAATAGCATTATAAATCATTTTAATAACCTTGCCCATGTAAAAATATCTTCATGCTAAGTATTGTCTGTGCTAACTACCACAAACAATAAAAAAGGCAGCTGAACTCTGCAGCAACCTTTTTAGAAATTAGGGAAAATCTTGATTAGGTTTTGGTTATTTGTGCAGTATATTCCCAAGTGCAATAGCAAACCAGGTATTCCAAACGCTTAATAGAAAGTAGTCCCTATCTGGCTTGTAAAAAAAATGTTCTGCCTTCCATTATTTGTGTGACATCATGAAGGAAAAGTCAGGATATTAAAGGGGAGAATCAAATCAGTAGTCCTTCCCTCTGCAGCCTGTCTCCAGCAATGGCCCAGGCCAGATATCACAAAGGAAGGCATAAGATGTCACTCAGAGCCAGTCTTGCAATAATCTGCTTATGGAGGAAGTTTCTGGCTGTTTTCATAGAATTAACTGATGTTGTGAACCATGGAGACAAAAGTATTTGGGGGTTTTATTTTCCTACAGATGATTTTTTTATTATGTCTGAATGTATATCCTGCTAGGCCTCCTGTGCCAGTGCTGCCCTAGGGCAATGAGTCCCACAGAGTAATCACAAACTGCAAAATGAGCATGTGTTTGTTATTTATCACTGTCTTAAAGCAAACAGTTCCCAGCCTTTTTACTCTCTGTTCCTGAGAAAATCTATGCTTTCCTGGAGCCTTCATGCTCTCAGCTGATACTACCTCCTCCAGTGGTTGCTGTTTTTAGTGTGGCAGGAGCAGGAAGGAGAATAGCACTTAACCTGAGTGTATGTGCCACAAAACAACTCACAGGCTGTTTAGCTTCCTCCCCTGCTTTATTACAACACAGTATTTTCTCTCCTCTTTTTACTGATGTAGAGCCCTGGACAACGATGGGACAGTTTCCCATTAAAGCTGCAAGATCAACCAAGATATCCTAAGCAAGGATTTACTAAACTAAGGGCAATCTCTTGACAAAACACTTTTCCACTGACCACACCAACTTTCCCAAACAGTTATTTTCCAAGCATGATGGGAGTGAAAAGAGGCTCCCTGCAGTCTCCACTGCCCAACAAAGATGGTAGTTTGGGAGCTTCACCTCTGGGGCAGGAGATCCATGCACGAGTCCCTGTCCCTCATGATTCAGAGCTGTGACTTGCAGCCTTAAATCAGATGCAGGTTTCTAGTTTTCTCGTGGAAAACAGAAAACACTTGATGTCTGGATGGGAGCAGAAGCTTTGCTGTGTCTCATCTGATCCCTTTGGCATCTCGCTAGTGAATGTGTGGACATGGCATCTCTTTACCCCTGTGGCTTTGGATAGCTACTGGCACAGAAAAGGACCTTTCCTGGCTAGTGGCAAAAGAGCAGGAGCATTGGAGAGGTGAAAAGCAAGAGCAGAAGGGGGCACAATGGGATGGGACAGAGAACAGAACAGCAGTGGATGAGAAGGAGAAAAGTAAGAGGGAGTAAGCCAAGAGGCATTACTGGGAGGACAAAGGGAAGCAACCCAAGAGCTCCTGTCCCAGCAGCCCCCAGCAGTGCCTGGATCATCTCCCTACATGACTCTGGCTAATTTTCGCCCCATGCAGGCAAAGCAGCAGCTGTCAACTGATTACCTTGGAGCAAGCTGAAAATGTAGCAGGACTTGGCCTTTTCTTCGTGCTTCTGGCTCTGCATGAGTTTTGCAATCAGCTGTTAATGTCTCTCCCCTCACAGAGTTTATTCCTCTCCCCTGTTATTGTGATTACATGGAGCCCTGAGTCTGTCCTGCCCTCCTTGGGTAGCTCAGCTACGCCTCCCTGCATGTAGTGAGCCTGAGAAATGCCTGTGAAGCACACTCAAAGCCTCCTCTGCCTCTGCCCTGCAGCATTTCCAATGCAGAATGAAATCATTCCTCACAAGGAGGAGGCTTTGTGCACGAGTGGCAGAGCAGGGATGGGGTTTTCTATCAAGCAGACAGACAGGAGCCTGACACCCCATTGCTTCACAGCCAACAGCACAAAGACACGATGGCAGGACAGACTGCAGCTCTGAAAGGAGGGTAGGGAAATACAGGTGTAGACTTTGAAAGTGCAACCCAAACCTAAACTGTGCTTCTGCCTGGGACAGGCTGCTCCCTTCCCAGGTGGACTGTCAGCTGTGCCAGAGCATGCTGGGCATCATGAGGGAATTTATGCTTTTTTGGGGGGATAGGTCACCCAGCAGCATGGCTCTGACAGCAAGGGGTAAGAAGTATAATGAAAAGCAGATTTCTAAGGATCTGGAATTGCTTTACTATGGGAAAGCTTTCCTCAGATATATTTAAAAGGTTCAGCAGAAAACCCTGACCTGGTTTGGTGCAGACACAAGTTATTATCCACCCACACCTGGGGAGTGCAACTGCAGCACCTGTTGAACTGTTCTGAGCACATCGATTGCTCTGAGCAGTGTTTGTGTGCATATGGAAATCAATAACTGATTCAGCTGTTCATTGACATAGTAAGGCCATGGCTGTTCACATCTTAAAATAGGAGGCTAAAGTCTCTCCAGGTGTCAGGCACTTGCCTGTTACTCAGGGACACTGTCCCACACAGCCTGCCCTAACCTGGCCCAGGCACAGAGGCCACCAGCTGTGCAGCTTGGTGCCTGGGTGCCCTGGAGCAGCTGCTCCCACTTCTGGAGGGAGCCCAAAGGAAAAGATTTGGGTTTTAGCATTCAAACCTGCCTTTGGGCAGGTTGAACTAACATGAAAATCTACTTAACATGCCAGATGCCACCAACACACCCCTGTACCCAGCCAGTCAAGTGCTGTGGGGATATTTCTACAATGCTGATTGCTTTTACCTCCCAGTAAATTATATGTAGCCACCCACAGCTTTTAGGCCAGGATATATAACCTGGTTTCCTGTTTTGAAAGATTCCATCTGCACAGCTTTTTTTGGTGGCTAAGGAGACTGCAAATCCCTCTAAGACAGGCTGTGGAGCTATCTCTGAGCACCTGCATTTCCTCACTCTGACAGGATGGACAGGCAAACAAATGAAGGGGAAGCATTTTTGCTCCTCACACAGGGAATATAACTAAACTAAACATCATTGAGCTGTGAGAGGAATGGCTCCCTGACAGGATCCTTCAGTCTACAATACTGGCTGTGCCATTTCACATGAAACAAGAATTCCCAGGAACATTTCCCTTTCTGTACACAAAATCATGTGTCTCTGCTGGTGAGAATATTTTGGGAGCAGACTCGCCACTGCTTGCAGGATAAAAGTCCATTATCTGTGCATTATATTCACTCACAATTTCCTCTTTTTGGGGTTGGCTGGGTTTCAGGAGCACTCCTTTACCTGCCTGGAGGCAGTGTACAATTTCCCACAGGGATGCTGGAGAGCAGAGCATCACTGCTGATGCTGTGCCAGTGCTGTAAACCAAGGCTGCCCTCTGCCTCCCTGGGCTCTGCAGCACAGCACTGCTGCAGCCCACACCTCTGCTGCTGCTGGGCATGGGCCTTGGTGCACAAGGAGATGGAGGGTAATGGAGGAGGCTTCCCCAGGCCCTCGACAGGGCACTGAATGTGCCCTCTTGGAAACCTGCTCAGTGGGGAACAACTTGTCCTCCTCTGCCTGTCACTGGAGTTGTGCCTTTGGCAGACCCTGCATCTGCTCCATGGCAGGTCCCTTCCCTCAGCTGGGACATCTCAAGTTTGATCAGTGAGGAGGGCTGAATGGGAATGGGCTATGAGCTAGCCACTGGTTATGCATTCACCCCTTACATCAGCATTCCAACTAATAAGCCTTTACAGAAAGAAGAAGAAAACACTACCTTTAACAAAAGCCCACTTTTTACTTTTTACACAGAGCTGTTAAGTCTAACAAGAAATTAAATTATTTTTGTTATCAGAGTAATGCATAATACATTCATTTTAAATAGCCTGCATAAATAAAACTTCACAGAATTGACTGTGACATGTATAAGGAGATGCCTTGAGACTGTACTTCAAAAGGATGGTCAGCTCATTAAAAACCCAGCAGGATGATTTAATCTGCAGACCATTCTAGAGGCTGTATTGTCTTATTTGCATCACTCATGTTAAGCCATCCTTAAATTGCTCACTGCTACACTCCCAAAAGCAGCAGGCAGGAATGCACCTTGATTCAAGGTGGAAGCCACGGTTGATGAAAGGGGAAATTATGACACCTGGTGACATTTGTTGGTGAGGGGAGCTTTTGCTGAAGTTAAACTTACAGTATGAATTTGAGAAAACAAATGGGGTTTTTTTGCAGAGGGAGAGACTAGAGCTAGTGCATTCACTGATATCAGTGGAAATTAGAGGCTTATGGCCTCCATGGTTTTGAGCTTCCTAGACCTGCCTGCTGGAGATTTGGTGCTCAGTTCCTGACACCTCAAATTTCAGACATGTTAGCTCAGTGCATTGATGAGTTGAGTTTACCAGCATCTCAAGCCATGAAATTACAGCCTTGGAAGTTTTTTGGCTTACTGAATTAACTTTTATACATGCACATAGATAATTGTGTTATACAGGCACATACCCCTATTAATAATGAAAGTTCTTCAGGGACAAGGCATAAATCTGCATTTATACCATCTCCAGTTTGCCTTTGACCCCTTGTCACACAGACCCAAGCAACAGGGTAGAAGGAAACAGTGCTCACCCCATCACACCTAATTTTCACAAAAAGCTGTATGAATCACGTGAAGTACTCACAGCACAGTGCCAGTGCTTTTCCTCTTGATCACGAAGCGTGTGGAATCATCTGAGAACTCCACCTCATAGTTGGCTTCTTCAGCAGTAACCCCAGGGCCACTGATCTTCAGTGGAACTTCAAAGCGCTGCTTGTTGGGGTCGTAGAGCTGAAGCAAGGTGAGCAGGGGGCAGGTCAGCTCACTCCTTAACATGTGTTGCTCTGATTAAATGATTCCAACCCCCCAGGTACTCACCCTGAACCGGAGTCTGTCCTTTGTCTGGAACTCCACTTCCAAGACGATCGGGGAAATGTCATTTCCAAAGAGGCTCAAGGCCTGGCGCTTGTTCAGTGTGACTCTGCATGAAAACACATGCTGGTACCCACCGCAATTGATCCCTGGCTGAGACCACCCTGGGGCAGGCCGGGGGAACCAACCACCCAGCCACTCTGTGTCAGCTCTTTATAATTGTTGACTTATTGAGAGAAATAATCAGTTTAGGCCCTCCTTGATGCTGATGGATAAAATAAGGGCCACCAAAGAACGGAGACCTCATAGTTTCCTGAGACACAGCTCCCAAGGTGGGAGGGACCACTCTGTGCCTGCACCTGGTTTCCTCACCTGAGGCGTGGTGAGAGCAGAAGCCCCAGTTCTATGGCACATGCACAGGGAAAGGTGTCCCCTACCCTCCTTGTCACACGTGTATCAGAGCAGCTGGGGGAAAGTCTTCGGCAAGAGCGCCCGGGGCGGCAGCGGTGGCCGCGGGGCAGTGCCCGCCTGCAGCGCCCAAGGGGCCACACGCACTCACCTCCAGCCTTTGTCCGTCTTCTCGGCGTTCCCACTCCGGGAGTAGCCGTAGGGACTGTCCTCAGGGAAGAAGCACCAGGGAGCGTTGGGCACGTCGGTGGAGCACCAGGTGCAGCCCCGCGCCTCACAGGCCTCCCGGGACGCCCCGGGCTGCGGGTGGCAGTCAAGGCGCTTCGGCACCGCCATGGCGCTGGGGCACTGCGCGCCCTGCTCCGAGCCCAGGCACCCGCCTAGGGCTGCAGCGGGAAAAGCCGTCAGAGCAGCAGAGAACCGCGCTAAGAAACCCCACAGCACTGAAAACTTTAGTTATTCTTGGGTTTGGACGTGATTTCTCCCCGTCTTAGAGCTAACACCCATGATCCCTTGGACTAAGATGATGGCAGAGCAGCTGTGTGCCCATAACAGAGCAAGAGCCGCTTTCTTTTACAAGCCGAGGCAGTGGGTCTGTTTAATTCAGCACTCCGAGCTGCCTGCGCTCAGCTGAAGCACGACTTCCTTGAAATACTCATAGAAAATTAAATAGCAGCGTAATGAGGCTGCTGGTGAGGCGTGAGAGCAACACTGCAGGGTGGCGAACAGGAGGGATTCTTCAATCAGGACTGCTGTCGATATTAAAATCTTACATTTTCTGTATACTTATGTTATACACAGATTTTTTTTATCGATCGAGATATAAATATGTGATAAGCAGCATGCACTTGTATGATACAAATAGAAAAAATACTGAGTATACATATATGTTTGTATTGGGTTTCTTTTCTGTATCGTATGACTACTGTATCTATGTAGTATTAATAGTTTGTGTTAATACAGGTACTGTTGTGAGTAAAGGGAAGATGCCAGCAGTAAAAGAAAAGGCATAGATTAGTAATTCACAGAACCATAATGAAAAAAACCTGTAAGGTGCTACATTTTCCCTTTTTACAGCTGCAGGTCAAGCCCTCTGGTTGAGACCCTGCCAAGAGCAGGGGGACCACAAGACCAGCTCCCTGCTGTGCTGAAAAACTGCTCTTAGCAAATATTTTCAGAGACAGCAGGCATATCACAGGCAGCATACTTATTTTGAAGTTAACTTATGTAATTTTAGTCATTACAGCAATATTCAAAGACTAAATCTACTTGAACGATAATTGCCCTTTTCTACAAAATGACTAATACCTCTGCTTTAATTTTTTTTTCTTTTTTTTTTAAATGTGGACTGTTGTGTGCTTGAAAGCCTAAAAGATGATTGCTGCTGATGCAGTCTGGGCTTCTCCACAGAAAGAATTCTACAAGCAGATGTGCACAAGCAGTAGTTACGTATACTGGAAAAATTTGCAGAATGAAACAGTAGATTTTCGCTACAGAATGCCATCATCCTGTAATGCCAGAGTTGATTTCCAAGTGGAGGATATGAGCACAGAAAAGCAGGAGTGCCATCTACTTTTTTTTTTTTTTTAAAGAAAACTCTCATGCCCCTTTTATACAGGAACATCTGACACTCAGGTTTGATGCTCCCAGGCTGCTGAGCAGAGCTCACTGCTCGCTGCCACAGTGCCTCATTATCATGGAATTAACAGGAATTATCTGGCTGTTAACCTTTGCCAGCTGCTGGGCAGGCAGGATTGGTTTCCACCTCCGTTTTCTGGGGCAGAGAGTCAGGTCCTACAGGCTGACTGCTCTCTGTCCAGCATTCACCCCTCACGATCTACCACACAGAAAAGTTTGAAGTTCTTTTCCACTTTTTCATCTAAAGCATAATAGGAATATGAGCACCCTTCTGCAATCCCTCAATTATTTCTTATTGGAGCACAAAATAAACTAAACCTATCACATTTCATTTTGGTTTGGGGTGTGTTTTCTAATGGCAGTAAAATGCAGCATTAGTGTTTTCATTGCTGAAATCAAAGAGTATGAACAGACTACAGCAGATTAATAATGTAGTGTCATTTTACACAATATAGGTTTGTGGGAGACTTTTATGAACTAATTTGTGTTGTAAAATACTTTCAAAATACTTATTAATGATATGGGAATGGAAAACTAGTTCAAGGAAAAAAAATTGCCACAGCAGAAACCAAAAATTCCCAGCACTTTTTCTCCCATTAATGAATGCAAAGTTTACATTTTCCAGCAATTTTTTTTTAAAAAAGACTTGCAGGTATGAGCAGCTTAATAACCTTTGTAAGCAACCTTGTTCATCCCTTATTCCTGGATTTACTTCTGCCATAGTACAAATGTGATAACAGCAAGTGGGAAGATATAATTTTCCTTCCCCACTTTTTAACATAGTAATTAATATAACATATATTATACAAAA
The DNA here is from genome assembly GCA_013397195.1 of Hylia prasina. Taxonomy (NCBI): domain Eukaryota; kingdom Metazoa; phylum Chordata; class Aves; order Passeriformes; family Sylviidae; genus Hylia; species Hylia prasina. Next base: position 104,291 of record VYXD01002157.1, on the reverse strand, counting down.
TTATTTTTAAAATAATTTTAAAACCATAGTTTTCACTGTATTTACAGCCCATGTCTGTAAATGTAGAAAGAAGACGAAATCCAAACAAGCAGCTGAATATATAGCAACAGCTATGGCTACTTGCTGCTTTTCCATGATAATTGCCATGGGAACAAAAGCTCAAGCAAGGCAGTTGGAAAGATGTATGTGAGAAATAATCCTCATTGATTTTTAAAACCCTTGACTTTAATTTTGAAAAATTAAAGTTACAGGATAAGGAAGGAATTAAAGTATTAGTACACAGATTTTAATTTAATAGTAATAATCTTTACATTTTGGGTTCATCTGTACATTTCAAACATATTTGCTGCAGAGGTTCCCTCCTCCAGAACACAATAATATGTATTCTCCCTTTACTTTATTATGGACCAAATTAACCTCTGGTATGCTGGGGTAAAAATTACAGAAAAAAGCTAACAAAGCAATAGGTAACTTTCAGGAGCTGAATGATCCCACTGATTCCCTTTTGCCTGTGCTGCTGCCCAAGTGCTGAATACGCTGTAGGACAGGGGCATATTTCTAAACAAACCAGCTCTGCTGTCCTCCCACAGTCACCTCAGGTGGAGTCAGTCCCGTGCCTGTTCTCTCCTTTTACATGGAAAACAGTCATCTATTGTAACAGCTCTTCCATCATTATCATATTTATAATTCGCTTTTGAACCCTATGACAAAATACAAATGTGGTGTATTTACCTGCGAGCACAACAGCCAAGAAACACAGGCTCCTCATCCTTGCCATGGTTGAAGGAGGACTTCTACAGGCAGCCTGGAGCCTTTTATACAAGGCAGGTGCACGATAAGCACTTGTTCTGATACACAATCATTGCAAATATTTTCTCAGCATTCATTTCTTTGATGAGATTAATTGTAACGCATGACCTTGCCTGTATCTAAGCAGATAACACGAGATACATTTTTCCACACGCCTTGCTCAGCTTCTGAATTCCAGCTTCGAGAGGAAAATTAAAGAAAGACCGTCTTTCTTTTTTCCTTTTTGACACAAACATGTTCAGAGAGTGAAAGTCCAGTGCTTTACTTTTTTCTGATTTCATATTATCTTTTGTCACGTATGTGGGTTTACAGCACAGATGAAGTTTGGAGAAAAACAAACAGTCAAAAAATTCTCCATTAAAACAAGACACCGATACTGTGACCTTTACAAAATGACATTTTTCTTCCAATTACTTGATGGCAAATACTTTCAGAGCAAAGGTGTGAAAGCTTTGTTCTATGGTACGACCTGGTTTAGGTGAAATATCTTTCTGGAAGAAAAAATTAATTAAACCTGAATATTTTTATGAATACATTAAGTAATATTGGTGCCTATCAGGAGATAGGCCAAACAAAATATATGCACTGTCAAGCATCACTGGAGAGGAACATCTGTAGCTCAGTCCATGGCCACACAGCCTCACGTGGTCTGCCAGACTTGAGCAGCTGGACAGAGGGAGGCTTTTCCCAGGTCTGCAAGGGCTTTTGTCCTGCTGTTGCAAAACACAATATTCACATGAGTCTTACACACACAGCCATGAGTGCTCAGGCCCAAAACCAGGGGTCACCAAGCTGTTGGTATCATTTGTGTAGCTTGGCACAACACCTACCGGGCCAAGGGGAACGGAGACCCTCCACCAGGCGCAAAAAGCCCCTCATGTGAGTCTTGCATGCAAATCCACTCTCCACTGGGAATTTGTGATATAGCCCCAAATCATTTGTGTGTAGACCCTTTGAGCAGTTAAAAGCATGATAGACAAACACTAAAGGGTAGTGCTGCTGCTTATTTTAACTAATTTATACCTTGGTTTTTAACAATATATATCACTCATGACCTGTTTTTTTCAAAACTTGGAATACATTGGTAACCTCAAATTGCAAAGCAGTACTTTCATCTCCTTTCAAGCTGAGCAGAGAAGGAGGTAATTCCTCCAAGATTAGTAAGAGGCAGCAGAACTTTTCCTTGTTTGACAGCCCATATGCAATAAGGTACAAGAAGTGTCATCTCATAGGAACAGGATTCACCTGCTTCTGTACTGTACTAAGTGTGAGGGAATCCCCTTGGGGTTCCTAAGTACGATAAAAACACAAATAATGGCCAAGAACAGAGATGTTGATGGATAAAACAGGGGCCCATCAAAGAAAGAAGACCTCATAGTTTCCTGAGACAGAGCTCCCAAGGTGGGAGGAACCACTCTGTGCCTGCACCTGGTTTCTCTAGAAGCATACCCAAAGCAAATGGTTGCTAGCAGCTGTATTGGAATTTCAAGGTTTGATGTAATGATATAAGAACAACATATGGGCTATAGTACTCACCAAGCTACTCTACTGCACTGTGTAAAATTGTGGGGTTTATATTCAACACCTTTGCAAGGGAGGTGAATTTTTTACAAGGAAGTATGATGAACAAGGCAAAAAAGCAGTTCACATTCACATCTTTATTTGTTACCTACACGAGCTATAATTTACAGACTGATATTTTCTGAAAAATAAAAACAAAACAACCAAAAAAACCTCAATATCCAAACACTGTTTCTGAATCTACATAAAATTTTAAAATTTGCAGAATTTACAAATTAATATTCAGAGCAGTTGGGTAAATTATACATCCTCCCTCAGTATCCAGGTTCCAAGAGCTTTAAAAGTCATACAGGCACAAGATAAGATATTTTCTTTATACAACCATCTATTTACATAGCTTTTTCCAATATACGTGGTTCAGTTCTCAAAGTAACTGCCAAGGTTTGCAAAACAGTGTATTTAAAATACATTTAGCAGCATATAAAATTAGATAAAAAGGAAAGACAATTTGCTTTAAAAAAAGAAAATGTGAGATGATAGAAACAAATCCGTAAGAAAAATAGATTAAGATATATTTGTCATGACATTAAGAACACCTAGTCATTGCAGAACATAGGCAAAACGCAAATAAAACACAGCCATTTGTGGGCATTTAAGTTCTAGTCCTGAGCACAGAGTATACACAGCTGCACAACTTTGGTCAACACAGATTATATGCTATTAACACACAACTCATATGGCATTTGCTGTTAGCAGGATACAGCCGTGTCAGGTAGATGTATCGTTAACAGCTTCTTCCCATCTATTATTCACTCCACTTTCCTAACAACAGTGTAAGTAACCTTTAAAATCTTCAAACTGCCTCTCATAATCAAGGGCTTATTCCTGGGACACATTTCTTCCCCTGTTACCCTAAAATGCAAAACAGCTGATCATACTTGTGAGTGAAATACAGCAGAGCACTTTTGTTATATATTTCAGGTTATAATTTTGAGATGGTCATTAGAGAAGACTGAATTCCAGTTAATTTAAACTGCAAGTATTACATATGCACACAAATTCAGCCATTATATATAGAGATACACGTGACTGTTGAGACTCAAGCATGTTACCAAGAGGTTATTAAATACAGTACATATTTTAAGGACAGCAGGTCTAGTGGAAGAGTTCACGCATTTTCAGTCCATTCCAGTCATCAGTGTTTAACTAATAAACATGCAGCAAACTGCATAGAGTGCACCTCAAATTGATCAATGTATTCCTTTATCCTCTGTAATTTCAATTACTGGCAAGATCTTCACTTGCATCTCCTGTATCTGAGATCTGTCCATCTATTATATTTCGAGCTTTCCAGATCCTCACCGTGCGATCGCTGAAAACCAAAACAAAGCACTATTAGAGCACTTCACTGGGGAAGGAGAGAGGGTGAAGGGGGGCAAGGGAAGCTTCTTTAAAAGCTTGAGTGTCGTATTCAGAAAGGTATTGTTGGCAAAAGAACAGTTCTTTAATGGGCATGCAAGGGTTATTCCACCTCCGGGAGACTTTGTAATCTAACGTGTACAACACTAAAGATTCCCTAACCTTATCACAGCACTGGCTATAACCTTTAACCATCTAAAAAAGTATAAAGACTTTATGCCTAAGGAAAGTAAAGAGGTGTCAGTCTATTGTAAGAAAAAGTAAAAAAAGCACAGAAACACAGGACAATATGAAGTCCTAACTATCCAATAAAAAATACCCAACAAACCCATTTGCAACGTGGTAGATAGCACATACCAGTAAGCTGGCACTTAGAAGCCAAGACTGTAGCTCTGTACTTTTGGAAAAAAAAATCACTATTTACACAATTTTAAAGTATGTGTAAATAAAATATCACACAGGATGTGTTACAAAACTCTATTATAATTCAGAAGTAAAATAAAGAATTAGTCTTGTTAAATAGCAATTTATTCCATGAAAGGGAAGTTACTAATTTCTCATAAACATTAATTTGAGTGACTAGCCAATATTGATTCATATATTCCTACAACACCCTTTGTGACAGTTAAAAGTGTTTGGTGACTTGTGCCTTCATTTCACTGTAAATTGTCAGGAACACTAAATTTTTTAGACCTTAAGCCCACTGCTAGAAATACCAAAAGGCAAATTTTTTTTCATGACAAAAAGAGAATGAATTTCAGATGCATGTATGTTCTAAATGGGTTAATATTTAGGCAGAGACATAAGCTTTGAAATCTCTACCCCTACCTGTTAGTGCTTAAACATAAAACTGACCCCCAAATATGAAAACTTGGCAACTTTGAAATCCTGCTATGACTCAGAAAGACCTGTTTTTAATTCAGAAGGCCAGAAGCTTCCACAATTGGCACAAGAATGTAACGTCAGCTTTCACAGCTCCTGTGCTCAGACTACACCACAAAGAGCCTCTGTTGCCTTCTCGGGCACATTCTCCATAAAAAGATATTTTTCTTGGTCGATTCCCCTGAGGTTTCAGGTCCTCAATTTGCTCACTTTTACTGAGAAAACAAATATTCAAATCAAGGTGTTTACAGTACAGTAGGATGGCTTGCAAAGCTTTTGCTGTATGCCACCACTTAAAAACAAACCAGCCAACAAACCAAGAGCCATGTGCCATGGCTTTTTAGAAGAACTTTAACGAGTCAGGAATAAATCCTACCAGGAAATAGTCCAGCTGAAGAGACAAGCTTATAAAGTTCTCAAGTACTGCCAAATTCTCCCTGCCATCCTTTAGATCAGTGGTCTCCAAACTTTTTTTGATCATGCACCCCTACCACCAAAATTTTCTTAAGCCCACAATGCCGTGTATATACGCATACCACTGAATTATATTAATTAATTATATTACTTATATACACATACCACTGAATTCTAATAATTTAATTTATTCCAGCACCCCATTGGATCATGTTGTGCATCCCCTGGGGTGCAAGCACCTCACTTTGGAGATGGCTGTGACAGATACTAGCAGTGAGGGGCATGGACTAGACGAGGTCTCCTGATGCTTTCTATGAAGTGACTTACATATGTCCCAAACACACGTGCATGGACAGAATTCTAGCAGGGGACACAGAAAAGAAAGATTCATGGAGAACTCACTCTGCTGCTGTAAAAATCTGGCTGGAGTTGGTGCAGATGGCATTTATAGGGCTGTCATGTCCCTTCATCTCTGCAATGGGTGCAAAGGTATCCACGTTCCAGAGCTTGAGGGTGCCTCCCCTGCAGCCGCTGAGCAGAACCGGCACACCGGGCACCAGGCCAAGAGCACAAACCCAGTCCTTATGAGCATTAGGAACTTGCTGAAAGAGAGAAGGCAGACATGTCTCACAGGGCTGAAAAAAATTCTGGAGGAACAAACACAGAAGTGGAAAAACACCAGGTTGTAAACCTGATTCCTGTCCCGCAGCGGTTTTGCTACATGGCTCCTGGTGGCTTCTTGCACTTTTAGAGCAAGGAGAGTGCTAACTTCCAAGAGTGTTTCTTTTTGTGAGATTGTACTGCAAAACAAGAAGTAAATCTAACATGCACAACAACTAATGTGGAATAGAAATCAGTTTAAGATAATGCAAAGTCTGCATGTTTTCAAATGCATATTTGAATGCATTTTTGAACATATGGTCTCTGTATTATGTTTCAAGTCTGTAAAACTGCTATAAAACACATAAAAAGAAAATCCAAAATACTGCACAAAAAATACACCAGGAGACAGAAACTGTTTCTGTATTTGCCTTCTTCTTTTCCCACAACACATTATAAATTGATTTTATGATGTTGCACTTCACAGAAACACATTAATTATTTATTGAGGAAGGGCACTAGCATTTTAGTTCTAATTCAGAAAGCAAAATGCTGCACAGACCAGCTGAGACCAACATCTTTTTGTTGTTTTCAAATTTATTTGAACAAATTTATTTGTTCTCACAAATAAATACATGGGGAAAAATAAAAATATGTGGAAATAATAGCCCAAATTTGCTGTCTTTTGGGGACTCCAAAAGTGGCTTTTCTCCAGTTCAGTTTGGTAAGAATTGCTTTGCTTTGCTGCATTGCTCATAATGGAGTACATTGAGCTTTCTAGGATCACCTTGGTGTTTCATCTAGAATATACACAGCTACCACAGCACTGGTAGTCTGGTTCTGCAGAACCTCATAAAACTGTGAGGGGGGGTGGTTGTGGTTCTTATAAATTTTGTCACAGCAGGGTTTTGTGACTTGGAATGTGTAACACCAAGTGAAGTAGATGATCTCCAAATTCTTTTGAATAGCATGCTTGTTAAGGGATTTTCACCAATTATAGAGGATCAACATGTGAATGCCAAACCAGAACCTCGGGTGCAACATTAGCATTTATGCTGTGAAGCAGCTCGGTGGTTTCAGGGTTTGGTTGCTGGGTAGATTAAGGAGAGATACTGTTCAATCTGCCACTTTCGATGTTTTGCAAACTCAGCTGGGCAAGGCCTTAAGAAATCAGACCTATCTACAAAGTTGGCCTTGCTTGGACCAGCAAGGTAACGTAACATTGTGTGACCTCCAGTGGGCCCTTCCACTCTGAATTATCACATAATTAGCAAAGTAACAGTACTTCTCACTCCCTAAAAAAGACAATGAATAAAAATTATTTATACTCTGTCAAACGCTTGTCTTACCTCCTTGAGAAACATACAGCATTTTACAGAAATAGAAATAAAAAGAAAAATAAAGTGTGAGACCATTCTTATCAAGTTCTACTCTTAACACTAACAAACAGGGGAAAGAAAAATAGAGAAATTATCAAATGCACATATACCAAAAGGAAAACAAGAAAATTGATACAACTGGTTCAATTTACATACTTCTTCACCCCGATCCTGTACTCTTTCTGATGTTAAATTAATTGCAATAACAAAAATGCATATTGCATAATATTTTAATGAGCCTAAAAGGCAAGAGTGAAGACACTTCTTACAACTTTAATGAAGTCATTCTGAGAATGCAAAATCTTTCCAGTGCTTGTGATTTTGGTAAAAGCTGCCTAGTACATTTTTCTGGACAGACAGATGTGAGGGCACATATCCCAATATGGCCAAGTGAAGATTTTCTGTAAGAAGCTGAATTTATGAATCCTTATTTTAACTGTGAGGTCTTCATAGTATTCTGAAAAGGAACTCGCACCGAACTGGATGATTTTGAATGAAGGTCAAGAAAGTTTATACATTTATGGAATACTAAGTATGCCCATATAGTAATTTTCTTTTAAAAGTAGCCAGTCCATTATTTTCCCATGTCCCAATAGTTTAAAATTCTATTTGTTTCCTTGCTATCAGTCTGCATATTAAATGCATACTCCTCCTTTCCCTAAAAGTCACTGCAAAAACAGCATTCTCTTCTGGTATTTGTTTTTCTGCCTTCCAGTTCTTGCTCAGTCTCAAGCTAAATAGTCACAACTATGCCTCAAGAACCTCTCATATGACCTAGAAAAATAGATCAGGTAGGCATGTAGGCAAAAATCAAAGTTCTTCATGCCAAACAAATTGCAAATTCCCTGGACTTGAGGTCCTTTTACACCCAGTCCCTTTTTTTCCTTTTTACATAAGGAAAAACATACAGCAAATGTGTTCTGACAGCAAGCATTATTATAAGCGTGTTGCATACATTACTTAACACAAGCACTGTATAAAGAGATGAATCTAAGGTCTAAGACTGGGTGGAGCCAAATAGGCTGTCAAACCTCTTCACAAGAAAATATTCTGTAGCCTGATCTAAAGTATTGTTTCTCATTAATGAGTTCCCAATCCAAAATTTACTAACTTGTCAAAGACAAGTATCCAATGAGTCCAGTCACGGACGAGGCAGATGCTGCTTTTATTCCGAAGCAGAACAACAAACCCCACGTACTCAGAGATAAAACAGGACAATCACTTCATCAGAATTTCCTGGCACTACATGCACAGAAGAGAAAAGCAACTGTATGTAAAGATCAAGTACATTACTGATTTCTTTCTTAGTCAGTGCTCTATGCCTTTCCTATTAAAAGCTCCAGTGTCTACGTGAATAGTCATTGTATGAGCCTGAACATTTATACAGCCTGAAAACAGTTCTACAGCATGACTGTCACAACAGCTCATGATTTTTTTTCATTACCTGAAGAAGGTCTTTTTGAGACAAATCCCATTTCTTAATTCCGTTATCTCTCGATCCACTAAAAAGGTTATCTCCCATAATAGCAAGTGCTTCAATGCCATCATAATGAGGAGGTTCAAAATTGTGTGTAGGACTTACACTTCCAAGAGCTCCTTCAGTCACATCAAACATCTACAATAAATAATAAAATATGTTATGTGAAATTTTCTGCCATCTAACCTGCTTGAAAGTCATGCAGCAAATAACTTTAGGGAAAAACCTTGCTAAGTCTTATTACAGGCCACTGTATCATGATGTATATTTGAGAGAATTTATCTACAAGAACCACTCCTTTCTCCTCTTCCACCTCTTGCCTGAAGTGGGAATATTCCACTGACTTCAGAGAAGACTGCTCTGGGAAGAAGTACTACTACTTGAATATCACATGCACAGTACCTTCACAGGAAGGGCCCATATGTACCCTGTATGGTGGGCTAGACAAACAAAGTGAGTGAGTTTGGGAAGCATCACTCACACTGGGAGAATTGCACAGGTAAGTAGCTTCAGAAAGAGGCACTAATGTATTTTTCTGGACAAGATGTTTTCGTAAGGGTTACAAAATTTTATACACTGATGCTTGTCATGGACTAGACACACCTCTCTCCTTGCCGGTGGTGCAAGAATGGGGTGTTAAAACAGACTCTTTAAGTAAGGTTGTTTTAACAATTTAGGCCATAATCAATCCCATCAGGTTTTTGTTCCTAGAGCTGCAGTGTAAGCAATCCTGATTCATTTTACATTGTAGGGAGCCAGAACTCACCCAGTGAGACTGAGCTGAAAGAACAGATGAGCTGTAACTTTTTAAACCACCAGCTCTGTTTCACAAGCAAATGTCAAACTTCATCCTCTATTATTTGTTCTTTATTGGCCTTTTAGAATGAATAAGCTTGACAGTAGAAAAGGGAGAGCTTGGTAGTGTAAAATAATACCTTGTGAGCTAAAGGTATTTTAAAAGTTACCGCATTCAATTAACATGCATCAGTTTCAATTGGAACAAAAAAATCAATGATAAACCAGAAAAATCAGGTACCTAGAGATGACTAATATTACTGACTCAGTAGACAAGACAGTAGTTTCCTGTGGCATGACAGTATCTATCACCAGACCTGGTAGCCCAACAGACTTACCCATGCAGAGAACCAAAGATTGTTAAGGGGTTAAAGTGGACCTTAAAGATCATCTTTAAGGCCCTCTTCAGTAGTAGGGCCACCTCCCACTATACCAGACTGCTTAAGGCCTTATCCAGCCTGGCTTTGAATACTGCCAGCATTGGGGCATCCACAACCTCTCTGGACAACCTGTTTTAGTGTCTCACCACTTTCACAGTGAAATATTTCATCCTAATATCATAACTTAAATTTCTCCTTTTTCAATCTGTATCCATTAGTCCTTGTTCTGTCACTACAGTTCCTGATGAAGAGACCCTTTCTGGCTTCCTTGTAAGCCCCCTTCTGATACTGGAAAGTTATGAGGTCTCCACATAACCTTCTCTTTTCTGGGCTGAATGGAAGCATCGAGAAATTGTAGACAGCTGCACTGACTATGCACATACAGATCATTTATACTATCCAAAGTGGCTTGACAGTTCTGGAGGCATTCACTTTGGTGAACACATACTACTCTGAAGCACATAGAAATGGCTGAAATATCTCTGAACATTCCAGTGGAGTAAGTCAAAACACAGGCAGACTTAGGAGGATATATGTAGCCTGGCCATGGAGAAGGGACACACAAGAAGGACAGATAAATTTCTGACTGTTGACAGCTCTGTTTTACAAAAGCTCTCCCACCTCCTTGCTTGTCACATGAGTTCCCAGCATGACAAACTTGCATTACATGATCACACTCTGTTGTTCTCACTGAGGTCCTTCACTCATTACTGTGTCAGGATGGCAGCTCATATAACTAACCCAATATTCTGAACTGTGCAGGGAAGTAATTCTCAGAGTGTCTGCCTCTATCTCCCCATTGCCTAAGAATCCCCTGGCCTCTAACCATAGGGACACTGCTGATAGGATTCAAATCCACAGCCCAAACTGTCAAACTATGCACCAACCTCTCAGGCAGTTCTGGCACAGTGCACAGCCAAGCATCCAAGACTTGTAGAACAATATGAAAAAAAGAAAGCCCAGCTCAGTGAGAAAGCTCACACAGGTTCTGGATCCTGCTCCATCCCCAGCTGTGTTCTTACACTTTTTCCAGTATATGAGAAGAACAGAACAAAGGTTATCCCCTCATAACAAGCTAGGGTTTCTTGCTCACTCTCTCTTTGGCCTCATGCATCACGCATTCTTTGCAGTGTGAGGGTTGGCTTTATGGATGATCTACAATCCCCCGAGTCTGCTGATTTGGGTGTAGCCCTGAGAAAAAGGAGCTTGTGGGTCTAAACAGCCACTGGCTGAGGTGAGCCAAAAATAAAAGAAAAAGAAAAAAATAAGCCCGCCTCCCAAAAAACAGATTCCATATCCTTGAGTGAATTAATCACAATTCCAAGAAGCAGAAAAGTATATTGGCCACCTTGGCTGAGAAGTGCTGACCTTGATGTCTTCCCCACTTGCTAACACAGGTAGCACTTCAGAAAGAGCCTGGGCTAAACCCTGGACTCTCTTATGTGAGGAACACACAGGGTGTCTCTGCTGAAACAATTAGGTCTGCACTCCAAACCAGAGCCACTGACTTAAGATACTTTAAAGAGTTAAATGTTAACTAGAAGTAGGTGTTATGAATATTTCTCCAAGATTTTGTACACTTGACATCCAATTTAATGGGGATAAAGAAAAAACTTAACCAGAGACAACCATGCATCCATCTTCCTTGGTGAAACAATAAAGGCACAGAAGTGATAAGTGTTTATTATGACTGAATATTATTCATGACCCATGACTGGTGAAATAATTTTCATCTTGGCTATCACATTTTGAATGTGCAGATTTAAGCCACTTCTGCTGCAGCCTGCATCCCATGCTGATGTGCCAAATTAAAATGAGCAAATACTAGTGGTTTACCTTTATATAATGATCCTTTGAACCAGTGACAATAAGATCTTGTCCATTGGAAATTTGATCAACAGTAAGGCACATAACAGGACCCTGGTGACCAGTTAGCTTTCCTGTAGACTGAAATCTTTAAGGATAAGAGAAGAAATGAGGATTTGTTAATTCTTCATATATCCAGTACAGTCTATAGCACAGTTTCTGACAGAATGGATCTTATTATTTTCCATATGTCTTCAGTACTCATCCTCTGGTTTACCTATACTCAGTTGTTCATAGCAATGGATAACTATTAAATCTATGTTAAATATAACAAACACCCTTTATTTAGGCAAAATAAGCATTAAAGCATTTTAAAGTAAAGATGAATCAGTCCCCTCCATAAGTATTTTCTGTATTTTGAATGCACACTTTGGGAGCAGGTTCTGTTTGTTAAAGTGTAATTATAGCGCAGCTATCATAATTCCATGTTATATTACATTATTTCCATTGGCTTCTATCATCTCATCAATAATTACTAGTCAAGATTCCCATACTCACCTTACAAGAGTGTGTTTTGTAGTGCCTGTCAAACAAAATATTGTTTTATCCAGTCATTTTTACTGAAGTGATTCACCACAACCTTAACACATGAGAAAATCATTATCTCAGCAACCATCACAGATGGATTAGCTGATGTGTAACTGATAACATGTTTTGCCCAGGTATGGACACAACCGTGTAGAAGAAACACTTCACTGACTGAGGTGCACAACTTTGCTGCCTATACATGTGTAACCACCTAAAGAACATTCTCTTTGGCTGGTGTTCAGTACCTTTTCAGGTCCCACATCCTCACTGAGTTTCCAGCAGCTGCATAGAGGAATGTGCCAGTTGGATTTAGTGCAATTTGATTGATCTGGTTCTCTCCAGCTGGGATAGCAACTGTTCTGTTAGTACTTCCTGAACACACATCTGCAGGCATAGCTTGGCCTGAAGACCTGAGTACAGAGAAGGAGGAGAAAAAGGGAAAAAAAAAAAAAAAAAAAAACACAAAAAAAAAGACAAAAAACCCCAATTTCTATAGTTTGTTTGCCATACTTCGTATACTCTCCAAAAACAAACCTATTTCACTGAGTATAGAAAGCTGTAAGCCAATTATGAATACTGAACATCTGATAAAATTCTATATGCAAACTGCTTTCTGTTCCCATATAGTACTGGTGCCCCATACTGATTTAGCCTGAATATGTAAAGAAAGCTTCCCTTCCCAACAGTGTACTTACATACACTGTGCTGCAATATTGAATTAAATACAATAAAGTGTATCTAAAACTAAGACTCATTTGAACACTTGGCATCTGGGGCTCAGTATACTCACGTCAACGTCCGAATGCACTTGGCAGAATCTCTGATGTCCCACACCTTGATATAGGAGGTTGAAACTGTGAAGACCAGGCTAGTGTAGTTGCAATATTTAATAGAAACTACATTATTTGGATGACCCCCTAAAGACATAATCTCTTGTCCAGTTACCAGATTCCAGACTTTACAGGTACGATCTAAATAAAGACAAACAAAAAGGGGAAAAATATTAACAATAATAAAAAAAAAATCTGAAAAATCTTATGTTTTTCCTAAACTCAAGTTAATTAAAAAAAAATACACACATTCATTAGCACTCGTACATTTTCCTCCATTTCTGTAGACACAGCAGAAAACCAGCTAAATTAAGTAGGTCTTTAAAAATACACATAGGCATCCATCTATCATCATCATCAAAACTAAGCAAGTTTAATCATTAAATGTGCATTTAAGAGCTGCATATCAGCTCCTGAAGCATTTTAAAAGTGCAAAAATGTCAAGGGAAGTGAAAATACAGTCAATTTAGAGCCTATAAAGTGTGGATGATGACAGATGAAGAGAAAAATCCAATTTTTAATTTGAAAATTTATTATCAAAAGCATAGCTCAGGATGAGTTTTGAGGCTTAGTATGGCTGAGTTCTGACTGCCACAACAAAACTAGAAAGGTGAGAAGGGATCCAAACTCTTCAGTGTACTGGGGGCCTCTGAAAATCCCACCAGAGAGTGCTTTAGTCACTGTTTTTATTCCACAGCAAAGGAATTTAAATACTGCAACTTTTTATGTGTTAAAATCCCAAATGCACAGAAGTTTTCAGGAAATCTGTGACACTACTGGCAAGAACAGGAAAGTCTCCTCACTGCACCATGTCTGTATCACTCCATGAATTACAGACATACATTTATACTGAAATAAGTACTGGAAGGATGAAGAGAAAGCTTCATGTATAGACTCTAGTTATGATAGCATGAAGGTCTGTCTGCCACTTTAAAACACCAACTACCAAGATCAAAGATCTGCAACGCACAGGAGAGTTTACTGGCATTTCTGAATTTGTCTGCAAGTATTATCTGATGTCAGTGCGTCGAAACTTTCTGCTTCAGCAACGATTTCCAAAGGATTTCACAACAACTTTCTATTTAATTAAACAACTTTCTACACTCTTGAGTAAAAGCATACTTGGTAAACTCCCCTCAAAAAAATATATACACAGGAAAAACTCTCCTATAAGTTTAAGAAGCTAGAATATGACTTCAAAAAAAGTAAATATTTGCAACATCTGCAAACATCCATTAAAAAAAATAAATTACCAAACCTTTAGAATACAAATCTAGATGTAGAATAAAATTTTAACACATGCCCTTTCTTTCTCACATAGCCACTAAGTTCAAAATCTCAACAGAAATCAACTAAATATTATTTACAAAATCTAAATCAATGTTCTTTTTTGCAATTGTGTATACTTGCACAGATGTTGAAATGCTGGCTTAAAACTTGCAAGATCAAAAGTTTGCCAACTCACTCAAAGTGTGTGATTTGGTATTTCTAACAGCCAGCTAGTAGAACAGTCACAGAAACCACACCTGAATATTAGCAGTGGAAGACCTGCATTTGGTGGGCCCATCAACCATACTACTAAAGGGATAAAGGGATGCTCTGAAATTGCAAGGTTTATTCATTATATAAACTAGTGAAAAGGTGAGTCTCCCTGCCAACAGGTGTTAACTTCTTCCCAGCCACTCCAGTTCACCTTAGTTCTGATACTTTCAGAAAAAAAGTCTGCCATAGTTTCAGCAGCACTAAGAATATAACAAGTCCTTTACCATATGTGCTTTATGTGAAAAGGCCCAGAGAAAAAGTACAACATACAAAAATCACTTTTTGAGCAATATTAAAATAGGTGTTTGTGAAAAGTAACCATTGAGCTCTGGTGGCCTCTGGTGGTATCTTCAAGCCAAACTGAGCAATGACAATGGAAAATCACTACAGACAGGAGGAAAATGTTTTCTTCAAAACACTGCTTCTATCAGTTTGAGAAGTTTATAGCGTGACTGCACCATCCAGTAAGGAACTTAGAGACTACTAAAATTCCAGGCCCTCCCACAACTGCCATACAGTTCTTATAACAACAAAGGACAGGCAAAAAATGCACAGAGGAAGCAGAAGATCCTCAGATGAAGATGATAGCTCCAAGAAGAAACTATGGCATGAAGGATTTTCAAACTCTGTGCAGTACAGCCAAATGTGTGCCAGTTGCCACCTCCACCCTTACCCTGAAGCTATTACTTTGCATTGCATATCATGTGTGTACATGCTACCATGACTGCTAGCATCATATCACTCAACAAATGTTAATGTTACTGCTTTTTTACTATAAATAAGCAGCCAAATTCTACACATTGGAGTTTGAAACCTGTAGATAATTACTGTAAATCAGCTTATGTTGAGAAATGGACCCTTTAAAATTTCCACTGTGTTTACAGAACTAAGCACAAATTGAGAATTTCGCAACTCTCCAAGCAGTCAAAGCAGCTCTGTAGGCAGCAGAGGTGCACAGGGCTTGCCCAACCTTTAGATCCAGTGAAGAGAAGATCATCAGTTGCATCAACACAAAGCACAGCCTTGGTGTGTCCCTCAGCTGTGTAGATACACTGAAGTGGGGATGATCGGATGCATTTTGAAGCAGGAAATGGGTTAATTATCCCCCTAAAGAAAAAAAAGGAATGTGAGTTGGGCATAGCAATAGATACAGATAAAATTAATTTACCTGCATGTACGGAAAAAAATTAACCTAGTGTTCTTTAGATGTGAGGGCAGAACAGCCGAGTGCCTTTCATAACCTATGTAAGGATTTTTACTATTTAGCCTCAACACGTCAACTCTGGACTATCAGTTAAAGGAAATCACATACAAAAACAAACAAAAAGACAACAAGGTACTAAATGCTGGGTACATGGCAAAGTCTGCATAGTGCTGAACAAACCAGGACACTTAAAGCTTCTGTATGCCCAAGATCAACCATAAGACATCTTAGTCTAAACAGCACAATCTGAATAATTGAGCAAATGTAATGTGCACTGCCAATTCCAAACTCAGCATGCATTTCACGTCATCTGTGTTCTATGGGCAGACACAGAGAACTGCTGTTAACTTCAGTGCCTGAAGAAAATCCCGCTGCACGCCATACCCAACAACATGCTCATGCTCAAATGGCCAAAAGGGAGGATGATTGGAATGCTGATACCCCAGAGGAACCTTTCGGGGCACTTCCAGCTAATTCTGTGCTGATGCCAAAAGACTAACTCGCCTGAAAAAAATGCCTCGCAGTTCATTACTAAACAAAAATTACTTGCAGTCTAAAATCCCATGCATACAACCACACACACAGAGACCCTTTTATTCCTGTGAAGCGTAGAAAAGCTTCAAGGTAATGACCAAAACATGCAACAGAGCTGTGACCTGGCCAGCTTGCAGTTAAGACTCACTGTCCTGCTCTTTTTGGAATCACACACACAACTGTAAGGAAAAGGAACTAAACCATAGCCCTATCTCATCAAAACAAAACAACCAAACAAAAGTATCAGATGCTTTAGGAAAATGTAAAAATTTCTGTAACATTCTCCAGAAGTTTGCTATAGAAAGGAAAAGGTCCTTTATGATAAAAGCTAACTTTATGACAACTGGTTAGTTTATCTAGTAGACTAAAATTATGATTTTAAACATTTTTACAGCTCAGGACATCTTCACTCATATAATTCATTACTCCTCAGCAATCCTTCTATATATTTTACTAGTATTAACAGCACCTTAAATTGTGTAACATTATCATCCTCATTTTGGAAAGGCATTCACCTTTCATTTGCATCATTTTACATTTTCAAAGAAACAGGAACAATTTCCTTTTAATTAATTTAGGTCTTTATGCTTTTGTTTTCTAGCATCACACACAGAAATTTTCTCTGTAGTATTCCCCAGTGGATCATGCTGCCTCTGAACTGAGTTATTCCTCCTGCTGTTCTCACCCACTCACTTCCGTGACAAGCCATGTAAAATACACATCCTGGAGCTATTTATCTACCTCTGTGCAATGTTCTAAAATCTACAGACAAAAAACCACTAGAACTGCTACAATGACCAGACAAAGCCACCATCACATTATTGGCAGTTCTTTGACTGCCCTTCGCCAGATAAACTGATTTTTCACTGAATACCAAAGTCCTAACCCACAGGGAGTGGCAACATTTCTTTCAGCTTTTAAGCCCCTGTGCATTCTCTCAGAAACACATAATAAAAAACTACTCATTTTTATTTACACTAGGATTTCATTTTCAGTGATCAAAGCAGACAACAGAAAAAGAAGAACAAAAATAAGGAGAGAAGCAAATAAAACATAAGAAAATGTCTGCCCCTATTTTATTTTTAAGAAAACAAAGAGAGAAACAATGTGTCTAAGGAAATGTTTACACCATACTTCAGTTACAATTAAAATAACTGATATGCTCAACAATGTTAAAAAAAAACACCCTAAAAAAGGAGAGGGGGAGACATGCTTGACCAAAATCTCAGATATTTAATGTTGTGGCAAAAGCAAGAGAAACAATGCACAGGTATCAGGAAAAATCATGCACCAAAATGAAATGCCTTAAGAACTGGAATAACTTTGGTGAGAGATGCCAAGAAAACAGAAAAGAGAAAGAGAGAGTACCTTTGTACCTCCGACAGAGAGGAATCACTTTCATCAGACCTACAATCAACAGTGGTGGAATTGTGAGGAGAAAGAATATAGGTATCAGCAAAGGAATGCCTCCATATGAGAAGAACAAACAACAGCATGGCCAACTCAGAAAAGCAATGCAAATCCACATACATTATGCAGCATTGCTCAAGGTCTATCTCAAACCCATGATGATATTGGGGGATAGGGGGGAAAGAATAATTATCTTAAAATATCACTGTCAGCAGTAAGTACAGTAGACTGTTTCAGCTCCAGAAGATGAGTAACAGCAGCTGAGCCATTTCTTATTTCCCCAACATTTTCTTAGAGAAGTAAAGGCAAAAAATTAAAAGAAGATAAATGCACAAGTTAACCTCCATAAGATAGTGCTTGTTGAGAATATCAAAAGAAAAAAAAAATACTCTGAACATCGATGCCTGCTAAGTGTAGAAGAGACATGCAAAATATTAGTCACAGAGATATAAATGTTAAATATGATAAGCCACTCAAATAAATACAGCAATTTGCAAGCCACCCTAAGTTCAAAATCCTTCTCCCCTCATTTTGAAAAATGTTTAAAAATAAAACCCAAGAAAACATACAAGAGCATTTCCCCAAAACATGATGATTTTCAGTATGTCTTAAGATGTCCTTATTTTTCAACTCAAACAGATGCATCAGTTTGACTTCAAAGTCAGTTCAGAGAAAATGAAAAGGTTTTGGCAGGAGTTAGCAATAAGAAAAGTAAGCTAAGATAAAGAAGTCACAAGCACAGTTACTGAAATGAAAGCCTTGCAAACCACTGCTTGGTATGTGGTGGCTGTAGACCTCTGAAAAACAACCATTTTATTCAAAAAAATAGTGTAAACAGGCAACAGCCATTTCTAATCTTGTCAGAGTTAGAAATCAAGGTTTATTTTAAATCGGACTTGCAGTTCATAAGTACTGCATGGTATTTGGATCAGTACTGAAACCTCTAATAGAGATTCTAGTCAAGTAAAGTCCACTGCCATTTGAAGTAAGGCTCCTAAACAGATGCTTAATGTGAAAAAAAGCTGTTCTACCTCTTCTAAACAAGATATGAATATCTACTCCTGCAGATCACCTCCTATAGTCAGTCTCTTCAGTAATTTAGATAATCTCTAAACAACTGTGTTCTGGCCGTTTCAATGTCCCATCCTCTGAGGTGCTGTTGTGAGAGCACTCTGAGCAACACTGGAGCAACTGAGTAACCATCAAAATACTATTTCCTAAATTATCACCTAAAATCTATTTTTGAGTGTAAACACACACACAAATACACAAACATCTAAGAATTCTACCATTCTTTTCTATTTTGGGTTTAAAACTACAAATACCAGACACGGCCTAGAGAACAGGAAACAAGGTTCAGCAGGAAATTTCTTTACTCAAATTTTTACAGTGGTTCCATGGTAGTTTAAAATATTTCCTTTGAAAGCTACACAAAAACATGAGAAATATCTCCTCCTGTCTTGCAGAAGGGCCGAATTTCTACCAGATACTACACTGAAAACTTGAGCACACTTTGCATTTCTCTGGTTGGGGGCTGAGGCTTCCCTTTGTGACTTACTTATCCTGCTGAACTGATGTGTTTCCCTGAGAAACAGTAAGACGACTAAAAACATTCATTTCATTACGGGGCCGGCTTGGTGGGGAAGTAGGAGGTGACAGACTAGCCTCTGGGGCTCCAGAATCTGAGCTACAAAAAAAAAAGAACATCTTCTTTAACAGGTTACGAATGGTTAGAAAAGTTAAATGCAACATGCCTTAAATGTTAGATGCTCTTTTCTTAAGCAAATAATTAAGATTGTAATACTAGCTACAGATATTTCTCAGAGAAGGTAAAAAGCTTAAGGCTGCAGAGTGCAAGATGGCACAATGTTCAAAGATTAAGTGGTAAAAGTGAAAGTTGCAGGCAGAAAACACCCATGTAAAACAAAGAAATACTTATAAAATTGAAGGCTCTTAGAGGTATTGATTATTTTGATTTAAAAAAAAAAAAGTAATTTGCAAATGCTCCAAAGGACATTTTCTCAGGGCTCTGGTCCTGAGTTATTTTGTACAGAAAAACAACCTGGAAAAAACCCCAAATAACCACACATAAGCTGAGCAGTAAATATCAGCACTGACAAAGTGTCCTGGAAGAAAAGAAATAGAAAAATACGGATTTATTTTTCAAGAAAATTCAAAGTTCAAATTATGCCAGAGGAAATGAATTTAAAAGAATCTTACAGTTTTTGTTCTTTTGTCTTTGTCTTTTCCATTGTTTTCTCATAGGCTTTTCTCTTTGCTAAAGGTGAAGGCTCAGGTATCTTCTTCTCTGGAAGAGATGGTTGTCTCGAACTAAAACAAGAGCAATCATTATCTCACTCTAAGGCCCTTCATAGAACTTGCTTTTCTTACATTACCTGTCCTTGTCTCAGTGTGATTTCAGAATGTACTTAACCTATTATTGTCTCTCTTGAATCTAAGGATTATAAACCTGTTCTCACACTTGAATATAAAAATATACCAAGATATTAATGTTCAGAGTTGATCAATATATAGAGTCAGACACTGAATAGTTAAAGGAGATTTACTAATTCAATAATAAGAGAGACTCACTCTTTTACAGTGGAGTAAAAGACTCACTTTTACTCCACTGTAAAAGAAATACAGTGGAGTATGCATCCCAAAATAAGATAATGTAAATACTTAAATTTCAGATTCCACATTTGCATCTACAATAGACCATTTACAGACTAAAGAACAGTGAAATCACAATGACTCTTATACATAAACGGAACTTTGCAGTAACATATTCATGTTAATTAGCAAGTGAGAAAAGGTACTTCCCATTGACAACCTGACTATTATAGCATGTCATCTCTTTGTTCCCCACTTCCCTTCTCCCTTGCTTTCCATCCCTCATTTGTCACTCCAGTTCTTGCTCTGAAACAATTCCAATTCAAAGTCACTGTGGTCTTTCTCCCAACCTTTTATTCCCCATTAAAGTTAGCAAAAATATCAAGAGGACAATATTAAAGCTGACACCCAAATGTTATCATTTCACCAGAGTCAGACAAAAGGAATTTGAGTGGTCTCCATTCTTCTGAACTTCCATTTCTCACTAGTCGAGAAATGCAATCACAAAAGCAGGTTTTTTTCCTATCTCTTTGTATTTAGAAGGATTTTTTCTATGAAAAAATTTTACATTTGCTATGAAACACTCATTAAAAGCAAGAAAGAAGATTCTAAAAGTATTTTTGCTCCATGCAATTCCATTAAGCAGATAAAGTTCATTTGACAGGCCCCCTGCCTGACATGGCTACTACCATCCATCTCAGAGCTCTACAGGTTCTGAATATGCATAGCTCCAACTTCTCTACATGTTTCCCTTGAGAGGAGGTCTGTGCTATATAAAATCCTCCTGGAGACTGGAATGCAGAAGAACATGATTTAACATGGACAGCACAACCATGAACAGCTACTTGACTCAAGTAGATAAGACAGTCTCAAGTGATCACAAACATTAACTGGAATGTGCAGGACCTATAGGACCTAGGGCCAAGAACTGCATGGCCACCCTAGAACTCCCCTGGGTCTTCAAGAGACAGGAAAAGGAGGACAAGTGATGATCTGCCTGGGTTTGCACAGAAGCCTAGCAGTTAACTTATATAAAAAGGGGAGAAAGTGGGTCCAATTCCATCAAGGCCAGAGCACATATTTCTATGTAGGGCTCATTTACCTCTAGGCATACTGTGCAAAGGACACCAAAAAAGTTGGAACAAGACACTGTCCCTTCCCCCTCTCTCCAGCAAAATGCAAAAATCCTGAGCTCACAAGGCAAATTCTGTGAATCAGGCTGACAGGTCTTCAGCAAGGATGACAAACAGGCCATAGAGTCTACTGCCAAGGTTGCTTATATGTCTACAGAGCAACTGCTCAATTAAATAAACCAAACTAGAAACTGGAACCCAAGCTCCTCTGCTTCACATTGGCATCCTGCATACTCAGACACAGAGGCAACTTTCACTTGTTCACTCTCTACCTGCCCTTGAGTCTTCCATCTTTGACTCCACATTGGAACATCCTGAGAAGAGGGTGCAAATAGCATTGTTTTCTGAATTCTTTTTGAAAGCCTGGGAATGGAGGTATTATAAAAATACAGCTGTCTTGCTGGAATGAACTTCCTAAGCAAAGGTGTAAAAACCAGATGCATGATATCAATGACCTAAAAGAAAAGGAGCAGGACACATACCTTCTTCCAAGTTTCCAGAGCCTTTTTACATTTTCTAGAATATCAGACACCTGAACTGAGCTGACACAAGTCCTACAGAAGACAACTATACTCTGAAAAGCTGCTGTGGATGAGATGAGCATATCAAAGGACAACCGCACTAACCAACTTTGTGAACACAATTCCAATTAAATTAACTGTTGGCCATATGTATTTAGGTGCCTCCCTAAGTAACAGAATCACACAATGGTCTGGACTGGAAGGGACTTAGAGATCATGTAGTTCCAACCCCCTTCCCTTAGGCAGGAACACATTCCACTAGACCAGGCTGCTCTGAGCCCCATCAAACCTGGCCTTGAACACTGCCAGGAATGGAGCATCCACAGCTGCTCTAGGTAACATGTTCCAGTGTTTGATGCTTGCAGTAAAGAATTTCTTCCCATATCTCATGTACATCCACAATCTTTCTGTTTGTAGCCATTACCCCTTATCCTATCAACACACATTCTTGTAAAAAGTCCCTCTCCAAGGATCATGGAATCACCACCCCTCACAAACTGAGGGGGTTCCAGAGTGGAGCAGTTTGTACATATGCAAACAGCTATATTTGTACCTAAACATATAATTAATTTCTGTCACTTTGAGAATCCATATTTTGGATTACTGTTATGGCCTCTACATCCCCAAATGTCACTTAAGTAAGTGGCACAAGGGAGAAAACATTTATTGCAGGTAAGATCACAATCTACTCCTGAATAACACACTTTATTACTAGAGTTATGCTGGCACCACATACTCATAAGGGAAGGCTAGTGGCTCATAAAGACAAGCTTTCTTCAGCTATGACCAAATAAACCAGCAAGAGTTCTAGTTTTGAAAAAACATAAACACTTGCAATGAGAAAGTCACTGCAGATTGATTGTGGGAATTTTTGGTCACTTATCTACTAAAACATGATCAATAACAATTCATTATGTGAGGCCTACTGCTGACTGAATTGATTTTTTGACAGTACATAATTCTTAAGTGCTTGCAGAACACATTTTTGGAAAAATTCTGTTTTGCCTTTTTGCTAGCTCACTTTCATAAATGGATACATTCTAGAAGATGGAGTGAGGCAAAAGCTGGTATTACCTGAGTCCTGGATGTCAGGTCATAACACTTGATGTTTTAGATCTTGAAGCTTCAAAAGTCTCTACTCATCTCATGCTAACTGCTGAAACAAGTGGGTTTTCTCCACCTATGCTCACCCTCAAAAGCATTCTTTCCAAGCAGATTCTCTTTGCACTGAAGCCATCAGCATGGGTTAATAATTGCTGTCAGCAGCGTTTTACTGTTCATGATTGCCACCTCAAGCACATGCCAGAAATACACAGTAAAAAATAAAAATTGCAAATGTATATTAGGTAGACTGCTATAAAAACATTATGCAAATAGGACAGAGGAATATTAAAAGATGCTTAACTCCAGAACCTGTAACGTGAAGACAGCTATGGGACACTGATTTCCACATCACTGAGTGTGGGAAGTGCATCCAATTTACACATGAGCTTGTGCAACATAGAAGCTAGTACCTAAAAAGCCAAGAAAAGGGTCTCTAGCAGTGATTGGCTAATAACCAGCAGTGGTATTGATAGGCATAAAAAGAACAGCAAGAGCAAGTGAAAAGAAAAAAAGAGTATGTGTGAGAGACATCTGCTGGTCGCAAAGTAAAAAGGCAAAAATATTTTTAGTTCTGTTTAGAATCGAGAGATACTTTCAGTTAGGGCAACTGTTCTAACTTTCTAAACTTTCTGTTTGCAGGTAAGTGCAACCTGCAAACAGAAAGGATTTCTGAGGATTCATAATATCTAACATTCTCCTGTCAACCTTTTACTTGCATACTCTATTGTTGCAAACTTCTCCATTATAAGCATGGTCCATACAAGACAACTCACAGAAGGATTTTTCCTAATAATTAGGACCATATACAAATACCACGTTATATAAATTTTTTGGGTTGCATTTTTTTGGGTTTTTTTTAATGTCTCTGTTGTTCTAAGCAGATTCTCACTACCTCCCTAGAATGTGCATTTCCCATAGCACTAATGCAGCAAACTATTCAAAGTATTAAGAGGGGTTTTTTTTCCCTCTACATAGAACATGGTTACAATAACTTTACCATAAGCAACTTAACAGAACTTACATCTTCAGTAAGAACCACAGTACTTACAACACTGCATTTGTACTTTCTAGAGTGGTGATGGTAGAAAGGAAGGAGCTTTGTCAGTATTATTTAGTAGGCTTCAAGTATGTCAACCTCATTTGTAAAGTTAAAAATAACAGATGACAAGAAATCGGCAACATGCATTTTTCAAAAGCAAAGGATAATTAGTACAGCATGGCCAGACTTACATGCTGCCTATCTTAGAAGGTAAGCCAGATGGTGGGGGTATAAACTCTCTGTCCCTAGCAGAAGTATCATGTGTATCAGCAGCCACCCCACTTTCTTGGGTTTCTGCAGCTGATGTGATAGAGCCAGCCAAGGCAGAGTCTGCAGCACTGCTGTCAGAGACCAGGTCACTGCTGGCTGCATACAGCAATTCCATCTGGGTGGTGGTCCTCCTGCGGGCCTGGAGACAGACAGAAAACAAACTGCCACTTGAACATGCAATGGTGTATGTCAAGAGTCCTACTCTCAAGCTTATCATCAGCTGGCAATTAGCATCCCCCTCAAACACCTGGCAACTGCCTTTGGAAATTAAATCAAGAAGCTCACCTCTGCTTTTGGGCAATGATTTCAGAGGAGGCAATTCAAATTCAATGGCATGAAACACTGATTTGACAACTGGTTTCCAAGGCTCTCCTTTCAACCAGCTGCCCATCAATACTACATGAATACAATATATTACTCACCTACAGTTTATCCAAATGAAATGTTATAAAGCAGAGAGGAATAAAGCAAAGTGTAAATTTAAATAGCTACAATTATACTGGTGTGACTTCCAACATCAATGCTTCTTCTCATATACAAACTTTACTTCTTACTAAGTTTAAGTCACATCAAAAGTCCACATGAATTCATTCAGAATTTCAAAGATTTGACAACAATAGAAAAATTCACAAAGGAGCTAAGCTTTGTGCAACGCTAATTTGTAAAAAATTGATCATATATATTAGGTGTGATTTTACTGTGACATTAAGATCTGTTCCTCAGGGAAAGAAAGACCAATGGGGAAGACAAAGGATCCAGTCTGAACTGGGCCATTACAAAAACAACATGTTTATTTCATTGCATTTTCAGACCAAACTCACTTAGTTAGACAGCCCAAACAGCTGCACACCAAGGAACATTACCAAATAATGCAACAGCCAATACAGATGTTTTCTTCCGAAGTCTACTACAGTTGGAAAAGTGGAGGTTAAGCTTCTATTTACTTTGCAAACTTGGTTTACGCTCCTGTGAGCACAGAAGCAAAATTGCCATCATTGCACATTTCCAGTTCCCACTGCCATTAATATTAAACTATAGTCAGCCTAGATGTATTACTCCAATGTCAACTGTAATTAAGATCCTGGAACTTAAATTTATTTCATAAACTTCCTCAAGATTTCTGTGACAAATTGCAAACAATAGGCATGTTCACAGTTCCCCCTGGCAATAGCATTGAACTGTAGCCTAACTAATACTAATCTGCAAAACACCACCAGTTTGGAGTGCAAGTAACTGGAAGAACATATCTCTTTATGGAATTCTAATAACTTAACCTCAAAATACTGAAGAAGTTATTTTTATCATTGTTTCTTAAAGAGGAGTGTCACACAAAATCATATTGCACATAAATCACACGAAAAGTACATCAGTTTACCTTTTGCATATCTTCATTCATTAAAGTCTCTTGGGCAAAGCAACAGCATTCTCCAGAAGGTATCATTAACTTATGAATCATTATACAATCACAGAATCACTTAAAAGACATGTAGAAGAGTTATCATCACCATCATTGTACATCCTACCTTGCTTTTGGGCTTGACTTCACCACAAAGCTTCAAGAGATCTGAAGATAATGAACTAAAAAAAAAATTTGCATCACAGTTATTTTTATACACAAAGTCATACTTTTTGCAGATGTGTATTTTTATTTTATTCTTCTTTCTACTGAAATTGTGGGCAAAGTATAACGAAACAATGTCGTGGGCAAAGTATAATGAAACCATGTTAAGAGATTTTATAAAGGATACATGATTTTGCATTACAAAAGGGGAAATTACAGTAATTTTTCTAGAATCAGTAGTAACAAAGATTTGCTCACCTTCCTTCTGTTCCAGGACTATGCAATGGGGCATCCTCATCAGTACTATCTTCCAAATTTTCTAGAAAATTTCCAAAAGAATCACATTAGTCTGTCCCTCTACAACAGGATGTGCTTTAAGTGCTATACAAAACTCAGACAATGTAGAATGTAGGTGAACAGAGAACAAAAGATAGGGATTCACAATATCTTGACTATTTTCTATCCAGCCCCCACTGATTTTTCCTGGCACATCGACTAGTGTTTTTCATACAATCTGTGTCAAATGTGGTCCTCTATCTACTGTAGCAGAGCAACAGAGATGATAGAAAAACAAATTCTAGAAGGAAATCTGAAAGAAAGCAGATAAAGCAAAGAAAATTATCTGCAAGACATGGAAGATATGGGATGTAAATCGATGGACAGTCTCTGAATGTCTCTTTCTCCTCTTTTTTTTCATCATCTTGCTCCAAGACAGAATCAGCCTGACTATAATGAAAAAGAAAATTATATTTTTAACTAGCTAGTGAGCAGAGGCTCAGCCTCCTCTGATACAGAGTCACCATTAGAGCTCACAAGAAGCAAGCACTTTTTTAGTACATAAGGATTCCTTTCAAAAAGATGATGCTACCACTTAACGGCTTCCTAAAAAGAGATTAATTTCTAAAGGAAGCTGATCAGTAGAAATGTTCCAGAAGCAAAAATGGGTACACAAACCTGTCCACAGAAGACAAAACCAGCATGCATGCCACACACTAACACTGACAAACATCCAATGAACATGTCTGCATGCAAACGGTGTAAAACATTAAACTGAGACAATGAATCAAAGGCACGTGTACAATCATATCCAAACTTCTGGGAAAGCAAATCCCCTAACTTGCATGTTATTCTAATAATGCACTTTAGGCATAGATCAAGGACATAGGTAACATTTTGCAAGCAAAGTCCCTTATTTTTGAATATACTCATGAAATATTAAGGATTAAATAATCTTGTAAAGACATTCCACTACACCTCCTCATTACCAGTAGAGACACTGAGTTTCTTTACTGAATTTCTGCCAAAAAGCAGATACCATTTGCAATGCATAGAACCAATATATTTGTAACACATACTAAAACAGGGTTGTCCATGTTTTAGGTGCAAGTTCTTGCTTTGGAGAAAGGGAAGAAAGATCTGCAGCTTTCAGTTGAATTTTTAGAAGGAATGGAAAAAAAAAGAAGGAAAATACTGCCTTTTGTGTATGCTGCATCTAAACATGTTTCCTGAAAAAGTTAAAACCATCAACCTAGAACACCCACCAACAATGCGCTTCAGTGTTACTCAACTGCTGTATTAACCTTAACAATATAATTTTAATTAGCAGGAATACAACAGTATCATAAAGACAGGGTCCCAGGAATAGCACTCTGAATAGCACTCTGAATTTTCAGGGTTTTTTTGTTCCATACTGGATTTGAGGCCAGATTAAAACCTTTAAATACGTATTATTATTGTTATTAGTGTTATTATTATTGCTACTATTATTACATGCCTTCTGCAAAAGTGTGGATTTAGACTACTGCTCCTTTCAGTAAGACAAAAGCAGCATCCCTAAAATAAACATATTTTTTAAAAATACAGGATTGCTACTAGAATTATGTTACTTCATCACCTTCTCATAGAGAACTTGTGATCTTTTTTATAGGTAACTAAGTAGAAAGTGTAGAATGACCATAAAAGATGGGATTTTATTTGTAGGCTCACTCTCATGTGACCTGATGAGTTTCTTCAGTTGCAATTCAACACTTGGGAAGACTGCCCAAAGCCCCAAGATGGAAATCAGCGCACAGAATCAACAAAAGGTAAAAAGAGTAAGATTCTGCAAGTGTGAGAAGAGATGAAAGGAGAAATAAAGTTAGTAAAGACACTAATGTTTGCAGGGATAGTTGCTAGTAAACCCATGATTACAGAACAGATGCAGAATTTTCTGATAATTCATCTTCATCCTCATGCAGTGGCAACTGGACAGTACCAGAACATTGCCATACACCAGCACTGTTCACCCAGAGGAAATGACATTTGACCAGCCCTCTCAAAATCTGCACATAGATGATTGTGAGTTACATACATGAATGTCCATATGTCACAGGTGGAAAGGAAAAGCAGCTCCCACAACTCCTCAAAGAGGAGTCACTTCAGCAACTTTGAAAACTCAATTTCATGGTCATTTTAACTCTTCACAAGAGAAGATGGGATAGTGAATGGCAGCTAGTTCATCCACCAAGGCCGATGTGCACTGAAAATCAAGTCAAGTCAAAACCCGAGCCTGTGATGTACTTTTCTGCAGGCTGAAACTTTTTGTCTACACTTGAATGCAAGTGCACAACTACATCGGGGAATGTTCAAGCTTTTTTGAGCCAAATGTATAAAAATGGCTAAGAACTTTTGAAGATATTGGATCTGAAAGCAGGCATCAATAGGGTGAATCACAAACACCCTGGAAGTGCAATCTGTTTGCTTGGGACAGGGCTCTCTGTGCTCTACCACTGAGATGTCAGGCATCCTGGTGAGATTGATCTCAGGATCTGCTGCCACCCACACTTCTACCTACAGGAACTGTGTCAGGCCCTGCACCAACAGAGTCCCTGCAACCCAGCTGGCAATCCCAGCATTAAAGCCTCACTACAGTGGTGTCTGAAGCTCAAAAGGTTTGGTCATTAGTGATCCACAAAACACAGAATGCCAGCAGTCGGGATTTCAACTTGGACCTAGGTTAATGCACATATTCATCTGCATTTCCTTCCAATAAAGTGTTAGCAGAGTCCTGAGTGGCTGAGTCCTGAGCAGCCTCAGGTCCTGCTTGCAAAGTGTTAAAAAGCTTCTTTAATGAGATAACACTCTATGAAAAATTTGATGACAGAGCTACCATTTCAATACATTTAGTAAGTGGCTTTTCATTGCTTCAGATGTTGTTAACAAGTAAAAGCCTCTGCAGAGCTAAAGAAAATGAAATGCTGCCAGGAGAAACAATGCTCCATCACAGGTGAACATGCACACACATTAAAGGCCTGTCCTAGAGACCCTGTGACACTATAAATCACTGAAGTTCCTGAATAAACAACTGGCTGCACGCAGCAAGATTCCCTGACACAGATATTCAAGTGTCATCTGACAGGAAGCTGGCAATGCTCTCACCATCCCTAGAGTATGATCTATACACTTCCATGTAGTTTTGTGCTTTTGAAATGCTGTGCAAACTAGTACAGGACAGCATAATGTGACTAAAAATAGCACAAGACAACACAAAAGGAATTATCACTGATAACAGGAATATTTTTCTCAAGTTCCAAATATAGCTAATCTTTTGGAGGGAAGAAAAAAGACTTAATTTGTTTGGGAATAACTTTAAAGCAACAGCAACAAGAGACTTATCTCAAAATCAGTGAAGCCAGTAACTTAAACCCAACTGAAAGAGTGAGATATAATCCTGCATTCTGTGCAATGTTTACATTACAAAATGAGCTATTTGGAAAAGGTTTAAAATGATCTGCAAGTAAAGAATTGCCTTTTGTTCAAACCTAAAAAGATGAGCAGAATTTGTCACAACAGTAGCATATCACAAAATAGTTTTATGTAGTCTGAACATACTTTGGGTTTGCAAGCACCAAGTTTTAAATTTGAAATACAGCTCTGCTTACTGTCTTCACTTTTAACTACCACAAGAGCTACTACCATGAGAGCTAGGGGTGATTTCAGAAAGGAAGAAATGCTCTTTAAGCTCATAATGAGTACATTTACAGAATAGTTCATGCAAACTTCACACACTCACAGATTCTAAGATGCATCAGTTAGTGAACATGAATGATTAGTAACTCATGCAGCTGTACAGTACACAGAAAGCTAAACATACTTACCCAGTGGTATGCTATCTAGGTCTGTGTAAATACAGCAAAAGGAAAAAAAAGCAACATTCCAATCAAAACATATCCATTTATAAAAAGAAATAAAACAAAAGTACCCAAATGTATTCTTAATTTTTCTTAGTATCATCTCATGAGAAGTAGAATAGATGCCGTAACGACATAAAATGCCAATCCAAAATTCCTAGAGTATGATGGCTGAATGGGATTGAATTTTCAAATTTCACATTCAGAAGTTAAAACAATTCCAAATTGTAAAAATAGCAAGCAGATTATTTGCATTTTAAAAAATCTTAATAATAATAAAAATTTGTTTCCTATATTTCACTGCTGAGAGGGTCTACTTAAAAATATCATACATGCATGTCAATTGTGAAGTCTATGATGTTAAAATACAGCATCTATTCAGAAAAGAAATAGTCTAGAATGCCCAGTACAGCATGCACAAAAGGCAAACATGACATGCAGCTGACTATTCAGAAAACAAGATGAAAAGACTACCTTGCAAAGCATGACCCAGAAAAGCATCAAGTTCAGGATTTAATTCAGCTTTTTCTTTTAGCATATGAAACAGCAGTTGGTTTTGAGTAGCACTAGTAATTTCTGTCTGCTTAAGGCGTCCCTCGAGAACTTTGATCTGAGCCTCTTTCTGAGCTGCTTGGAGACCCTAGGAGAAAGAAAGAGGACAAATGTTTTATCACAACCCTTTTTTTACAAAATGAAAATTGTCAAAATTTTGAAAAAACCACAAACACAAACAATGTGTACATTGCAGCCGCTTTCTCACATCCTGAAGATCGGGTGTCAACAAAGGGTCTTTTTCTTTCCTTTCACCTTTTTAAGCATTCCTTAAACTGGCATTCCTCAGATTGCCTTGCAAATATGCATCTAGTGGCTGAGAGAGACATGACTCCCAAGTGCAATTCAGTCTTCACATTTTTTAAGAGTAGCAAGCATCTGAAAGATCAACACCTCCACTTTTCACAAATAACTGCTTTTTAAAAAATTATAATCTATTATAGATTATATAGATTCTATGACAAAGAACAGGGGGGAGGTGAAAGTGGGACAGGGTGAGACCCAGAACTGCAATCTTTCCTATGCAATCACTCAGTGAACTTTCAGCTTCTAAGGAAAGATCTTAAGGCCTAACTTATGACAGAATTCATTCTAAGGAAACTTCCCTCAATCCATGAATTGGTGGGAATTTTTCAGTTGCAGAAAATACAGCCAAAGAAATTTACAGGGAACGATTTCCAAATAGATTTCCAAATTCCAAAAGGAAAAGTATGGAATAATGAAGATACAACACACCTCAAAGACTTGTAGGGCAACAGTAGACTTTGAGTGCTAGTGCTCGAGTAACAGCTGTAGCCCTATGAATTTACTACACTCTGATTGAACTAAAGCTACACTATCAATAGACACATTTTGCAGGTGAAAACAAACAATAGAACAGACAGTAGGCGTGACCAATTTTGCCAAAAAAATCCCTTCAGCTTTTCTGTGTGATAATTACTAAACAAGATGATAGAGTCATTCACACAATGGAGCTTTTTATCATCATAAAGAGAAATTGTTAACAGAGTGAGTCAGAGGCACTTTTCTCACATTAACTCCATTGCAAGATTCATTCAAACACATCCAAGGACTGAAAAAATATTCAAAGACTGAAATTTCCCAAAGCCAACGTGACTGTGGGAATTTTCTTTACCCTCTTTTTTTCTCACAAATTTTTGGATTACCTGCATAGTGATGAATCAAGAATGCAAAAGAAACCCCAGAGAACTGGTCAGACAAGCTGATTCAAAGACAGTTTCAGTATCATTGAAATCTTTCATCTGACTCAATGAGACTGAGTACCATCCTCCAGACAGAAAGAAAAGCAGCAGCAAGAGCACATGATTCAAGCTGCAAGCTGCCAAATACTTATTTTGAAAATATGAAAGAAAACATATGTCCCCAAGACTTTCGGAAGAATCCCTGTGGCTCTACTCTGACTGAAGTATGTCATGGATCAACATATAACTTGAAACAATTTTTTCAGGGTTCCTATTTGTACAAAGGTGGTTGATCCAGTCTTTTAAAAAAAGATCCTGATATTTCTTTAGGAGTTTGTTGAAAAACATAGAGATTTATTTGATTACAAAAAGCTAGTGCTCTCATAAGAACAACATGAGCTAACTAATACAGTGAAGTAGGCTCTACTGGGGCTTGAAAAACAGGCAGTAAGTTAAAGAGGACGACAGATCTCAAGGGCCTTCACACTGAGAATCGGCATAACTCAGTGATGTTGACCAGCTTTACTTTGTTTAACACATATTAGTTACATGTTTATGTCAGCACAACACATGGGCTCCTGGCACATGCTGTAGTCTGGCACACACATACTTCACTGAACACATTACCTTATTGATACCCATCATAAGGAAGTGGTCAAGCAAATATCGAGCTTCTGTCAAAGTGCAAGCATTAATCACTGCTGTTACATCCAAGGTCTCTCCTTCTTCCTATGTGTGTAAGAATAAGCCCAGTCAGATTGCAAAGAAGTCCCAAGAATTATATTAATTTATTGTCAGCATACTAGAAAGCAACAGCTTTGACATTTAAATGCTTTGCAATCTTAACTTGCATTACACTATTGACACTAAAACACAGGTATCAATTGTATAACTCTTCTCAAACTTCACATAAAAGTTTTCACCAATTTTCACTTCCTGGCTCAATAATTACATAGACAAATAAAAACTAATTTCTAAATGAGAACATTTTCAAGGCTAACAGAGTTGTGTTTTCTTGTCCCCATTTTACCATTTTTGCCATAATATTTGACCTACCTTTGCTTCTTCCATTTGCATAATGTTTGCTTGGCAGTCAGAAATGCTGTCGTTAATGTAGTCTATATTGGCAGTTACCGATTCCATCTCCTCATTTATGTTTTGGACATTTCTGTCTGCTTCACTGCCACCTCCAACCTTGATGAGCTTCTCCCTTTTCTTTGAAAGCTTATCTCTCCTTTTG
Organism: Hylia prasina; assembly: GCA_013397195.1. Lineage (NCBI taxonomy): Eukaryota > Metazoa > Chordata > Aves > Passeriformes > Sylviidae > Hylia > Hylia prasina. Next base: position 71,296 of record VYXD01002157.1, on the reverse strand, counting down.
GTGAGTTCTTCACGTTGCTATTTACCACAAAGATATAATATTACAGAAAAAGGATTAGTAAGCCCTTAGAACAGTGAAGTGCCTTTTTGTTTTCCTTCATTTGCTACAGTTTAACTAACATATCATGATTTCCACTGGAAGAAGTTGCAAAGGTGAATACAGTAATCTCATTTGCACCTGATGCCATTCATGTGCTTCTTAGCTCTTAGTAAGCACAGCAACCCCATGGCTCAAACGCTTACTGGAGTCAGAAGTGTCTTCACTGCCTTCAGTAGATTTCACCCACTTTGCCAATGCTGCCATAACAGCGATTAATTTACAGCAAACATACTTGCAGTGCTCCCTATTTAATACAATGACACAGCCAACAGTGCACAGCAGATCACCCACCGTAAGCAACCTGTTCATGTCTGCCTCCATATTGGAAATAGTCATCCTCTGCATAATAATGTCAGTCACTCTGCGTTCCAGTAACTGCCACTTCATCCTGGCTGCCTTTGAGGAGTAAACTCTGCTTGTCACTGCCTTCCGCTGGTACTTCTTTCTGTGATACATTCAAGAGGAATATACAGCTAAGTCTAAAGTTCTGCAGTTACAAATTTGAACGTTGAAATGATCAGGGTGGAACATTTTTCACAAACAACTTAAAAATTTCACACAGAAGTTCTTGTAGGTTTTCACTGCACCATAAAACTGCCTTTATCCCCTCTAACATGCTGCACTTGAAAAACAGGTATCAAACACTGCAGCATCTTTCATGATGCACTATTGAGTTCAAATGCTACATAGGTGTTGTTCCCTATTTAACAAGGATATCTGCTTCAAACCACAGTGAAAACCCATAAATAAGCCTGATACACTGAATGGCATTTTTCAACAAGTTTTTCTGTGACCTTTACATTGCTAGCACTGGACCACCAAGGTAACTTCTCTCAAAGAGCAGATGTAAAAATCCTCAAGATTTCAAAATCCAGTTTATGTGACTTGCCGTTTAATGCCACTTTATATTATCATATTATTGTCTTAAACCCAGAAAAGTGAAAATGCATTTGATAATGGTAAAATGCCCATTTTATGAGCATTACATGATAACAGTTTGACAAATATCAGCTCCTGCAACATGTGTCATCACAACTGCGTATGCTAGAAAGTCCACACAAATTTCAGTTCTTATAAGAGGGTCCTATAAAGTTTTAACCCTTACCCTGTTCCATTTGTTGCAGTTACAGATAATGCTTGAACCCTTGCAACAGGAATTCTCATCTTCTGCTGTGCTGCTGTCCTGGAGCCATCATGCTCGCCTGACAAACTAGAACTTGCTTCCTGCATGGAATGCTCAGGCAGGCTCAGCTTTCGACTCACTTTTCCTGCCACTTTATCTGACAGAGGCCTCACTTGCCGACGAAGGGCTGTGACCTGAAACACAGTGCAAAGACACAACTAACTCTCCCAAAACTGAGTTCTAAGTTACAGCAATGCAACATCATTCTGTTTTCAAAGATGCATCGCTGTTTTACCACAGTACCTCTTCAGTTTTGCGACGCAAGATAACTTCTTGGTTTCTTTTCTGAGCTTCCAGAAGCTTGAGCTGATGCTGTGAAAAAACAGAAGCACCACATGATATTTTTTCCATTATCTCTGACAAGGACTGCAGTGTAGAAACAAAAAAAAAAGACCTTTACACATTAATACAGATCTGCAAAATTGCTGTGACATGAAGACTCAAGTCATGATTGCTCTTGATCTTCCTAGTGCAGAACAAAAGTAAGTGTTTCACATTATCAATTCTATAAAAAAGAATAATTCCATGCTAGCAAGGTGGTAGCAACAACTTTGTGAAGATTCACTAATCACTAATTCACTGATAACATTGATATATGTGCTCAATAAGCACAACAGGAAATGGAAGACTTATAACCTGAAGCTAGGAACTGTGTTTGCATGGAAGTCAAACCAAATTTTGTGCATTTTCACTGGTGAAAATATACAAGGACATGCCTGCCACAGTGAATGCATACACATGGTGTGTGCCTGCAAGCAGAAACACATCACAATAACAGGTGCTTATTCCAAATGAAAGTTCTTTATCTGTCAAATCACCTCTCGTTTGCGCTGCTCCTTTTTAAGCTGTGCAATCTCTCTATTTCTTCTAGATTCAGTCATTCTAGCTTTCTCCTGCTCCTCCTTCATTTGTTTCATCAAGCGAACCTGTAAAGAAGTCATCACTTAGAAAAGCTGTTCACACTGAAGTGCTGCTCCCTGCCCCCAACCATATAGTTTTCTCCTCAAACTGCCATCTTCCAGTATATTACATGGTTTTAGCCATTTACCTCTTCCATCTAATGTCTTCTTCAACCAGTGCAGAAGTACAGCTAATAAGCTGTGCAAGCTTATGCATATTTGATATCTTAATTTCTGTTCATTACACCTAAAAGCTACCCCTCTCCCCCAGGAACAGCCTGGTGCTCACATCTCTTCTATTTTCAGACTTTCAAACAGATGACAGCAAGAACAGAGTTATCAGGTAGCTGGATGCACAGGAGATTTCAACCCGATTTTCAGTACACATTCATTATGCAACACTTCAATTTACTGAAATATACCTTGGTTTTCTTCATCTCTGTCACCTCCTGCTGCAGTTTCTTCAGCTGCTTTTCATATTGAGACTGATTTTTAAGCAATCGTGCATGTTCCTTTTGCGCTGTTTGAAGTCTCTGCAGTTCTTTATTCATGGCTTGGAGTTTCTTCTCATATTCTGACTTGATTTTCTTTGCCTTTTCTTCTGAATAGGTCTCTACAGAACCTAGAGCAAAAGGGAATTCTTAATCTGCTTTTGTTCAGGGTACTTTTACTTGCCAGCCACAGCAGATAATTTCTTCCTCTGCTCTAGCATTATCTGCAATACCTTGAAAACAACCTAATTTGTCTCTAATTCCTGCCACCTGCATTGCTTTGAAATTTCCACCTTGTATACATTCTGGGATAAAAGATCAAGTATTAACACTTTCTCTGACTTCTCTGCAATAAATCTGAGCACCTGAAAGCACAAATACACACATTCACACATCTGTACACAGGAGTATAACAACACTCCTAAAAGCCATCAACCAGGGGAAGGTTTAAGAACTAACAGGGGAACAGCAAAAGCGTAGACAGTGTATAACCATGAAGCATATATAGCGTATGTTTAAAAAAGAAAAAAACAAACAAAATACATTCCACAGCACTCCCAAAGTGCAGTTACTTGTGGCTTGGGACTTCTGAGTCATAGGAGGTTTGTCATCTCAACAGTAATACATATGCAAAAAGGTTTGGTCAGTAAAACACCTCCGAAAGGTCACTGAATGTTGTTCTTATTTTTATGCAAATAAAGAGAAAGTGGGGAGCAAAGAACATGAAAAAAACTTTTAATTCAAGAACTATCTCCAGGATTATGAGAGCTCTTAGAAAACTGGAAATGCTTATTCACTTTAATCAAATACCTGTCTGTAGCAACACATTTCAAAATTTTTTTCTCTCAATTCTGATAGAAACTAGAATGAGTAAAGAATGATTCACTGGCATTATGGTTACAAACCACATATCTGTTTTCTGCAATTTCTCATCAAATTTGGAAAAGAAAATGAGAGAAGTAGGAGACAGTTCAACTTGAACAGCTTATACAAGATCAATGACTTTGTACTACTTACCCAGGTTTTGAAGAACCTGATCTCTTTCAAGCTGAGTGTCTCGAATTTTATGTTGCAGCATCATTAGTTTCTCTTCATACTGTTTTTTCAGTGTTTGCAACCTTCGCTGGCTGTTTTCTAGCTCATCTATCAGTTTCTGCTTAATGGCTATTTCACAGGTGATATTTGCCAAATCAGCTTGATAATTTTCTAAAACAGAAAGATTTCTGTTAATCTAACAGCAAGGACCACACGAATACACAATCTTAGGGTCACTGTAAATACATATTGTGCACAGGAGGATTCCACACAAATCAGAATGTACCACGCAACCCTCTTATCTGCAATTCATGTTAAAGTTTCCTTCTTAAACACTCCCAGTCCTACAACTGGGAAAGAGGTAGTGAAAGACGTCACACTGGATCACAGTTGCCTGTCTATGTTGTAACTACTCACATTTAAATTGCATTATCATCAATCTGACCTTCCCCATCCAAAAGGCTTCAAGATTTCAGCCACATCTCCGGGCTGAAGAATAACTGTCACTCATATACCCAGCAAGTTATACTAGGAAAAACTGACTGTTGGCAGACTCCAAATGAAGACTTCCCTTCTCTAACTCTTAGAAAAACACAGTCAGAATTCTCAGAAGAGAGGCACCATCTCAGTTACGGAAGTGGAATGGTCAAGGGAAAAAGTAAGAGGAAAAGGCAAGGAAAATGTACGAACCCACATGATAAATTAATGAAAGTTTAATTAACTTATTTAGCCAATTGGGCTTTTTTTTGTTTGTTTTAGGATTATGTGCTTCAGAATAAAGATATCAGTTGAGGATTATTATTTTTCAGGTTCCTGCTAAAGGTTTGTGTGACTCTTAAACAAGAAAGAATCAAGAGGCTTGGTTTGCCCATTTGGCCCAACTCACATGAGAGAATTGCCGGTGATGCTGTTTCTGACTCTCACCATATAAAAATGAGGAAGTCTGATAGACTTCCAACCTTTCAGAATTAAATTCTTCTCCATTTCCAAATTAGCTGATAGGAGCCTTAGTGATTAGTCCAGAGATATAAAAATAAACCAGTACTTAAACCTTACACTTTGGATGTCTTAATCACGGAAGAAACACATTATCAAACACCAGATGGCCTTTGGTCAATTTCAAAACCCACACAAGGACATTTGATCTGCTATTACATGTTTTAGCACCATAACCAAAAAAATAATTCACTGGACATACTCTTCACAGAGAATTACGGACAGCTGACAACACACTTTCTTGCCCACCAAGACCTGAGATTTGACAGATATTATTTGTAAAACTCTACAGAATATTGCACTGACATTACCTTTTTCATCAGAGTCAGAATCTGATTCATCTGAGCTTTCAACAACTTCCATATCATCTTCATCCTCATCATCTTCCTCTTCTTCATCATCACGATCACTGACTTCCTGAATTTCCTCCTACAGAACATACAGACATTAAAGCACCCCCACATTTTTCCAAGCTTCAATCATTTGTGACTATCACTGTGAAGCTGCAGTATTCACCTAGTCCATTCCTAATTTTCTTTCTATAACCTTGTAAATGTTTAAACAGACAATGAACAAATAAACCAAATACTTATAAATACTTACTCCCTCTAATTCATTATTCTCTCTCTCCGAAGTGCCTTTTTCATCTCTCTTCTCCTGCTCGTTGTCTGTGTTATCCTCTTTAACACTAGTAGAAGAGGCAGACACAAATTATTCACAAGCTGAAATGGCAGGTGTTTCCCATCCCCCAAACCAGTAAGTTGTAATTCCAAATACAGATGAAAAACAAAGCGTAGTTAGAAAAACGTACAGGTGCTGGGCATGGGTAAAACACAACTTCCAAACTTCTGCAGATAATAAAATATTGCCTAATTATGCTTAATCTGCAAGGTAATAGTAATGATTAACACATTGTTCCAGCATACTGCACAACTGGGACCATCAGAGTACACATCTCCATATAGTACAGCAGTACTCATTTTGCATGGAAGTTGCAGTGTACCCAGAGTAGCTTTTACAAAACAATAAAAGAACATTGTGTGCAAGTACAATGTACACTTTCAAGCTATAAGAGAGCCTACTGTTCTTAGAATAGTCTTAAATTTATGTATAAACTTTAAACAATATCCTGATTTATCATACCATAACCATTCTTTTGATTAGTTATCTACTTTGACATAAAGGGAATGCTCAAAGTAGGCATTTATACAACAATAAAAAGGGTTTACAGTGGTTTTTTTGGTTTTGTTCTAAATGTTTGGTATATTACCCATTAGGGCAAGTTTTAACATTTTTAAGTGCACATTTAAGACATCACATGCAAATATAAAACAAAAAAATCAATGGCACTCTGCAAATTGTAACAGATCAAGTATCAGTCCCTCTAGTACCACATGCACAAACCCCAAAGCTCCAATGGACGGGAAATTGTGACAGAATAGAGCTAGACACCATAGGGGGTAATCATCAAAAAATGTGGTTTGTATAGGACTGTATAATGTGGAATCCACCTCAACTAACTTCAGCTGCATAAAAGTCTGGCAAGTTGTGCTGTCACGGATCAGTCACAGAAACTAGCAATGCAGATCTTCCTCCACTGATACCAAGGGGAGCTCTGATTCAAGATCAAACTCTTGGGCAAATCCAACACTCAGTGCAGTGACAAGAAATATACAGTAGATTTGAATTTGGTAAGTGACACCTTTAAAACAGAGCTCAAATCTAAAAAGTGTCTGTTGAGTAACACAGTGCTTCTGTATACACATGATTTTTTGTTGTATTACTTTTTAATCTGTTCAATGCTAAGTGATTCCATTCTGCCCCACTCATTACTCATGGTCAGTTATGAGCTGACCATGCACAAGGCAGAAAGCTTTTGCTTGGACCATCTGAATCCATGCAGCAGCTGAGGACTCTGGAATTAAAAAATCTAACCAGATTTGTACAGGAAAAAAATGCCTATCAGGGAACACTATGTCATACAATCTCATTTCCACAGATTCTCATCTCCCTCAAACCAGAACATGCTCTGTGTTGGTTATTAAGCCTAAAAGATAATGGATCTTATCTTCAATCCTCATGCAGATTGAGGCAAACCCCCCAGTTTCCCTTCCAGCTGCAGTCAGTACAGAACTAACCACTACAGAGAATTCGTGTTCTGCCTAAGAAAGGGGAGGAACAGGAGGAAAGAGAGCCAGCAGCTCTCCTAGGCAGAACTATACTGCTTAATGTCTATGCTGATGGTATGTTGACTCACATCATCTGCATCAATTCAGTGTGTGGGGTTTTTTGGATCAAAATAGACAGTAGAAAAATAAAAACTCCTTTAGTTTCACTTTTAATCATAATATACTTATCTTTTTAGAGCCCTCAAATTAACTGCTCTCTGTGACTGACTATTCATCTACTGGTTTGGCTGAAACAGAATGAGAGGAATGATCAAGGCTTCAGTCACATGCTTTCAGAAACCAAAGCAGCAGATTTGACTGAGGTGTGATGGTCCAAGACACTCTTGATCTCATGTGACAAAATTATTATTGTCATATACTGCCTGCTAGACATTTCATACTATATGTGCTACTGCACCTTTCTCCTGCCTTTCATTTCACTTTGGCCATGCAAGAAAGAAAACAATTAATTCAATAGGAATTCCAAAAGGTACCACCTCCCCACAAATAATAGCTTAACACTGTGTAACTCCAGAGTCAACCTCAATTCCACAACAGAGGTTTCTTCCAGTTAAAACACTGGCTGAAAGTGAAAACCCAGGAAAGAATGCTGAAAATTAACTACTCCTGAAAGTACCTATGAATCTGCCCAACTTCTTTTCATGTATGACAACCAGTTAATTGAAATGACAGGTAATTAAAAACCTGGGAAATATTCCAACCTTCTTTCTTCTTGACTGCTTTCCTCAAGTTTCTGTAGCCTTCAAAAGCACGAGGTACAGTATTGGAAGGCCAAGCCAATGAAGAACAAACCAGACAGTGAAAAGCAAAAGTGACAAGAAGGTAAAAAAATGATATATATGAGCTTGCGGAGTTTAAAATGAAATTTTAAAAGATACCATCAAGAGACAAGCAGTAAAAAGGCAATACATCCTGGACAGTTGGAAAGTAAATAGAAAACAAAGAAGCAGCATATGTAGGTTAACTAATCTGCCACTGATAACAAGTGTAAATTCAAGTTACACTAAGGAAGAAATTTTAGACAATATATTTAACTTTGCAAATTATTTCTAATAATGGATTAAGAAAATATCTTAATTCTAGAAAAAGCTTTCTCCTCTTTCTCCACTTTAAAATGGCAGGTAAAATACTGAAAACTACAAAGACTGCCACTGACCCAAAGTCATATATTCTCAGGAACACATCAGGAAAAAAAAAAACCAATGCGCTAGTTTTACATATGCTGATAACATATTGTAATATAAAGTAGGAATAAGAAAATCTTAGCATTAATATTCTGAATATAATTAATACAAAAACATCTTCAAACTGCATTTGTGTTTTTGTTTGGATTTTGTTGTTTGTTTTTAAATAAAAAGTAGAAGCTTATTTTTTCTGGGATTCAGAAAGTACATGTCAATAATTTCTTGGGGTTTTTTTTAATAAATTAACAAAAAACATGCACCAGAAGCAATGAGATGGACAAAACATTAGTATTTCTGCCTGTACTGATAAATGTACTGATAAATGTGGATTTATCAGTAAAAAAAGTCTGTATGACATATGTAAGCATAGAGATGGCTTAAAATTCATCAACTACTGAAATTCCTCATTTTCCATTATGACAAAGTTTTGAGCAAGAGCTTTTGCTGCCTTTTCACCCTACACTCACTGCCTACCCTCTTCCTTCAGTATCAGCTAGGAGCTAGCACGCTGAACCCCATGAAACTTTCATCATTAATTCAGTTTAATAAAGGTTAAGGGAGTCAAAAGAAAACAGAAATGGTTACCAGGTATATTTGGCTGACAAACAACTGAAAGGAATTTGGAAGATTTACTCGGGGGCTTCCAGTGGGTAAGTCACACTAAGTCACACTGTGGGCCATTCCAATCGTCAATTTTTCAGTAGGCAAAATGTTACTGCCGTGTAAACTGTTTTCAATAAACTTTATGACAGATGCTTATTAAGATATACAGCAGTACACACCTGCTGCTCTTTCAGAACCTTGCTCTTAGGCCTTCAGACTACCTCAGAACAAATTAAATAAGTTGTATATATTTAAAATTACACACCTTTTGTCATACTGACCCATAACCAGGAAACAAAAGACCAAGAAGAAAGGCAGCAGATAGGGGCAGAACTAAGAACTAGTAGCTAGGCTTACCAATCCCATTTTAATTGAAAAATGCTAGTTAGACAACTTTAAAAGAAGAGCAATGCTAAAAAGAAATAGTGGAGTAAATGTAACTAAATGCCTGCAGTAGACTGAATTAAAACAAAGAATCCCCATCAAATTGCATGGCAAAGTGTCTGTGCATTACATTAGTGTACACACCACCACTTCCTGAAATCTCAACAGAATAAAAATTCACAGTGATATAACCTTAACACAGACTTTTCACTAATTAGATAGAAGCATTCTGCAGATAACAAACATGACAATGTACAATCCCTCAAATCCTAACATTTCTTAGCATCTAAGGAATTTTCCTCCCAACACATGCATTTCAGAAATTTCTAAATACTTATTACAAAGCAGTGTGCAGATAGGCCAGTAGATAGAATCAAACCTTAGCAGCACTTTGAAGTGTATGACCCCATTTTATAGAACATAAGGCCCACTTTAAGATGGGGCCATCCAGAGGTCTCCTCCAACTTTAATTTTTCTATAGCTCTCAAATTCTATAATGCTAGGATTCAAAACTGACGTCAAAAATAATTTACGGTAAGTAGTCCCTACTTTTGGATCAGACTACTAGGCCACCCCATCACAGTATTATTTTCCTGGTGTGAGAAAGTATGACCGGCTTTTTTTTTTTAAAAAAAAAAAAAAAAAAAAACACCAAAACCACAACCTAACAACTGAGGCTCTTGCTAAGCATGTAGTTAAATGCATGCTTGATTTTAAAATGTCTAAAAAATCAAAATCAAATCTCTTTGTTCCTGCATTTACAGTTAAAGGACATATTGAAGTGCTTGACTGAAGACAGGACAGAACATTCTGCTGATTTTATTTAATACTTCCCTCTTGCCCTCAAGTTCCTACAAAAATGAGACAAAATCTATCAAAGTCCCAATAAAAGTCTAAGAGTTTCCTGAAAAATGAAATGCAAAGAATCTAGTTGTTCTTAAAATGAGTGTTCTCTAAAAGTATCAGACATTTGTGTGGTGAACAGATTTATAGATACAGGACCTCAAATTAAAGATATGACTGACACTCATCTACTTAATACTCTGACTATTTCAAGCTTAAAGTGTTATAGTTTTACTCTGAACTTGTAGAAATCTGAAGGACCATTATCAAAAAGAGAAATAGATTAGAAGCATGGAAAATTTTAATTAAAACAGATTTCGAATGGGCGCAAAGTCTCCGAGTACACAAAGCCTTACTGCACTAACTGCTACCTAAACAGGCATTTATGTCAATGTCTATGAGGATTTTAGTAGATGAGAAGTTGGACAGCAAAGAAACCAGCAAAGCATGATGTTACAGAGAATTAGGAAACCTCAAATTAAAAAACATTAATAGAAGCAAAAGATAAAGCAAAAGAAGCCATTCCAACAGCTACCAAAGAATCCCCAGTTATTCAGAATATCTTTTCTTCAGAAAGCTGTTTCAGTTTTGACATAGAGTTGAAAAAAATTTTATAATTTTTTCAAGCTTCTGTTAAATTTCAGGTGCATTTTAGAAGAAATTTTTTAAACTACCAAAATTTAGAGAGAGTGCCTGTGCTTTTATCATTGTGCATAATTACATAGAAAAGTTCATTACAAAGGAGACATTCATCCTACAAATACTGCATACTTTACTGGAAGAAAAGATGCAAAGGAAAAACTGTAACTTCGACATGTAAAAGGGTTTGAAGGAACAGCAGTTTAGGGTCCAAACCCACACAAGCCTTTTTAAGTCTCGGTAGTTAAAAAAATAGGCCTTTTTACTAAGAAGGAGAAAACAAATAGCATTATAATTCATACACCACCTCTTCTTCTTTTTCCTTTCTTTTTTTTTCAGCTTTTCCAGATCTTTCTTGGCTATATCTAGAATTTCCATTGTCTCTTTTTCTGAGGAAAGCATAGAAGCAGAAAATGCTGATGGTCCACCAAAGTACGTGGCTCTCGATGAAGCTCTTGACAAGTTGCGTCGAAGATTTTCATTCACTGCTTCACTTTCTAATAATTTTGCTCTTTATAAAAAACAAAAATAGGAAGAATTGTAGACCATGAATTACAAGTATTGCCAGTACATGAGATGTACACTCTTTTGCCTCTGTAACTTCAATGCATTACATTCAGTTTAAAAAGAAACTATAATTGAAGGTGAAGTCTGAAAAATTACAATGTAGTAAATTCCTTTAAAATACCACTTTACACAATGGTTATATATATTGTACATGTATCATATAACCTAGACAGAATACATAAAAATATGTCTGTATGAACATACACACAGACATATATACACACAGATACATGCCTGAATATGCATTATATACATAGTATATGAAAGCTATACAAAAGCTCTATACTAGCTGAGGATAGGCCAGATAATTTTTTTGCACAGTATATGTCCAAGACATAGATAAATAAAAATCTCAAATATTTAAGAGTCTTTGAATTTTAAAAGGAAGTATTTTTCTAAACAAGTAATTTCTCGGTACTATCATTTCTATATGAGGCTATAAAGTTATAAAAGAATCATTCAAAGTTTTACTGTCCTTGGTGCAACAATATTAAGTTCTCACCATAATTTAGGCAACATCTTACTCTCATTTCTATTGTCAGTTTGATCTCTAACATTTTACATTTTTGGGTCCAAGAGCAACATGAGATGGTCTTAGAAGCTGAAGGACCACTCTCCTAAAGTAATCCCCACACAGGAAAACAGCTGAAGCATTGCTAACACTTCTATTATTTTTTTTTAAATAAAAATTGTCCAAATACATATTATGCAAATACCTGAGATCTTCAATTTCCTTGATATAATTATGAATCATGTTGCTAATTTCTTCATTTCCTTCCCCTTTGAAGGACAGAGAGAAAAGGGGAATGAGGGAAGAGAAAGACTAAGAAAGGGCAGTAACAGTATAAATATCTGAATATATCTACTAGGCACAAGGTACCAGCAAAGGGAAACAGTCACTTGGGCTACACATGTAAATCTTAACTTACTTGTAAAATACCTTTCCTTCTTAAACCGGATTACATTTTTTGTTCCTCTCTTATGTGATCACTACATGACTACCCGTAACTTGTTTTCCATATTAGCACATTCTAACAAAGCTTAAATCAAAATTACTTATCTGGAGTTTAATTTGGAGTCAAATTTATTTGGTTTGGTTGTTAAACCAGCACAGGGGCTAAGCATACAAATAATTCCTATACAAAAATACTACTTCATGTTTCCTGATGACATTTCTAAATGGATGGTCAAATCAGGGTACCAAACTATTTCTGTTATTGAAAAACTGCTCCAGAAACAGAAGAACTAATCACATGTGGGCCTATCTCTGCCAAAGGAGGTCCTACGTTGCTAATAAAAAGGCATCACTTCATTCCAAGGGATCAATGAAGCAAGACCATATAATTAATTAAAGTTCATGAATTTATTAAGCAGTTTATGCACATTCACAGCATACCTGTCCTGGCTAGTACTTGGTTGGCCTGATCACTCATAAGCTGCGTTATTCTGGCTCTAAGAGCATCAATAGTCTCCTGCATTGCTTTAATTCTGACACGCAGGTTGTTGTTTTCTGTTTGCAGCATTGCATTTTCATGGAACATGTCATTGATGCTTTCAACGCCTTCTTCATCTATAATCCTTTTACCCTTTAAGAAAGTAAAAATATTTATTACTAGTCAAGGCTGACCTACACTTGAAAAGTATGCCAACTTCATAAAAACAATCCATGGATGACTTAGAATTCCAAGCAGACACTCATAGCACAAGATAATCTCTCAAAGAGTTTAAAACAATGATAAAGTGATAGTTTTCAAAAGACTAATGTCTGGGCCAACACCTTAGCATGTGGGTTTTGTGTAATTTTGTGAAATACAAGTTCTTGAAGAGGTTAAAAAATGAGAAGATAACTCTTTATCAAATCAGAATACTATCATAGAAAGAGCAAAAGGTGGTCCTGTTTGGTAATGATCTTTATTGCCAAAAACACTGAAGGAACTTCAGGAAGAGATGGGCATGAGCATTTGCCTTATATACTTGAGATTGGATTTTTAAAACACAAATTGTCTAGCAAGTTTTCAAAAGCAATACACTATAACTGCACACATTCACTTATGCATCAATCTAAGTTGTGGTTTGGTCATTTTTGCTTTGGAAGTGACTTTCTCATTGCCTTTCAAAAAGCAAATAGCATGCATCATCAGTAAATATCACTGACGTTTGCTGACATCTCTTTTCTTTGGGGATACAATCTATGTTTTCTAAAAACATCTGGAAATCATTGGAATTAAGTGTTGCTTATGTCAGGGTTGCAATTCCAATGTTTTTAGCGTATGAAGTGGAAATAGTCAACAGGAAAAAAAAAAGGTTGTGGAATTATAAGCATTTTAAAGCAGAAGAAATCCTAAGAGGATAAACTTACCGTTTTGTATTCCATGAGTTCCATCTGTAGCCGCGCAATCTCACTGCGCAAAGCGTTTATTTGCTGACTGGCCCTATCCTGATTAACCATCACCTTGTTCTTGATGTTCCGTGCCCGATTGGCATACTTTAAAGTGTTCAAAGTTTCCATGAAGTCTCGATCTGAAGGGCTCACACACGCTATCATGAGCGTTTGACTGGAAGTCAGAAACACAGGTCAGCATTACACACAAGAACAAAAAGAGCAGAGAGAAGCTAACAGGTCCTCAGGGAGAAGGTGAAACAAGAATAGCAACTTCATAGTATTTGTGAAAATATTTCTGTATCTAGCTCACAGCAAACTGTGAACCACAAAGGTCAGTAGGCTCTACATCTTGTATCTTGCTAGCATAGCATAGGAGAGACTGGATTATTACTTGTTCCACACATTAAATTGTAAAAGCAATTAATGGGTGTTTCCAGATACGTTTCAGTTTGTCTAATTATACGTAAACTGAGGTTAAGGAATTTATAGTCAACTTAAATTCCTAGACAGTGGTTTGGACCATGCAGCCACCAGGAGTGTCTACTCTAATTCCTGAGTTGCTTACCTACTTCATCTGAAAGATGCCCAAATGTTCATCTTACATGTCCCTACACGCCTAACGTGCCTGATCTCTACCTCAGGTTCCAAACTGGTTGAATTCTCTACTGCAACGTATCTCCTGTTCTAAGCCCAAAACTAGGACCCTTAGCACTCTATGTCTATAACTGTATTTATACCACATTTCATAACACCACTGCTTAGAGCAATTTTCTGCAGCAGGACTTGAGCTCTTGGTCCAAGAGCCTATGAACAACCATCCTCCTTTCAGTTTCCTACAACATCCCCTAGCCGTCCCATCATGGGATATTATTGCAGGATAAGAACATATTCCATGCTTCAAATGAAAGATCAAGCAGACAGACCAGTAGGCACCAGTACAGCAAAAGCAGAAAAAAAGCCAAAACAATTTTCACTCCAACCAAGTGCTTTCATCATTCAACAGGTTCCTCCCCTCACTCCCTGAAGCATATTCATTTCACATCACGTAAGAACAGCCCAGAGGGTCAGGGCCAGAATTCCAGCTGCAAATCACTCTGAAGGTGGATACATCGCCTAAATGCTCAATAGAAAGGGCAAAACATCTGCATTTGATGGACTGAGTACACTCCTCCCAGTTTTAAAGGAAATTGCTCCTCCATTGTGTGTCACAGCTCTTGGGTAGTTACATAAGGAAGAGTGAACTGTCTCTGGGGCAAAGGAGCAACATCTGCATTAGGCAGGCCAGATTCTGATCTTCACTTTCTGTAATTTCAGACTGAAACAAACAAATGAATCCCTGCAACACTCTGTTAGGCGAACAATTATATTCACCATACACTGGGAAACTAAGCTAGAAAGAGTAACTGGCCTGGGGCTACAAAGAACATCCACTTTCAGCAACTCTTCCTCAGTTCTCACCCATATTTTTGTGTCAGTTCTCCAAACTCGTTTAGTCCTCAAAATAAGGCCACGATTAGGAACAAAGTTTTTGATTCTGACACTGAGAATGTGCTTATTTTTCTAAATCTCAGAGGACTGGTTCTGCTATGTGTCCATCTTGAAGACTGAACAACTGGAACTCCAGTTTTCTATCTGAACTGTCAAATGGACTAGGGTTTTTTAACACTGTTCTACTTCCTTTATGTCACCATTTCTTTAAATTGCTCCCTCCTGTTCCTCAAGTTAATAAGGTTTTCATTTTTCATATTATACATTATAACATCCCTTTTAAAACACCAGTGTTCCATATTTGTCTTTTAATAATTCAAGAAACATTAATATTTAAGTGCTGCTTTAGAACTGTTACAGCATTGTACTTAAAATAAGAATTATTGTGAGAATAGTACAGTGATACAATGTTTTCATCACTAACTCAGAATTTACTACAACCTAACCCAAATTATTACTGATAAATTTCTGTATTTGTTAAGACAGAAACAACAATGTGGACAGTTATACCTAGAATGGAAGTTGGAAGGCTACAGAATAGGCTTAAAGAAATCTAAATCTGATACTGTGGAAGAAAAAACTGCATATTTGTTAAAATTTAGCTTTTCCATGCATTTTGATTGCCAAAGCCCAGATGAGAAACCATTAAAATGTGAGGGTTTAGTATATAAATATATATGAAAAAATTTTCCTTAACAGCAAAGTGCTAATTTGAGATGTCTCGGCATGTATGCCACATACAGAAAAAACTGGCAGGAAGGAAGGCATTCACACAATTCTCATCAAACAGAATGAGACAGAAAGAATACAAACAAATATCATTAAAAACCTTCTGGGGTAGCATTTACTATCTGTACATTTTTGCTGGTTTTGGCTGGGATAGAGTAAACTTTCTTCACAGCAGCTGGTTTGGGCTGTTTTGGATTTGTGCTGGAAACACCTACTGTGGGTCCATAAGGCAGCTATGTTTGAGTTGCAGCTGAGCAGAGCTTACAGAGGCAGGGCCTCTTCTGCTCATCAGACTGCTCCACCAGTGGGGTGCACAGCTGAGCCCAACTGACCCAAGGGATACTGCATCCCATATGGAATCATGCTCAGCATATAAAGCTGGGGCAATGAGAAGGAAGAGGGAGATATTCAGAGCGACAGCATGATGGAGCCCTGCTTTCCTGGGAATGGCTGAACACCTGCCTGCCCATGTGAAGTGAATGATTTCCTTTGCTTTGCTTGCATAAGCAACTTCTGCTTTACCCAATAAAGTGTCCTTATGTGAAACCCTGACATTTGTCCCTTCTACCCATGTGGCTGGGGGCAGGGAGGGAGTGTCTGTGCGGGGCTCGGCTGTCCCAACCCACCGCACACCCAACTCCGAGCTGGGAGACACGAAAATATCTGAGTCAAAGCAGTATTTCTACAAAAGGCTGATTTCAGAAGAGCTCGAAAAAAACGTGCTCACTACCTGGTGTATGTGATAAAAAAATTTGATGAAGTGCTTTCTGCATTTATTCACAGAAAGAGCTTAGAAGAGCTATGCTCTTTGATTTCTGCTGATTTTTTTCTTTCGTAATTCTGGAGTTTCTTCTTCCCTTTTGCACTTTTGAAAGTTTCTAGTCCTTGTTTGAGTTGTTTTTTCTGGCTCTTCTTTCCCTCATACTGCAGTGCTTCAACTTGTTACTAAAGTTACCTCTCTGAAGAGCATAGCAACAGCTTGAGAATTTTCTTCCACTTCTCCCTACTCCTTTGTGAAAAAACTTCCTCCTCTCCTAAAGTACAGCCAGGCATATTGGATCACATAAAAAAAGAAGAGTTCTACCTTATAATATACTCAGCTGTGATCCCTCTTATATTTGTACATATTAGCACTACAAATACAAAATCTGTATTATTTTAATACATTTGTTAATGTTTCCATATATAAAGCCCTCAGAGGGCAAAACTTCCCTTCATTGTATGTGCAGAATGTATACCAATGGTTTGTACAAACAACCCTGGTGAAACAACCCTTTGTTTTTATTGGGCTGCAATCCAACATCAGGTAGCTGAACAGATGCATCATAGGCTGATATATAATCTCTAAAAAGATGGAAGTGACTGTGGTAAACTGACTCCAAGCTCCTGTGTATGGTAGTCATGAGCAAACAATTCACTGGCATTTAAAAAACAAAGAAACAAAAAACCCAAACAAACAAAACCCCCCCAAAAACACACAAAAAAACCCCAAAAAATAAATTTAAAAAAACACAAAAACCAAAAAACCCCCACAACCCAACCTCTAAAGAAGAAAATCACCACAGCTTTAAAATATGCTGTAAACAAAACCTTCCATTTGTACTATCTACAGTCTCCAGATATTTTTATGGGAAATACTTGCCTGAAAATGGTAACTTCTAAGTTACCTAAAGCTTCATTTCTAGTAAAATAACAATCACACTGAAAAGAACCAAGCAAAAATCTCTTTAAAATCTTTTCCTTCCATTGACAGCATTATTTTCATGATAATTTATCCCCAGAACTTTCCTCCAACAAGATTTTTATTGTCATTTAATGTTTAGTTTACTTTCTATAGATTTTGTTCTCATTTGTGCTCATTCACAATGAAATGCATAAAATGTTCCAATTTTCATACCTGTTTCCCCCAAGAGAGTCTTGAAGTAGCCTTGTAAGCTTTGAATCTCTGTATGGTACATGAGTTGCCTTCTTACTTTTATCTCCCAGTGCACTTATTACATTGCCAAGTGCCAGCTATAAAATACCAAACCACGTAACACACAAGTCAGAAACAGCTCCTGTGTAGTTTCATTTTAAAACACCTATAAACTGGACTCACTGCATTGTGAGAAAACTAATACATTCATGAAACTTAGCATAAAAATATCTCTGAAGATTTCTGTATTTTACATTTAGAAATGTTTGTGTTATCAACAGTGCATCAGATGACTTAGAGTCTGGTACCTGGAAGTGCTAAAGTGCTTTGCACAACTCATATGCACTGTCCATTAGTATCTCATGTCAGTAACAAACTAAAGTTGGTACTGCTTAATTTAACAAACATTTGCTCTGAATGATAATTAAAGTTGATCTCTATCTCTAACAGTGGCTATAGTTTCTTTCAAATTAATTTTATCAATCTGCCTTGTGCTATATTTAGAATAAAATATGGGGCATTTATATGAAGAAAAAAACCCCTAAAATTTAGTACCTCTACAGTTACAACGCAAAAAATGCCTCATGATGATTTGAGCATTTAAGACTTGAAATTAAAGGCTTGTAGTCCATGGCTATCCCGTTTCATTACTGAAAAGGTCTAATGCATGTTTGTAAACAAACATTTGGCTGTGAAATTATTTCTATGTGGAACTGCACACACTTGAGTCAAACAGAAGTATCTTGCTTTAGGCGGCGCCCTGTACTACAAGTTCTTGCTTTGGAAATGACGCAGCTGCCACCAGCAGATGGAGAACTGCACACACTCCATGCTGTGCCTGCTTGCTTTGAAGGATTTAAAGCACTTTCAATCTGTTTCACAAACAGTGGGCTTCACTGTAAATGAAAGTTTTGTGATCTTAAATTAGTTACATTACACTGATTTTTACCTTCATGCACTTTATGTGCTCTTTGTTAAGAGCTATGTCATCTAGATCCCCCAAATCCTGCTGGCTTTGTGCTTATGTCAATGACAAAATTGAACTGAATATAATTTCTCTTCTATATATTATAATCGGAAGAACTACAGAAAATAACAGTGTCACGATGGCAAGAGAATCACTGAGAAAACTCTAATTGTGCAAATACTCCAGAAAACTGGTACTGCCCAATAGCCCAGAAAAAATGAGACGTTTTCATATACAGAACAGACACCTAGTTTTGTGTCTTATTTAAAAGCATTGCACAGAGCCTCCACACAGCCATGTAGTACAAAACACATGAAATTACAATCTCCACTGATAATCACCAGCTCTACTTTTCAGTTTAATGTTAAGTAAAATAATTAATAGTCAATTAAAAATGATACAGCAAGCCAGTACACAGACAAAACAAATATTAAGCTCTAAGTTACAAATTTCATTTCTAAGTGTTTTTCCCAGGATTGTTTTACATTGTATTGTATAGTTGTATAGTCTTACTAGTCCACAGTTGATGGAAATGCCTTCTTTTGCCCTTTCTCCTGTAGCTCCTGTTCGCTTTAACCTTTCAGATCCCGCCAGATCAACAAAATGAAACTTGGCAGTAAGAGTTTCATATTCATTCATCTCAGAAGATTCAGATATTATCCTGTTATCAGTGGCATTATCCTGAAGTAAAGAAGAACCCACAAGGCTTGGTGAGATCTTTCACATTAACATTTGCAAAGTTCAATCAACAATGATTTACAAAACTTCCTCTTTACCATGACCATCTCCTTATTCATTCTTTTATAACAACAGTATTTTGAAACATAGTATCTTCATTTTAATCATATGTACTAAAATATCTTGAAGACCCAGTTCTAGATGCACGTGAATACAAATTACTTTAAGTACAAGCTACCATTGCTTCTTGACGAAGAAATGAGAGGATACATCTATTAAAATATAAAAGTCTCCAGCAAGGTGAGCAACAAATTCGTATCTCTCCTAGAATGCACTCTTGAACTGATTGTCAAAGGAAGCTGATTTTAAAAACGAAAACTTTAATTACATTATTACCCCACAAAATCACCAAAAGCACCTAGTTCATAAACTGGCACTTGCAGCAAGCCTCTATCAGTGCAGGGAGTCTGACCAGGAACACACTGCGATGGGGTACCACAGTCTCGGCCTCTTTCCACTTCACGTCCCAAGCACAGCAGAAAAATTATCCTTTTTCATTAGACAATCCCAAACTTTTTTTCTGTCCATTAGTTTAGTTCTACCATTCATTCTAGACTTTTATTTTAGTCAGACTGCAGTTAGATTTATTGTCAGGAAAAAAACACAATGAGAAAGATCTTTAAATCACTCACTTCTTGACCTTACTGGTAAGATTTCCATTGCAGGGCAGTTTCTACTAACTTTGCATGGTGTCAGACAATAAGCATATATTGACTGTCTATTGGATTCATAACAAACTCTCACAGCCCAAACTACAAGCTTTATTAGGAATTTCTAATCACATTAAGCATAGAAAACCCAGAAAAGCCTTTAAAAAAACCCAAAAAACAAAACCAAACAAAAACCCAAACCAAACCTAATAAAAAAGCCAAACACAGACCCTCAGGTATTCTGTGGCAACCTTTATGTCCTTGGCCAGTTAGCCCACAGCTCCCTTCACTACTGCAAGGGGTAATGGTCTGCAGACCAAACTGTTCTCATGTAGTTAAATATTTCATGCCTCCTTTTGTAGCAGTACCAGAAGAGAATAGGAACTGTGCCACTTCCACAAGAGCAGGAATCATTATTTCTGTTATTTCGATGTTTACACTCTGGGGGCTACACTCTAATTCCCAGCCCGCAAAGTCATGATTAATGCATCCTTTCACTCCACTTAGCAAGTGAAATGTACATCCAGAAACTTCCAAGCAGCATGGATGGTGTGAGCAGAGCCCCAGGAGCATGTCTGTGCACTGCAGCCCTGGCTGCCTGCCAGCCCTGGGCACGGGCGACCGAGCACAGAGGGGGCACGGCCAAGGCTGTCATCCGAGAAGGAGAAACTGCGTTGCCCTAGTAACAAAGGTCTCCCAAAACTGTTGTCTACAGAAACTTGAGCTACATCTCTCCTGGCCACCCAATAATAGCTTGTATTAATTTAGATTCCAGGAGCGTTCAGAGGACAATGTCAGGTCTATCCTCTACTCTCCTAAACACCACAGGGAAAGAAGAGGGTGTTGTCTTAACAAATTCAGGATTTAGAAATGCCCAGCTCCACAGTCAGGTTATCTTGTGCATATCTCCCAAGAAAAGTAGAAACAAAACAGTTTGACATAAGGCAGAAGATGGCCACCTCTTCCTCTAACACAGGCCTCTGTAAAAACACAGGCAGAGGCAGGAAACAGTCCCCTCGGGCAGCTCAGCTGGTGGGGAAGGCTGCAAGTGCACCAGCACAGGGGGACTGCTGTGCCAACAGCCTGCAGGAAACAGGCTCCCAGATGACTTCTCACTCTCCAGTAGACAGTCTGCAACAAAAATTTCCAAGCAGACAGTGTCACCAGACAGTGACTGAGGTGCCCTGTGTGATCTTGGAGCGTGATGCCAATCCCACCCAAGTGAAGACAGCTGACTACACCAAATCCACAGTTTCAGCATGGAAAGCAGAAAGAAGTGTTTTTAGCAGGTATATAAAAGCAGGTCCACAAAGGACCAGGAAGGAACACTCATTTTGCCTGTAAATGATTATTTGTAGAATTAAAAAAAAATAAGGCAACCCCCCAAAAAAGCACTGCAAATCCAGTTCAGCGTTCCACATGCTTCAAAATGTGATATCTATGGGTAGGATGCTAGCCAGATAGTATTTAATATTTAAAATGTATATGCAAAAGACCTGCAGAATACTCAAGTCTCCCTGAAGGTACTGTAGTTTTCAGTAACGTGGATTTATTCAGAACTCTCCCCTTTACAAGATACACCAAACAGCAACTAACAACTGAACAATCACAAGCAGAATACTCTACAGAACAGCTTCATGTTCATTCATAGGTTGAATTTGGTGCATAGATTTAACAAAATACCTGCACCCTGAATACGTAGCTACTTAAAATAAACACACTGAGCCTCAGAATTTAATGCTTTTCTACTTGCACTTTATCAACAATTAATCTGAAATATCCAAGCAGTTTCAGTTAGCTGACTGCAAGTTTAAATCCACTAACTGCTAAGATACTTAAATGTGCTTTCCCAATTAAAGACAAATTATATTTTAACTTTCTCACTTGTGTATGTCGCAACAAAATACTGAAGAAAACGCTAGAGGAGAATAGGTAGGTTCCTGTAAGAGTCTGCAATTTATGGTTGCCTCTGGCTAGAGGACGGTTACATCTGCACAGATTAAATCAAATTATTATAATGCTTAGCAAATTCATCAAGCATTATGACTACAGCATCCTTACTAAGTGCAATTCAAATAGCAGTGGCTGCCAAAACTATCCCCACTTTGAAAAATGGCTACCAAAGAGAAGTTTACCAACAGCAAAAGTACGTACAGCGTTAAATGCGGGACAGACTCTGGTCTGACACAAGTGTATAGTGAAGATAGCGTGTGACCGTGAGCTCTGCACGTTCATCTGCGTGCTGGCAGTGGTTCGAGACAAAGCTCCCAGCTTCAGGCACTGCATCATCTAGAAAACAGGCAAGAAGTACATTGCATCCATTGCTGGTTAAAGGAAAAATGTTCCTATAACACTTACTGTTTTGGATATATGACTAAAATTTCTCTCTTTGCTACAAATTCAGCTCCCAGATGCAAAAAAA
>VYXD01002157.1:16296-48818 GCA_013397195.1 Hylia prasina | reverse complement strand
AAGATCTTTAAATAAACAGACAAACAGACTAGAAGTATTTTTTATAATTTCTGTAAGAAAATACTTAAATCTTCATATTCCTCTCTTTACTGTACCCTAGTAGTATCTTCATTCCCTACTGTGCCCTATAGCTACCTTCACTCACCTGTAGCAAAAAATGTATGATTTTGGTACTTTTTGTACAAAAAAAAGAGAACGATAACATTTGTATTCAGATCTGCAGTGTACATGAATAGCAGTTTATTTCACATCAGCCATAATGCAAAGCTTTCCTCTCAAAGAAAAAGTAACATATATAAGACTTGGAAGATCACATTTATATATATGCCAAAATTCTCCCAGCAGAACTATATTAAAAGCCTGCTCCTAGCTTTAAATGGAAGTTACATGTACTTAGTATCAAACATGTCAGATTTAAGGCTACAAAGAATTAGAAAAATAAAAATTTTAGCTAGCTTTTACACTTAAATTGCTCAGGAGACAGATATTAGCATGACCTCTGGTTTTAACCATTCATCAAAGCATACAGACATTTTTAGAATCTACTTGAGATATTAGAGTGTAATTTATTTCCAATTATCACCTCAGATTCTCCATTCACAGTTCGGGTTGTAACACCGACTGTATAAATTCCTCCTGCTGAATCTTCATGTATTTTAATATTTGATTTTTTATTCTTTGCATCAATATCACGTGTGGTATCAAACAGATCAAGGATTTCTTCATTGTAAAGCTGAAGAGAAGAAAAAGACAAAAAACATATCATTATCAGAAGGAATTCCTCCAGAGACCAACAAATCTGTGCATGGCACATATCAAAAGTTGTAAAAATCCAAATGTCTCAGGCCCCAGAAGATGTGAAACATCGAAACTTACAAGGACAACAGGTGACAGAGCTGCAAATTCAGTGACCTGCACAATTTCCTGTCATGCCACCCAAAGATGGGGTAACTTCCTCCACATTGGCAGATCAAATGCTTTGGTGGGACCAGGGAAGAGGAGGAATTTGGTGCCAGCAGAACAAGAGTGGTTTCTGGGGCAGGCACCTGCTGTCTTCAGATTTAACCTTAGGCTTTTCTTTTGTGGATTCAGTTAGCTGCACCCTGCTCCAAACACTTCCAACTCATTCCACTTGCTCTCCCTGCCATTACACCTCTCCTCATCTCCTCTCTCACACCTCAATAATTCTATGGCTCTCATTTAGATAAATTCTCCCTGCCCAGGAAGGAATTTGACATATAATAATAGTTTTTGTGCAAGCTGCTTCTTAAAGACACCAAGCATCAGTCCAAAAATACTATGGCATTTTGTACTCCATAAGAATGTGCTGAGCTTTATGCAAAGTGTTTAAATCCAATTGAAGATATCAGGGGAAAAAAACAGACAACCCACCCAAAAAAACCACTGTCCTACTGGAAATCTCATGGCTCAAGTCTCTGCCTGTGTACACTGGAACATGTCAAGTGTCTTTAATTTAGTTATACTAATTCACATCAGCACAGCTCAGCCCAGACTAATACAATTCCTGATCAAAATCCCTAGGTAACAAAGAACCACAACAGATCTGTATTCACACAAGGTACTTTCTCATAACACTGCAAGTAAGTGACTTTCTCTCAAAAGCAAAAAGTCATCCCTGAGAAGAAAAAGCTTATCATTTGTGAATGTGATGCTTTTAATCCATTATATATTAAAAAAAAAATTAATTACTAGGCATAGAAATTCTATGTAGGAATCTTCTTACTAATGTTTTACCTTCACAGGTTCAAACAAACTGATGCCACAATTTAGAGCAGATCCTGATAATGCACCTGCAGTTGGATGAGACTGCTTATGCCTGTCTTTTGAAAAAGCAGGAAAGCAAAGAGTTAAGGGAGGCAGACTGCAGCCAACTAAAGAAAGGCAAGAAAGTAGCAAACAGAAGTCACTGTTCCCAACAGTTATCCAGCTGTAAGACTTCAAAGTTACTCCAAAAATACAATCTTGCTTCAACTTGTTCAAGGAGTAAATTATAGTTTATATAATCCAGCTCTAATGGTAAATAGGATGGGAGGACGAGGATACTTTTTGATACAAGAATAGTGTATAAGATCAAACTAATCAGAAAAAGTTCCTTCTGGGAAAGCCTCAGTAAAAGAAAAAAAATCTACATTGATATTTTGTGAAGGGAGAAATTATTGTATATATTGTTTAACCTTTCCCTAAATTATATAAACAAGATAGGTTTCAGTAGGTACAGTTCAGCTGAAATACATTGTAATGGCTGCAATTCTTCATACCATCCTCACTGTAACAGTTAATCACTGCCCTGTATTTTGGGACTCAGTCATACGTGTAATATTATGTCAAAAAACACAATCAATTCAGAAACCACACTGGTTACTGTTCCTTATGCTACTCATGGTGCAGCTGCCCAAGCAAAGCTGCGGCTCCCTGGTGCACAGAGTAGAGCATTCCCAAAGCACATGCTCAAGCCAACTCTCTCTAGACAAATATTAGCCAGAGCAACAAAAAGTTCTACATAAGAGTAGCAGTGACAAACCTAGACCAATACAAAACCAATGCCAGCTTGTTAATCTTTGAAACAGTTATAGGAATTTATGATTAAAGGACTTGGTTTACTTCAGCAGTAATAAAAGCTTTTCTCATGGGTAATATAAAGAGTGGAGGTTTCCACCCCCAAAGTAGATAAAGTTGTACATACTGAAGTAAGAAAAACAAATTTACACCTGCTCTTCCTAAAATTGATTCTGCCTCTCTGTGTGCCTGAAGTATCAGATTCTGCATGTTGGTAGTAAATGGAAACATGTTATACCCACAACAATCAATTTAAAAAGCAATTCCACTGTCAGGAGACAGTATAAAACCTACAAGGCGTAAAGCAACAGCTGCTGCAGGTCAGAAAGATCACAGATGTTATGGCTCCTTCACCAGTATCTGTGTCTACAAGAAAACACAAGGGGCGCAGTTTTGTCACAGTATTGACCAGGGTTTTTTTTTCCTCTGTGTCTAAGAAAGAAGGGTGCAGTGACACTGAAGCCCTTTCCTAAACCAGTGAGAACTGCAGAAAGATGTATTTTCATGCTATGTTTCTGATTCGGTGAAAGAAAGTCTTCCGAACAGATTTTGAAAGTTAAAGAAATCTATGGCAAAGCAACAAAAGCAGGCAAAGCATGGTCACTACTCAAAGCCATTAAGTACAATTAGGGGCTTTTTATAATTTCTTGTTTTAAAGTTTTGTCAAGAATTATCAACAGGCACGTGCAACAAGCCCTACAAACAGAAAGGGATAAATGATGATAAACAACTATTTCTATGCTTTAAAATAACACTAGGAAGGGAAGTAGTAATTGGAATAAGATAAAAAGACTTTTTCATAAATTGAAGAGCTGAAGCAAATCCCATAAATTTTCCTTTTGAAAACTTGAAGATAAATTCAAAATATCTTGGGAGGAAAAACAATTTAACAGAACAACCAGAAAAAATATTTAATTGATTTTCTAAAAAAAACCCACCAACAACCAAAAACTTCACAAAGTTACACCCACAAATGTGGATCATATTTACCTCTAAGAACTGTGCATTCACTTTAAAATCTGGAGGTGGAAGTCCTTGTTTAATAGCACCTTGTTTTTTTTCTTCAATACATCTGAAAAGGTGCTTAACAGCACGTGATATAATGCCTTGTTCCTCTTCTGTTATGTTGACATCAAATCCAGTGCCCATGGTGTATGTTTTGCCAGCACCTGTCTAATTTGAAAAAGGAGTAGTCACTAGAAGATGTGAACAGTACCATATCGTCATAGAAATACAGTTTGCAAACACTGGTGTTCACATCAATCTGCCATCTTTACAATATTAACACACACAACAGGTCACTTTGAAAAATGGGTAAACAGTAGCATTTGGACAAGCTCTGCTGTTATCCAGAGATCACATACAAGAAGGCAGAGAGCAGTTCAATCTTTCATAACCCTTCCCCTAGAAACTTTCCCTAACCAGCTTACATCAGCCTTGAGCTATCACTAGTAGGTCAAAAGATGAGTTAGTGTTTCCAACCGAGGCTGTTAACTGAAGCATGTATTTTGGAGGTAAAAGCAGCATTTGCAATTCTTTACTGAAGTAGATCAAATGACTCCCTTAATTAAGATGTCTGAATATCTCAGGTATTATATTCCCATTGTCCTCACTTTATACTAAAGAATACAAGCTCTAGCTTCACTAGGAAGATAATCTAATTAAATGTGAGGTCCAATAGAAGACAAGGTAGTGTAGTGTTTTCACTTAATTAGTGGGTCAAGTCTAAGACAAAGATAGAATCACACAGCTAAACATAATCTGCCAAACTGGATCTGTAAACTGCTTTGTTTGACTAGGAATAGACTTCACCTGGCTAACTTGAGCTGCAACACCTAACAGCGGTGAAATTCAGCATCCAAGACCACATTTTATGGAATCAGTTCCTAAGGGAATATTCAGAAGACAGTAAGACATTCTCTACATTGTGTTCAGCTTCGAGTACGCCCAGTGTACTAGGAGGTTGTGTTCTCCAAGAAAAGTTCTCTGACTTTGGAATCTGATCCCTGCATTTTGCCCACAAGCAAACAATGTGGCCTGAGGTTCCCCAGGATCTATTTTTAAAAAGCTCCTATTCCCAAAAGTCTCTAAAAATGCAGTGGGTTGAAAAGTTGCTTAGAGAAGAATCTCAGTACAACCTCTATAGTTCAAGTGATTAAGTCAATAATTTGTATTGCTGCATTGAGGTGAATTCAGGAATTATATGGACTGATACTATTTTCAGCATTACTATTAAATTCAGATCTGCAACCTACATATATTCCTTGTTTCAACTGCCAGTCTAAACAGAATCTGTATAAACTCAACACTCTCCTACAGGATAACGCATTGGAAATAAACCCAGGATGCTAAAACCAGATTAATGCATTCAGAAATTTAAGAGAAAAATCAGTTGCAAGAAACCGTTTATTCCAAAATAAACACTTCAAAACAAAATTGTGTAGCTTACCTGGCCATAAGCAAAGACTGTGGCATTATAGCCTTCAAAGCAGCCTTCAATCAGCTTTTCTATGCACTGTACATAGATCTCTTCTTGCTGTGAGTCAATGTTAAAGACATAATCAAAAGTGAAGGCCTTATCTTTTCCCAAGAACACTTGAGGTTCACCAGGTGTGACAGATGTACAAATGTGGCATCCTTCAATCTTCTCTTTGGCTAACTGTGGTCTAATTCTGTTTTGGAAGAGAAAAAGAACTATTAGCAATTCTCATGAAAAAGAGGGGGAGTATACAATATTAATAAGGGATCTGAGAATTCCTTAATGACTGAGAAGTCAGAATTTTTCTTCCTCAAGCCAGAAGGTTCTGGGTTGTCTGAAACATAGTACTGACTGTAGCAGAACTCCAGCCGTAAAACTGCTTATGCAGATGACACCATCTTTTCTGAAGGTTCACCTACTTCAAGCTGATGACCTGCCTAGAACTCTGACTGTTTCTGTATGTGTATTATGCATTACTAAAGAGTCACTTTTGTATGTTATTTCAGACTTGGAAATCATCCTTTCCATTTTTATCAAACTTCTGCATGCTTTCATTGTAAAAACAGTCATTTCACTTTCGGTTTTTTGATGGGGTTTTGTTTGTTTGTTTTGGGTTTTTTCAACAAGCAAGTTATATGTGAAAAGAAATACAGGATAGTTTAAATAGCTATTTGAGAGCAAGGACCCACCAACACCTAGCTCAGTTGGTTAGAGCACGGAGCCACTATTGCCAAGGTTGTGGGTTCAGTTCCTGTATTCATGCAAGAGTTGGACTTGAAGATCCTAATGGGTCCCTACTAACTCAGAATATTGTGTAATATCATCTTAAATGAAAGCCTCCTTGCTGTGAGAGCAATGACAGCAAGAAAAGGGCTCACATTTCTTCTTTCCTTTGGTCAGAAAAGGAACTTTTTACAGCCAGAACACTTCTGCAAAATGTCTGGTTTCAGTGAAGTATATCTTCAGACAACAGGAAAAGAACAATATTTCACAAATTCTAAAGGTAAGAGTGCCTCATTCCTCATTATTTCCACTCTAAGGCAAATTTCAGCTTTTATTTCGGTTTGTTCAATTTCTTATTTCACAAAGTATCTCGTAGAATGTAGCTTGAACTTCTCATATTCTATAATTTCATTACTTCCTCTGCATTCTTAACACTCTTGCAGCCTCATCAAAATTCAATTAATGTACTGGCCTCATGAACCAATAATGACTGCGGAACCTTGTGATTCAATTGGTCTGATGATTAACTATCAAGAAGGAAAACTCTGGTCCACTTAACACACTTCTAACAATAACTAACAATTTGTTTACAAAGCTACCTTTTAAAAAAAGTACTTCCAAATTCCCAAAGCAGTACCAAAAAAACAACCCAAACCAAACCCAAACAAACAAAACCCACACCAAAACGTGTGCAGCTTAAAAGATGTGACAAAGAAGACTAATAATGATAAAAAAGCAGCAGTACAGGTACATACAAACAGAACCATGGAATATTTTATATAGATCCTCCAATTATATAAAGCTTCAGTGTGGCTACTTTCAGTTACACAGTGTCAAAGATCCACATGCACAGAGTATACTTAAAGGCACATATATCTCATATTCCATGCTTTAAGGGCCACATGCACATTAATGTTTTGTTTAGAGTAGCTGTGCTGCCTTGAAGCAAATTCCCCAACACCTTCAGATATCACATGCTGGTTTGGATCACAGAGCAGTTTCAGTGTGCACAATTTACACCCCCTTCAGAGGAAACGAAGCCAAAATGCTCAACTCCAAACACACAAAACTTGTTCCAAAATCTAATGGGAGCATAAGGACCCAAAGCTACCTGCTGATCTACTGTGACTGTGCCAACACCTGCTGATACAGAGAGAGCTTGTCTCCAGCAACTGAGTGGACTGCTGCAGACTAATTATGTACAAGTTAGATGAAGTTAGAAATGTCCTACTCGTAAAAAAAATACCAAAAAAAAATCTCACAGAGCATGATGTATCTACTTTATATTGCAGATTGGGAATTTTTCATCCAGGGATTTGCACTGCTGTCAAGAGTATTTTTCAGATTTTTAGTTCTGAGAGTTTCACTATATCTCACATGTGACGCTACAGATTAACCTTAATTTATCTGTAAGGTTTTCCATGCATTAATTCCAGTATAGAAACTTCATTAATGATCAGGAGGTACCACCCTTGTCAGCTTACCCTCTAATGTAAAGTGAAAATTAAGTAAACCTTTGAAAAATATCATTAGAGAGAAGATTATATGATGTGCAAAATAGGCATAATACGTATTTGCATTTAAGGACCTAAAGTGTGTAATATAGGTCACACTGTCTCTAACAACATAATAAGGAATTTTTTTTTCTTTAAATGAAATAAGAATGCTAAAAGTAATACAGGATTTACATAACTCCTTCAATTACAACTTGATCCATTTGTACCTGCGTCGACTAAACACACAATCTGATAAATATGTACAGAAGCTTGTAATACATTTACTTCCTTCTAAATTAAGGAAATTTTGGTAATAAAATAGCTTTTATTTCTAGGTAGAGAAAGTCTTCAAAGAAAAATTAATCATATACCTTTTCTGAAAGCATTCTACACAACTGGCAGGTCGAGCAAATAAAACATTGCAGCTTGCTGTCTAAAACAATATTTAGAAAATGCCTACTCAGTAGGTTATTCTGCTGCCTTCTTTTACTGCTGTGAAGTCAGTCAGAGGGCAAGCTCCTTTTTCAGACTAAGCACTCATATTCTTTTACTAATCCAGTGCACAGAGTACAGAGGCCATCAATTGTCCTTACAAGAATAAACTCTGAGGGCTTGTAAAGCTCCAGAGGTATGTCTCATTGCCTTCCAGAGCAAAAAAGCCTAGGAAGATCTCTTCTAGAAATCTGGATGGAAAACACATTTTCAACATCAAGCAATCTTCAGTGCATGCCAAAAACACAACTTCTCCCCAGTTCCAAAAGGCTTTTAGGATCAACTTGCAGAATGAAGCTGATAAGTTTTTTTTCGTGTTTTTATTGTACGCTTGAAAAAAAATTAATTTTCTATACTGATGAATTGATGCAATTATGACAGGTGCCGAATACATTTCTTCTTTCTACTACTAAGTAAAGGCTGAGTGACCATGAAAAGGAACAGCATGCCTAAAATATCAATGATTTGCATGGTAATTATTACAGTGATGACAGGACTGTAAAGCGAGCAGTTTCGATGTCGCTCGGCAGAGATTTCCCATGAGAATCCTCCCGGCCAGGTCCTGCCTCGCAGCCAGGCAGCACCTCCCAGAGCTGAGCTGCACTGCAGCAAGCCCGTGCACATCAGCCCAGAACAACCAGCCCACAGCAAGACACCACCCCAGGGACCAGCTGAGCTGAGGCCTATCTGTGTCACTTCTCACCAGCTCAGTCACCTCCCCTGGGTTGTAACACAACATTCAGAGATCCAGCAGTGATGATGGTGTCCTTCCTCCCTAACTTACCACAAATCTGAAGGCAGTGCTGGAGAAAAAGTAGCATTTCACCAGCACTTACGCAACACAAAGGAAAAACAAAGCAAGACTCGCTACAACAGGGAAGCTTCATGCCAAAGACAGACTCCCTTCCCATTCTGTCATTGGTCTTACACAATGTCCCACTCTGCTGTGGAGTTGAGAGGTAGCAGAGACAGATCGTGACTGCATAAGGTTTGAATGACATCTTCCCCCAACAGAGATGTGCAGACAAGAAACCTTCATCACCCAACCTGAGGTCTCCTCAAGAGATACTTCATGCTCTGGAATCTATACAGCTCTCTTGGTAAGTTTGCCATTAAGTTAATCCTCAATGACTAAAGAAGAGATTCCTCCCCTTCAGCCTGATTTCTGGCCACTTACAAAGTGTGAGTGCATCACCCAAACCTCAAGACTCTCAGTCTTATATTTGCACTGAATGTGTGGTCCAGCAAACAGAAATCCCCAGGAGAGTCAGATTCTGCTCCAGCACTGCCTACAGGAACATCTCCTCCTTCTCCATCCCACGCATGAATTGGGAAAGTGATTTTTTTCCTTTTTTCCTTTCTGCTTACAGCCAAACATTTTCCACTATCACATCTTAACGTGGTCACTTCTGTCAGCAAAGCAGGCAGCACCCACACTTGAAAAATGTGAAAGAGTTCATTCTGGTCATCTCTCCTTGCCCAGCCTGTGGTCTGGCAGTCTGCCACTGAGATTTTTCTCCAGTACCAATTTGACTTCACCCATTTTGTCTCCCAAATGGCCGCACCCCACCTGTTTTTCAGGCTACTCTCTTAATTGCAGACAATCGGGTGTTTTCTACCTATTTCCAATCACATCTCCTTAGATGTGGCAACTTCCCAAACAACATTTTGCTTTACGTCCTTCCCTCTCCTCCTCTCCCAAGCAGGAACACACCCAATTCTTGTTTACGTGTACCTCGCAGCACCTCCAGGCCACACACATGAAACTTAATCCCCTAAATCTCTCCTGCCTCAGCACACTGGGACAAGTTGTCAAATTAGGGAGTGCTAAACCAGCCAGCGGTCGCACAGTAATGCACTGTATTGTACTGGAACTAATCCCTCAGCAGAACAGGGGCACAATGTCTCTGCTAAAAGTATAGTCAGCTAGAACAGGCTCAGATAATACAGTTCAGGGACTACAGTCATCATCAGGCCAAGACCCTGTGTTATGCAAGAGAATTGATTCCTGTTAAAACAAGATAACATCATATCTCTTCGAAAAGCATCCTAAATTTACTTCTAGGAATGAAAATTGTCTCAGTGATCTAAATATATATTATTTACATACATAACCACATACGTATAAAAGGATGTATATATACAGATATACACATCCCTTTTCAGCTACTAAAGTTTTACCTCTCTGCCTGTTTCTTTAAAAACTTCTCCATTATTTAATTTTATCCTAGCAATCTCTAACCATCTATGACCACATCACCCCTTAATCTCATTTCATATACTAAACAAAGCCAGTGATTTTTTAATTTGCATCTCCATGAGAAGAACTGTAAACTCTAAAAAAGGTAATAATCAAAGTGTTTACCATATGCCTTCTCTGTACCTCTACAGAATAGCAATAAGAGCACAAGAACTTCTAAGAGTGATCTAAAGAGAGTAAAGAATTAAATTATTCTTGTCTTACAGAAAGCAAAGCAGAAAAAAAATAATCATAAATTAATCTGTCAGATTGCAATGACTATCCAGAAGCTGTGTGTTGGAAAGAAAAGATTATTCTGAAGCCTCATGTAAAGCTCTTTTTCATTAAAAAGGCTCTGTGAGGGAAGGGTTGGTTTCACCTTGCTCAGAAAAGCATAAATTCAAACCACGTGCTACGTTGAGCAGGAAACAACCTGTAAACCCAAGGCTCTCCAAAACTTCTTTTACTGCATTAAGCCTATTAACTGTCACACAATATGTTTCACATGTGAGTATATGAAATATTAAATCCAGAAACACCTAATAAAATACTAAGTGAAGCATAGCAGGCAATATGAACTGGGAAACAGACAAAAAATGCCCAAAACCAGAAGTAAACAGCTTCCAACTCTTACTTCAGCATTGGAATTCCCCCATCTTACTACTCCCTTAAATTTACACTCATCAAATCACTCCCACTGAATTCATTTCAGAGCAAGCAGGGAGTAAAGACAGCTAAGCAGGTTTCATCTCAAAGACACCTGATACTTAGGCTTGCATAAACTTTTCAGTATTTTTGCTTGCACACACTAGAATCTTGCTCTGTGATAAGCAACATTTTCAGATAAGACCACAACTATAATGTCTGAATACATTCATCTGACTTACATCTCTCAATGAGCTTTAAGGATGCAAAAAGATCTGGAATATGAGAAACTACAGGATTATCTCTTGTTAACAGCAAAAAGGGTGCAGGAACAAATCTTTAGGCTCATAGAAGCAACGATCACCTACAGAGAGTTTCTGAATAGTGGCATCACCAATGGTGTAAGTCTATATTAACGGTATAAATCACCAGTATTACATGTACTGGTATCAAGACTGAAAAATGGACATGCAATTACAGACATACAAATTACAGTCACCACACAAGACACAGCTCAGCAGCTGAGCCACTCAGCCACTCAGCCCCACGGCCAAGTCTTTCCCCTGGCATGGGTCAGCTCCCACCCAGGAACCTGCTTCACCCTGTGCCAGGGGCCCAGTCACACAGCAGTCACCCAGCCAGGGCAAGGAGCACTGCCTTGCTGCAACTGGAGCTCCACTGCTCTTACCTAACCTTTGGGCAGTGCTCCCATCCGTGTCTCTAAAGCTGCCATGGTCCAGACTGAGCCCAGTGCTGCCAGCAGGTGTGAGTACCCAGAGCCCACAGGAGACAGGCAGAGCCCAGGCATTACTGGGCCTAAACTTACACCTCCTGGCAGGCACAAGTGAGGCAGATGTTTTGCACATGTACTAACACTTACCTACTTGAGGTACCCCAAAAACTTCTTGGTGTCTTAAGGTATTTCAATACAAGTATGACAATACCAGAAAATAAAACTTCCTGAAACAGTCTTGGACATTAAAAAAATGCAGTAAGGATCATGGCAAAAGCTTAAGCAGGATCTACATGGTCCAGATTTTACTCCAAACTCCTATTAAGCTACTGATAAAAAGGTATTAGTGTCCCTTTCAACCATATGTAGCCATTAAACATGACCATTAAGCCTTAACTTAAAACATCCAGCAAAATCAGCCACTAAATTACCAAATGGGCTCTGAGGTATTACATTTTCAATTGCTAACTTACTGTAATGCAAACAAAAAAAAATTCTATTCAAAAATATATGCAGAAAATATTCTGTTCCAGTGCTGCAGACTGTCACTTCCAGTTTGCATTTAATGAGAAAGCAACAAATGGTAAACTAGAATGAAATTAAATTGAGGAAATATACCACTGCCATAATTAAATTTGTCCAGTTCTCCCACACGCTCAAACTCTACCTCTTCAATTTTTATTTTTTTTATTTTTATTGACAAATTTAATTTCATGAAACAATTACCCTTTTCAGTATCCGGAACCTGGTCAGCTCCCATAGCCATTAGCTGCTCATGCTGGAGATGACATTGGCAGTGCCAGGCTGAGGCAGTTCCACAGGCTGCTGCTCTGCCGTGGCTCCTGAAGAGCCATACAAAGGCTGTGTCTCCGGGCAGCCGCTCACAGTTCAGCAGTGTGATTTCAGATTAATTCTGTGCAATTCTGTAACAGCTGAGCAGGCTGTGCAACACAGATGGCATCCTCACACTGGCAGGCACAGCCCTACACTTCTGCTAAGAAAAGAAAATGCAGAGGGGAAACAGCCAGGCCTGCTCCCACAGAATTCCTACTGCTCCACATGCTGCCTTCCTCACACCACCCCCAAAGGAGGGCCAGCAGATCCTCCAGAAGATCTAGAAGACCTCCAACACCTTTCTTGATAACATGAATGAATGCATTCACACAAACCTTCTTTGTGTGGTTTTATTGTGAACTGATTTACTCTCTAGTGAGCAAAGAAATGCACACTTTTGAGAAAAATTTGACTTTTGAGAGAGAGAGAGAGAGAAGGGACAACTGTACTGCAGGGTTTGTACTGACCTTGATTATTTCTGTTCAAGACAAGGTCATCTCTGATGGAAAAGCTGCACTACCATAAGCTTCCACATGCCTGCCAAGCACAGGACTGGCACACCTCCAAATCCAAGTACAGTTTGAATAGAACTAAACAGAAGTGCCTTTTCCAAAGGCAAACAAATATTTTTTTTACCTTGTTCTACTGTGCTACCTGCCTTGGTTTTCTTAACATCTATTGTTATATATGTCACCCCTCTCAGAAAGGTACAAGAGAGATAATAACACAATATCTTAGATAAAATGAGAGCCAAGCAAATGCAGCAAAGAATAACTTCTGAACTAAGACTTGAAGTATTTATGGTTTATGAGCAAGAAATGAAAGAAGGAGTTAGACGTTCTAAAAGTAAAACTAAACTAATTTCATACCGTACAGGAATGCAGGCACACCTGTACCACGCAAGGAAGCAGCAGAATAGCGACCTCAATCACAGCAATCAGGGGGTCAAACACGCTTCGGCGCTGAAAGGGTCAAATGCACTCTGGTGCTGAAAGGGACTGCAGCCACCTGATCTCCACGTAGCCCATTAGCCCGAAGCAAGTGCCTCTCCCCATTAGGGAGCATGAACAAGTCCTTCTCGAGAGTAAGAAGCAAAAATAAGTATTTCTGCTGCAGAATGAAACACAGCACTTGGCTGTACTACATTAGCGCAAGGTCTGGACACCCTGCTGTATGGAACATGTGAAATAAACATACACTGAAATAAACAGGCTACCTTTGTAGCTAGCCACACTAGCTAGCTCTCCTTTAAGGATTAACTCTGAAAATATAATCCCTGAGAATCTTTATCATCTTTAAAATAAGAGGGGAAAAAAAGGAACTCCAGAAGGTGCTAGGTCATTTCAGTTTTTATTTGAGAGGTAGCTTCCAGTCTTAGAAAGCCCTATGTACACTTTCAGCTTTTTGTCTGCTTGCACTGCATTTGTGGACATCACTCCACAGCTGGCAGACTAGCAGAGACATCCCAAATACTTGGTTCAGAAATGAACAACAGGTTTCTTCCCCAGGTGGTCTGGGAACCTAACATTTCCAGAAGGCCAATCAGAAATCAAACAAATGTCTTCTGTACCAACACAAGAAATACACCATCAAGGGAAACTGTAACCAAAACATTTACCCCAAGGAAGCAGAACCATCTGTGGCTATGGGTTTGGATGGCTGCTCCATATCACTAAAACTGTAATTTACCACAGGGTTCAACTGGTTCGCAGTTTGATGGCTGTGCTCCACATATATTTATATACTAAGTCCAATATCCACAAAGCAAATTAAGGACAGTACTGCCTTTAAACTGCATATTAAATCTGCTCCTCTCACAATGACTGCATTTGGTTCTTGTAAGGTAAAGGTTTCTACTGAATAATGCATTTTAGCTTTTATGACTATTAAGCTCACACATAGAAGTATGAAACACCATCTTCATTTCACTGGTGGTGTTTCACAGCAATCACTAGCACTAACAATAATGAAGACCAGGATAGATTACTATTATGAAAAATATATGGCCACCTGATGATTACAACACTTAAAGAACAAATTCAAGAGAAAAGGAAAAAGAAAGGCCTTTTGGTGTGTCCCCAGCTCAGTGTCTACAACTCCGGCTCTCATGGATACAAAGAGGCCAATTAAGCCAGCAAGTATATCCTTGTGGGGGTAAGGATTCATGAAGAAAGCAACTCCACATACAAGAGAATGACACTCTATATTTCTTTTGCAAATTATGGAGGGGTTTTCCCTCCAAAATATAGCTTTAGCACGAAACTCAGCAGCCTTCATCATTCCTGCTCTGGGCCTCACAGCTGTAAGGAGTGGCTGAGTTACACTGCTGGGGTAAAGCTTACCAGAGCCTGGTACTAATTATGTAACAAGGGCACCATCAGGAAAAGGAATACACTTCCTGCAGCAACTTTCTGCAGGATGACTGAATGCTTAACAGTGCTTACATGTGCTAAACACATACCATTATAAGTAAATTCAGAGGAAAAAAAAAAAAAAGTTTAAGGAAGCCTTTTTGAAGAGTGCACAGTCCAGCAGCCTAGTATCCCTGAACCAGGATAACAAGTGCTGCCAGTATCTTAGAGACACTTGGCTTCCAGAAATTTTAGCATCAGAATTCAGCTGACAAAGTAATGTACTGTCACCAGTAATGCAGCGGAGGTAGGCTACCCAACCACCCAAACCACCATAGTCACTGCTGCTTTACCAAGCTACAGAATAACATTTATTTAGGTCCAAGAGGGAAAAGGGGAACGAATTCAAAACAAACAAAAACCTAAACAAAGGCAAAAATATCCAACAACAAACATCCACAACACCATCAAACAACTCCAAACCACAAAACCACTGTCTGACTACCTCCAAACCTAAATTCAGTGACATTTAGAGCTCAGTGATTTTGATATAATTTGGGTACCTCGTGCATGCCAGCACCAATCAGCCAAACATATCCCAATACAAGAAACCTGTAAAAAGTACATCAGTCAACAAAAATGTGGTTGGTGTCAACTCTTTTTAGAAAGCACACTTGTAACTAATATTTAACTACCAGAGTCAAACTTTACTAAAAGCACAGTTTTGTGAGACAGCTGGTTTCAAAAACATTGCCAGCAGCATCATTACATCAACAAATGACCCAATAATGCCCACATAAAGGCACAGAAGTGACAGTGGATGTCTGGTTCAAAACCTGAAAACTCCTTTTTGCAGAGCAATCATATTAATTTTGCACACCCTCACATACAGAAATATTTATCTTCAAAGTCAAATAAATAACTTAAATATACCATTATTTAATGCAATTGAGTGAAATATTTGAAGAATGAGTATATGCATTCAGGAGCTTCCTCACGTTACAACTTCTCCTTGATTTCTTAAAGGCATTGGTAAGTACCACAAATATATTCAGAAATAAGCAAGGAAGAAAAAGTTTCTTCACTACAGAAAAATAATTTTTAATAGAGCCAAGAACTGATGTAATGCAAGGCTGTCAAACTGTCAGTCATGCCAACACCAGGCTTTATTTAATTTCTTCCTCTTCAGTCAAATGTATGTCTGTTCTAGAAGTTCACTGCTTCTTCCAAGCAGCCCACGTTTTAAAAATAGGTACACTGTTGTTTTTAAATAAAGTCAAAAGGGTTTGCTATGTCTGCACCAAAGAACTCCTAATTGCCTCTTACGCAGATTTCCCTTTCCTTTTTAAACCCACACATATTCACTTCTGCTCCCAGCTCTTACAGCTATAGTACACAAATTACTACATGTTCATGACAAGATTACTGTAGCTCTGAAAATTGTTTTCATTTCTTTTCCCACCATATAGAAACATTGTCTTCCCAGTTGTATATTCTCAAGTTTAGGGCAGATGGCTGCTTTACACCTCTGAGCCACAAGTCCAATAATTACACTTCACCAACTCAAAACAAGCACAAAGTTACCAACATACCTTTAGGTAAAGCTACAAGCCACTTCATAAGTAATTACAGTTAAATAATAAAACAAAAGAACAGGAGGGTCAGGTCAGTAAAAAAAAATACAAGTTGTTATTAATCATTACTGAAATGATTGCTTAGCTAACACTACTAAAATAACCAGAGACTTCACAATGGGAAAAGACAACTAAAGAAAGTGTTTCAACAGTCTATGCTGAATAGTGCCTTCACTCTGTTAACTTTCAAAGCAACACTCCTGGAACAAAAACCACTGTATGCTTTTTCTGCCACGCCTTCAAAAAAAAAAAAATCAACACAAAATAACACGTTGTATCCATAACACCCGATACACCAAATTCCAAAGCAAACTGCAGAAAATTTCTTCATATTTATTGTTGACTGTTTCTAATGAACAGAAGTTGCTCTGTTCCAAAACAGAAGGTAGACTGTTCAGGCAGTGACTGAAAGCTCTTAGCTGGTAAATCCTAACTCTGGAGTAAGGAAAAATAACTCACTTGCTNAAATCATGCAGCAGGGTAGTTCACACAAATTGAAAGCAACTATCTCCATTTTACATCTCAGGCCTGAGAGGCTCTGACTCCATTTCTGGAACAGCTCTCTGCTGTGTGCAGCTGCTGGCCTGGGCACTGCCCTGCCAGTCTCCCTCNTTTGTAAAACAGATAAGAAACAATGTTATTTACTTTCTCCAGTCTCACTGTTTCAACTACATGTTGTTTTACATCTGAATATCAATCCTCCAATTTAATTCTTTTCTTCATGCCTATTCATTCTATTTGCAAGGCTGCAAAATCATTCACACCAGCAGCAACAGCATCAGAGCATCCATCCTTCCTTCTGTTCCTATGCAATGACACTGTATTAAGCTGCATTCTAAATTTGACTACCTTGCTGGTCTTTCTTGGCTTGAAAAAATTTAGTTAAAATCAGGACAATACAGGAAACTATGCTAAAAATTCAGTAGGTAGCATCTTCCCCACACTGAGTCATGCTTCAAATGGATTGCTCAGTACAATGCTGGACGCTCTTTTTCTGAAAGCATTTCAGGCAAGTATAAACTGTCAATCCCCAAACTCTCCCCCACCCTTTCTTCATTCTTCAACCCCTGCCAAAGCTGAGAAGTTTGCAAGTCTCTCAGTACTGATTCCAAACAACACTCTCCATGAAGTTTCAACCAGGTGCAAACTTAGGTTATATTTTGTTCAAATGCAGGCACATGGTAGAGAGGGGACAGGGGAAAAATATTTTTAGCAAGCAAGTATTTAGCATATCTATATGGAATACCAGTGGAAAGCTGAAATAATTGGAGCTTAAGTAACACAAGAAGTCAAAAGAATGTGATTTATCACATGTGACTGGTGAAGTAAGTTTGGAGTTGGTACTGCTATATCAGGGCCTCATTCAACATCATCTGTGCACAAAATCCACTGGAATCTGGAACCTCTCAGGAAAACCAATTTCCACACTAAAATTCAAATCCCAAAGCTAGAAGAAAAAGAGCTCTCGTCTGCAACACCGCTTGCACTTAGGGCTGAGCTGCTGCCATTTCACATGCTCAGCCTTTGAGTTCAGAAGGGCTTATATGACACTATATAAATAGTGCCTACAATATCCAATAGATCACTGGATATTTTAACCTAAGAGAAAGTGAAAGAGATTGCTTTGCTACCTCGTCAAGAAAGCATGGGCTGGTTTTATATTCTTCACTTTTGATAATATATAAAATAGGAAATGTGTGATTTTGTAACTGTTCAGCTTCCACACTAGGGCAGTAGGAGCTCCTTGTTGCCTAGGCTAAACTAATTCAGCGTGGAAATCATTGTGGAAATATAGTCATTCTCCTGGTTTAATTGCTACTGGCATGCAGACCTTGCTGCATTAGCAAGCTTACAGTCTGGAATTACCACTACTATTAATACTGGTATATTTCACCAAAATATTAGCTCCAGAACAGAGCACATCCATGAAATAAGTGCATCCTGGTCATGCACCACAATGTAAACTGATAGCTGCACAGGACTCACGGCACACACTCTGAATAAAGTTTATAAAGAACCAACTACTTTCTTGCAACTTATATCTGCTT
This sequence comes from Hylia prasina, assembly GCA_013397195.1. Classification (NCBI taxonomy): domain Eukaryota; kingdom Metazoa; phylum Chordata; class Aves; order Passeriformes; family Sylviidae; genus Hylia; species Hylia prasina. The sequence continues at coordinate 30,567 of VYXD01002157.1, read as the reverse complement.
TAAACAACCATTATCTATGCTGGCCTAACAGCAAGGCTAAGCACTTTCTGCTTCATGTCCTAGCTGTAGGCTTAATTTTTCATTACAGCTCAGGTTCCCTGATAAGATTACAAATCCAACCAGAAATCCAAAACTATTAATGCAAAGTCACTTCACAAAAACAAACAAAACAACCAATCACCAAAAAAATAAATAAATAAATAAATAAATAAATAAATAAATAAATAAATAAATAAAAAAATCATGCAGCAGGGTAGTTCACACAAATTGAAAGCAACTATCTCCATTTTACATCTCAGGCCTGAGAGGCTCTGACTCCATTTCTGGAACAGCTCTCTGCTGTGTGCAGCTGCTGGCCTGGGCACTGCCCTGCCAGTCTCCCTCAGCTCCAGTGCACACAAAGCAGCAACACCTGATCCTGGGATCATTTCTGTCTGCTGAATGCTTGGCCACAGCTCCTTGGGGACAGAAGGTAAAGTCTGTCCTGACAAGCTGCTTCAAGGTCAAACCCCATTTCTTTTGCCTTGACTCAATTAAATCAGCTCTTCTTGGCAACTAATACTTCTAAATCGGGCATTTCCCAGCTGCTCTCAGAAATCATCAATGCAAATCACTTGGGGTTTGTCTGCATCGAAGTTCATAGTCCCTCATACACTGGAGATAGCACAGATGCTTTCAAATTAAGTATTCATATATTAACTGTTCAAATTGCTTTAGAAATTTAAGTTTATGGTGACTGTCTTGCTGTAATCCCGATCTGTAAACCAACTGAGATGGTTACACACCTGCCACAAAATCTGTGACCGAGCATCTCATTCCTCCAAGCACCTTAACATCAGACAACAGAAGAGCTTCTCTGGCTTAAATGAGACCTAAGAGAACAATGCATGAAGGGAGTGCTCACAAGGTTTTCCAAGAGCTAAGCAGGAACTTCACCAGGAAATGCAAAACTATGAGTTCATACAAAATAGTGTGTTAATGGCATACTGGTAGTGCCTCAAGGCCAGGGAGGGTATTACACTAAGGCTTATATAAAGCTTTCATAATGGGTCACACATTTATGAAAAGCTACAGACAGATATCTCTATAATAATCCATAACTTTACAGCTGTTTCAGATAGTTGTCCTCACCTGCACCATGAAGCCAGAAGACTGCATATTAGCACAACCTTCCAACTCTGCATTGCCAACTGCTATGAATCAGGCAGCTGCCTCCCACACCTCTGACTTCCACTCCATGGCTGCAGGGAGGGAGGGAAGGGAATCATTCTACAATAACAAAGCTCCAGTGTTTTGGCCAACCTTCTCTCCACTTCAAATAATTTTTTTTAGCACCACAGACAACATATGAGGGATGGGGAAAAGAGGTAAAAGGCCATTTACTTCAGCATATGCTACAGCACCAAATATTTAGAAAGAAAAATGGAATATTTAGACAAAACTTGTAAAGGTAACTGGTGATCTACAGAAATCGTCAGCAAGCATTAAAAAAGTCTTAAGAGGGTGTCAATAGACCAATACTTTTTCCTGGAATTTACAGATTTCTCCAAAAGAGGTACTTATTTTTTTCTAAGACATGTCTGCTTTTTGCAAGTCTGCTTTTACAATTTGTGTCAAAGAGAGAAAACTCTGTGCTCAAAATTTTAATATTTTGCTACCTCACGCTATCCAAACTGTTAATTGTATGTTTTAAGGGATTTCACCAGTGAATCTGAAGAAAAGCTAAGGCAAGAAAGATAGGGAAAAAGGCTCTTTCAGCTTTTTAAAAGTTTTTTAAATAAAATACAGTCAGGATTGGGTATTTATGGAGGTTTTTTGTTATTGTTTGTGGTGGTTTTTTTTTCAAGAAACATGACAGCTAAGCAGCCGCTATGACCTTAAGATCCTCCCAGAAAAGATTGTTTTCTCCCTGGTTTCAACTATAGACTTTGACTGCCCATGCCTTATCACTTGACTTTTGTTTACACAGAAATACAGAACTCTGTCATCAAATGAAGTGCAACTGTAATGCACTCCTTACGTAAGCTTTATCACATGAATAATTAGCAAGCATAGAAAACTACAAATAGCTTATTTCCCAACTCTGCTTACCATTAGAGTTAACCATTTCCAGACCACTGAATTAAGGATCAGCAGCTGAAAAATGGGAACAAGATAAATTAAAACTGTAAGAAAAATACAGGACAGGAAGCAGGATTACGTAGCACAAATGAAAGGAGAGGATTTCTTTGACTCAGCATTTGAGGTCAGGACTTAGTTTTATTTCAAAAAATCATGTTTTTAACAGAACACAAAATTAGATTCTCAATCAAATCCAGTTGAGCAGTGTTACACAATATGTCGTTAAGTGTCAGAATGGACAAAAAATATACACAGTCTTTTGTGTCTTTCCTATACTACCATCCTAATCTCAAGGTATCACAGAGTTTTCAGTTCAGAGAAACAAGACTTCAGCCCTCTGCTCCCTGGCAGCCATTGCAATGCATTGTTTATCTCTGATCTGCAGCAGTGGCATTGGCAGAGGGGTCTTGCAACAGCAGCAAAAATGGAGCAACACAAAGACTCAGCAGCTGAAAAACAGTCCAACACTGACACTCAACCTAAAAATTGCTGAAAAGGCAGAAACTACTTCAGTACCTCTAGCTGGAACTATTCTTGCTGGGACTTCAAAAAAAACCAAAACCCACAACACCAAAATACCAAAAACAAACAAGAAAAACCCCACACCACAATGAAATCTGGAATATGTAGTCCTTTACCTTAGCTAGCAATTTAAACTAGACCAAGACTCAAGTGTGAAAAAATAGGCCAAAAAATGACTTTTCCTTTTTAAAAGAAAAAGCCCTACACCCCAAAAGAGAACTCCTTGTGTAATCTCCTCTAATTTTTCCATCAGTCACAAGAACACTGAACTGAGCAAGTGAAGTATGCAATGGCACATAACAAGGATATCCAGAAAGACTCATGCATTTGATGAAACAATTTCTGGCTATCTTTGAACCTTTCAACTTCACAGCGAAACTGGAAAGTCCATGGCTCGACACCATCTTGGCATTCCTAGCTAGCTGTGGAGGACTAAAGGGAGAGCTTTGAATATCCATTTCTTCTGGAAACAAAACTTCTCAGCTATTTCCAAAGTAACTGAAGATATACCATAGCTTTGTGCTCCAGTTGTACTTACATCAATAAGCAATAGGCGTCTCCTCAGCACTGAATGAATACTCAGAAGATGGGTTCATTGTTACTCCAACACCAGAGCTGACCCTATAAACAGCAGAGGACCTCCAACTCTGTGTATCTTAACCCTGTACTGAAGAAAAATACCTAAAACTAGTCACACAGATTATTTAATTATTTCCAGCAAATAATGTGAAGTGGCCAATGTCCCTAACCATGCATTAGCTCAGCCTGGCACCTAGGCAAGGACCCATAAAGGGTCTATGGCATCATCCACCCTGACACATAGTAGTATGTCCAGAGGATTCCCAGTTCTGGTAACAGCTGCAGCAGAGAAACCCCTTGAACACAGAAGTATCTCCTACATTTTATTTTGTATTATCAGAATGGAAAAATAACATGATGCCAACTGAAGTTACTTGTGAGTAAAGGAGAGTACCTCACACACATCTGCTGTGCTGGAGTGACCACCCCCTCTACACCAGGGAGGTGGCAAAACAGGAGGCAACCATCACTACAGCAGTGCAGCACATGACAAGCATTCTGTCCCACTGGATATTCCCTGGACAGACATATAGCCCTGAGCAAAGGAAGTTTTCTTAAGGTGAAAACTGCATGTATGAATTATAGAATACACATATAAAAGGAGAAGTAACAGTTGCCCAGCTAGACTACAATTAGTCATTTTTCCTTGACATATTTGATAAAATTTGGAAGTCAGTAGCATCTCCTAGCTACAATCTAAGAAATCAAAAGCATATAAATTCAAGAGACACAGATATTGAAGCATTTTATTCAGTCTACCAATACATTCCTCTGTTTTAAACAGATTGAACTTCAACCAGACAACTCTTACACATACCAGGCAGATATCCAGCAATACAAACCAAACTGAATGTGAACTTTGCCCAGTGCTCCACATGCATTTTATGAATACACCAATCTAAATAAAGTTTGAAAAATCCATTTTTCATCCACAAGACAAAAACTGATAATGCACAAATTATAATTAATTTCCAAAGAGTCATAAGAAAACACTCCAAGGTAATCAATGCTTTGGGTTGTATTCACAAGAGTATCACATAATTCATGTGATAAACCACTGACTATTGTACTCATTTCTTTCTGCCATACAGAAGATACTGTCTGAACAAGCCAGAAGAACTGAAAGAACGAAACATGAACTGTCACAGTATGGGTTAGGAAAAGAGATTATTCTATGAGATGGCTGAGGAAAGCACATCTGAAAAGCAAAGAAACATTAAACATTGATGGAGAGTAATTATTGCCATCAGTCAGCTCAGTCAAAATAATGAGTAAGCTTAAATTGTGGCAGAGAAAATGCAGACAGGTGAGCTCCACATATTCCTGCTGGGGAAAAAAAGAGAGACTGCTAGCTCAAAGGAATCACACTCCAAATGCTTTCACAGCTGCAATATTGCATTTACCATGAAACAGTCTTCAAAACAGGTAGGAGTGGGTCATATGAGGAGAATGAATAGACTTTACACAGAAAGAGCATAAAAACCATGCAAACAAACAACAAAAGCTTCCAGTACTTCACCCTGTGTATGTTTACAATGCATCATCTCCTAATAGCAGCCCTATCACCAGCACCACTGGATGACTGTCAGTCAGAATCTGCTCTACCATATTCAGAACTCAGCTGGAGAAGAGGCTGCACGCCCTTTGCTGAAGGTGTCCCCCACATCCCACCTTTCCAACAGATCATAGGCACAAAGCTCTTCAGTATCTTTTTGGCTTCCAGGCCTTGTCTCCTCTCAGTGCAGAAGAGAAGATTACAAAGACAAAAGGTCCAAGCTCCTTTCTGAGGCTCACATTGGGAAGACAAGAGGCACTGGTCATAAAACAAAGCAAGAGATCCCCCAACTTGGCATAAGGATGAAATCTAACCATCAAAAATTGGAACAGTCAAGTACTGGTGGCCCAGAGACACTGATGAATCTCTATCTCAGAGGTTTTTCCTAGACCTGACTTTAGACAGACCCTTGCCAAACCTTAGTTTTGACACTGCTTTGCTGGATCAGATGACCGACCTCCTGAGATCCCTTCAAACTTGGATTAATCTAAGCTTACCCTTCCAAATCAGTAAGGCTTTACTATTCATGTGGACATTGTCACACCTCTGTGAACACATTCTGACATTTGAATAGGATCATTCAATTGTGTTGAATTCAGGCCCTGGCACCCTACATGCAGCTTCACAGAATTACAGACAATTGGGGTGGAAAAAAATCTGGGAATGTCAGAGTTTATTCACCCGCTCTACCTTTCTGGACCAAAGTACTATCAATTAATCCAAAATCTTCCTGGCAGTTACCAGTCTGAACTGTTTTAAAGAGTTTCCTGTATGGACAATTTCACATCTCCATAGACAAAGCACAGGTTTATTTCCCTCCCCAGTTTGTTAATTCCACAATATACATCCTTACAATGGAAAAATATTTTCTCCTCTCTTTCACTTTTCTTACTGAAATTTAAATCTACTCCATTTTATCGACTTCACCTTGAGCATGAGGAGCATTTTATTCCCTTCCACTCTGTACTTGACTCTTGGTATTTTAGGATGTGTCTCTTATAAATTTTCACTCCTCATATCTGATATGGAACCGGTCATGTTTTCTAGACAAAGAGCTCTTTCCCTCCTCTTTTCAATTCCTCTTAGTCAGTCCACATTTTTCATGAGTAGCAGGACCCAAAACCTGCCACTAGATATCAGCAGTACTGAACAAAACACTGATTTCTTTGCCCCTTCGAAAAGACTCCAGTTTCTATGTACAGTGAGTTTCTCCTTTTGCTACAACACTGCCATTCCATGCTTATGAATAATGTGTACATTGCTTGAACATTTGCCTACAGCAGCAGCAGAGAGTGCATCAGCCCTTTGTTTTTAATCAAGTATCTCCCAAGATGTAGGTCAACAATATTCTGCAAGTTCCCTCTTCCCAAAGAGGCATTTCCACACTCAGCAGCCGTGAGAGTTTGAAATCAACAGCAGCATGGGCCAGCTGGCATGGGCCAGCCCTGCTCTTGGAGCTGCAAGCACAGAACAAAGCAGTTTCATTTGAAGCTCTCAGCTGTACAATGTTTCTTGGAGGTCCTTTCCAACCTTGACAAGCCTAAGATTCCTCTTCAGGGCCTACCAGGGCTACACTTGTTGACATTTAGAGAACAATGAAAAGTCCATCTGTTCCTACAAGCCTTGCTAACAACAATAATGAAACAGATCTACAGCTACATTTTAAAATGCAGAGCCAAGACAGTGGGTTGACCAGCCAATGTAGATCACTTTGAAAACTGTGTGAGGAAGACAAACAAAGAGAGCAAACAAAAAAAGACATGCAAAACAAAAAAAAAACTGAAACAATGAATCAAACAGACTTAAAAACCCCAAAGACACAAAGAGCCCCCAACAGCAAATTCAATTCAACCCCAATTCAAACAAAACCCTTTTGAGAGTACAAAAAAGAAAAAATAGCATTTAATTATACTAATGTTTAACTGTCAAATAGTTTACTTGCAAATACCAATTCAGCTCTCGCTCATCCAATTTTTAGAGCTTAGTGAACACCAATCCACTTTTGCTGAACTCAGAGTCCCACTTGTAAAGATCAGAATGGCAATTTTATTGTTCCTGAGTGATGGGCTGACTGATCAGATTAGACAGAAGCATAAGCTGCACTCTAAGTGATATAGATTGAACAGGTGGCCTTCCCTCTCATCTATAGCCTCTTCAAACACTTACAAGCAGAATCCTTCTCATTTTGATCACCTCTATAAAATATGCATTCAGGTACTTAGTCATCCGTTACCTGACATAAAAATATTTTTCTGGTCATTAATGCATTTCAAACAGCTTGCTCATAAATATATCAGCCTTTCCCAACTATACCAGTAGTTCACATGCATGATATAATTTTAACTAAAAAAAGAAAATACAGATGTTTAGATGGTATCAACATCTATAGTCTGCAAAGTAATAGGTATAGATAATAATTTTACTGAAAAATTCAAAGGCTTTACATTACAGAGACAAAGTCTAAAAATGGGTTCACATGTACTTAAAATTAAAGATTAGACTTCAAAAAGAATGCATTTGAGACTAGGGAGTGAAATAAACCTTACTTGGACAACTTATGCAGAGTGACAACTAAAGCAGTGTACAGTTTGCTTAGCAGGTGAAAAAAAAAGGGTAGTCAGCTACTTCCTCCAGATCAAAGTGTCTGGTACAGGCATAAGTTTTTTTACTCTTCACAGAAATGAGCAAAGAGGAGAGGGAGAAACAAAGCCATATATAGCATATTTAATTGTAAGACTTTTCATAGAAGGTAATGACTAACTCAGGTGTTTTAGCAGAGTTGGTTTTCTCATGATATTACATCATGTATTATTTATATCGTGTTTTCTTTGAAGCTACATCTTTGACCTGAGGATCTTATGACATAATTCTAAGATGACAATAAACAAAGTGCCAGGGGAGCATGGGAAAGGAAAAGCAGGAAAAGAATATTAAGAAAAAGGCAAAAGCTTACTACCTACACTCATAGCCCTCTCATATTCTCATACAGGTGGAAATGGGTACACAGGGATAGTGTCCCATGAAAGAATCAAGCACAAACTAAGAGGCACTGCTGCAGTTGGTAATCAATACAACTGAGAGAGTAATTAGCAACTCTAAGACTTTGGGATAATGAGCTACTCAAAATGACACAAAAGGTCTCTGGACTCATCTACCAATTAGTCTCATGCTTAAGGGAAAAACTGTCCAACAAAATGAATGCTAAGGATTACTGACTTTGAAAAACAAAGTTAATTAGGTATTTTGAATAAAATATATACACACACATCTTAAGTCAGTCTACCTTCCTATCACTTTATTCTGAGAAGTCTCACACACACAAAATGTGGTACCAAATACTTAAAGGAATTCAGATATGCCACTTTCTACATTTCATGCAATATTAGAGGTTTTACCATACATGAGAAATTTCCTAGCAAACCTGCTAGTTACCCCAAAATTATGTATGTCATCAATTGCAATATATTTCTAGAGGACAAGCTCTTCTTTTGTGCTTTAGCCTATTATTGATCATTTGCATAACTCCTTAAACAACATTGCTAACAAGTCCTGTATTAATATAGTTTCTTGACTGACATTAGCACTTCACAGCTATGCAGCTTTCCAGCTTAATATGTCACCTTAAATTTGTTTTAGCAGTATTAAGCAAAGGATAACTTACAATTAGAAATGGACAGAAAAAACTCAGCTCATTGAAAAAATACACAGCCTAAAGAAAATAACCAAGAGGCTGGAGAATTGACTCAAAATGTGGAATACCTTTTTTCGAGGCCTCAGATGAGATTAGACCCAGTAAACAGAGAAATCTGTTTAATCAAACTCTTCCATTATCAAAGGAGAACATGGGAGAAAAGATGGTGTCAGACTTTGAGATGTCTCACAAAGGGAATAATTTTCTGTCTAGTCCTATTATCAATAACATTCCATGTGTTCAGCTCTGGTAGTTGAACTGGTAATGCTATAGCATGCTACAGTCCTTCAACTCTTACTCACCTTGAAAATACTGATTTACTTGTGCTTTTACAGGATCAGTTATGCTGAACATAAAAGAAAAGGAAAATAAGTATCCTTCAAAGCTACAATATCCAAGAGGAAACATTTCAAGAAACCTGGAGTATTTGAGAGCTAGTATGGAAAGATTACATTACATCTAAAATGTCCTGCAAAAAGTCAGTTATTTGCTAACAACTGAACTATGCAGAGTTCCTATAGCAGCATAAATGCAAGAGCCAACAGTGGGATGCTAATTCACCTAGACAACAAATCCTTTAGTCCATTTTTAAATTCAACAATGGAAGTGCTCTATTCAATTTGAATGTGTATAAATTGCTCTGTATAGTAGAACAATCATAACCTTTTACTAAAGTCATGTTGCTCTCAGCTTTCTGTGTTGAAGCTCCACAGCAAACAGGCTCAAGGGATAAGTCATACATTTTTATTAGGTAAACTTAAAGATGTAATGGTGGTTAAAGGGTGCACTATCCCAATCAGCATCTGTCAACTAATTTAAAGAAAAAAAAAATCTTTACACAGAAAAATAATTATTCCAGTAGTGGCCAACTCTACCAAATCTGCTGAGGATACCACGAGAATAAAGGAGCAGATGGTACTTGCTCCTCACTCTTTATTTCCATTCAGATTCTATTCAGGAAATATTTTATGCTAATCAATCATAAGCTCTGAATCAGCAGGTTTTCACATTTTAGAATACACTTTGAATGTTTTGTTTATGCATCGAACTCACTGTGACACTAACCTTATCTTTTCAATATTCTCCATTTGTATCTTGTTGCCATAATAAATACATCAAACAATACCATTTTTGACAAATAAGGCAGCATTTCTCCCCTTACACTGGAGCAGATATATTTCACTGGGAAAAGTGGAAATTAACACAAAACTAAAAATTAAAAGAAAAAATCCCACCCCACAAGGAAGAATAGAAAGAAAATTAACAAAGATTTAAAACTATTCAAGAGAAGAGAAAGAGAACACAATAAAAAGGCACAGTTCATGTAGTTACTCTTGCTAGACTTGTTTAGATCTGGTTTGATTTCTAATTAAACTTTCTTGTTCACTAGTTCAAATGACACTTCTTGAAAGTGTTTTACATGTAAATAATATTAGCATAATAAAAAATTCTCTAGCCACCACAGATATTTAGTATTCTGCTGTATTTTCCTTAAAATAAAAAAAGCACCTAAAGTTGCTTGATTTCACCAGCAGTTGTCAGACAACAGAACATGAAAGCAAGAATTCCAACAGCCATCTTTGAGTGGGCAGCAAGGGCAATCTATAAAAGGCTTAAAGCAAATCAAGGGAAAAGCAGAGGGAGGGAGCAGGACTCTCTTGATCCCATGCACAAGGGTCATTCTACTGCTACAGAAGAATTTACAGATGTCACACAGTAAACCTGACAATATGAAGCCCTGAGTTCAGTAATAAAGGAATGTGTAGGCCAACACATCACAAGTAGTAAAGAAAACACCATTAAATGTAAATTAAATGGAAATTGGTGACAAACTCAATGGTTTTTCAAAGCAAACTCCCAAATCTTCTACAAGCTTTGGGAAGTGACAAGTTAAAAATGTAACTCATCCAAAAGCATGAGCAGACTGCTGAGGTACACCACTCATTGCTTTTTTTCTTCCTAAATTCAAGATACCCATTTTCGGCAAGGAATACATGGCATTAAGGGAAAGGTCCAAGTAGGATTTCTTTCCCCTCCATCCAAGAATGAGTTTGTGTTTACAATGTGAGTGGTGAAGAAGGAAGTTTATTTCCTAGAAAGCAAGATCACAGATTTCAGCCTGCCCCAAGCAGTATCAGTAACGGATGATCGAGTCAGATATTATGAAACCAGAATTAATTCAGCAGCAGATGGTGCCTTTTCTTCAGCTAAAATGCAAAACATACCAGTGGGGTAAAGTTTCAGAGAAGGACAAGGGGATGTTTGTTTAAGTCAGAGAGCAAAGAAAAACATCAAAACTAACAAAAAGATATGCAACAGGAGCTTTCGAAAACAAAATTTCTTTTGTAGCTTTCCATTAACAGACTCCGTGCAGAAGAGTTATTTCCCAACACCTTGCTATTTAATGCTGTTGATAATTTCTCTTTCATTAGGTGGGGCAATTCTTGTGTTCTTACAGACTGCTGAACTTCACTAACACAGATACCCATTTTCCAAAAAAAAAAAAAAACCTTTTACAACAGCTGATTACAGATGGGTAATAATTAGTGTATATTAAAATAAAAAGTTTGGTTCATTTAAGGAACCAGTGGACAGTACTGTAGTCTATTGCTGTTGCTTATCTAGTTAGAGAATGATTTATGAGAATCCTTAGCACTGTATGGGAAGCATGAAATGAGTATCTCCAGAGCTTATCATATATACCACAGCATACATGTCCATTCATCTGGCATCTGAGGATCTATTCATGGTGGGAAGCTTAAACATACCTGCAACTGTTTGCATAACAGCAACCCAAGAAAGAAAACCAATCTCAGCTGCCATCAAAGTGCTTCAAAACACACCTGTCTAAAAAAGACAGGTTTCTTTCACTCAGCTCCTTCTTTCCTGGCGTATCTAACTGTAGCAGGCGCTAGTACAGAGGAAAACTACCTCACTATAAAAGCTTAAAAAGAAAATGCTTAAAAAGAAGAATGCAAAAATGTGAAAAGGTAGAGGCAGGCATGACAACAAACAGCAGATTCCATATGGGGAGAAAAAAAAACCAACAAAACACACAGAAACTAGCGAAGTAGGAAAAAAAACCTACATAAGACAACCTACTGATCACACAGTTCAAGAACTGGGGATATGAAAAGAATTGCATAAAGTTGCAATGGATGAACACATCCCACTTGCCAAATCAAAAGTCAACACTGTATCCTAATGCCATGCCACACTAAGCTTTAGTTGTAAAAATCTCTAATCTCCATTAACCTGAATTAGTAACCCATGTGTTTTTCCAGCATGCTTCATCTCCTTTCTGGAAAACCAGAAGCAGAAGCTGTGTGGTTAATTCATCAGCTGCACTTATTTCTTGTACTGTTACTAAAAACGTTTACCAGTAGATCCATTGCATTTTGTACACAAAAACCATCACACACAGTTTCCATACTTGGCAAACATCAACATTTCACTTCGGTGAAGCAGCATCACAACATATTGCAGACAGGGTGGGTATGAAAAGGAAATTTTTTAGTCATCTCAAGGCAGAAGTGGGTGCCCCGATCCCAGAGCCTCCCTACAGATGTGAGGAGGAGAGTGGCAACACTCCTGTTCTTCACTTGAGAGATGAAACAAAGCAGATGAAGTGGTACCAGTGAGACACTTTTGCAGAAGCAGGGAAGAAGGCAGATAGATACAGACACACCTAGGATGATGAAAAGTGGAAACTTTCACTCTGTTCTTTACAGATATTAAACATTCCTGATTATAAAATCCCCTGAAGCTTCTTTGTGTTCTGCCCATTAACACAGTTTCAACTGGGCTCCATCTTTCACAATGACATGCCCAATGCCAAAGCTCTTCAGCTTCACCAGCTGGTACTTCATGTTCTTTTATTGTCCACTCCACCTGAAGTGTCCCCCAAGCATGTCGGGGTGACCATCTTCTCTTGACTACTGGTCAGCTTGTACAGCAATTCATCTTTTCACATTGTACTTGTTTCTTCTTCTGTTTTAATACAGCATCTCTAACAAATCAACACTGAAGCTTATCATCTGTATGTCCAGGGCCTCCACTGACTCAGAGTGGATCAAGGTCATCTTTCACCTTTGAACAGGTAGAAGACAGACATTTCCTGCAATGTTCTATGTTGTTATTTGGATCCTGTTATGGAGAACACACAAGAGACACCCTTCCATGCTTTACCAAGCACAGTCCTCCATACAAGACTTCTGGTTAGACCTATCCAAACATTAGTTCTCCAAAAGTTCCTTTGTTTAACATGTATCCAAAAATGCAACTTTCGCCTTCTTAGATCACCACTGCTAGAACATCCTAACAGCATGGCCCCAAGCCACATGGAGCAAGGACAGGCACTAACTGTTGGAGCCATTTCAATTCCTGCCACCCAGCACAGGTCTGGTTGGTAAAAGGGTAAAAGTAACTGCACACCTCTGAGCCCAGTGACCCCATCCAGCCCCTTCCATGGGTCATACAACAGCTCTAAAGAGCAGTAGACCACTGGCTGCTGATCTAAATCTTAGGTGACAATGTCATCTACCCAACATCCCAGAAGCCTACACACTGTATTATGCCAGTGAACACCACTAAAGTGGCGAGAGACAAGAATTAGAAACTATCATCTACATCCTTTGGTGAACTTGCAACAGTTGCCTATGATGTTGGTAACATTGCATAGCCTTCTGGTCAAAAGTTAGTCTTCATATGTTGAAAAGACACTTTAAGGAAGACAGAAGTTTTAGACTTACAAAAATGATAGTTTTTCCACATTTAAAAGAAAGTTCTCTAATCAGATGACTGTTTTCTATCATGGGGACTCTATCTGAAAACAGACACACAGTCACACAGAAAGCAAAGCTCTTTGCCAAAGTTGTGCATCATCATCCATAAAGTCCACAAGTCTTTCAGTGGTAGGTGACTAGAGAAAAATGTTTTCTTAATTGGGTAATTTAACATTAGTTACTGGATTATCTGCCAAACTATTTTCAGCTTTCATGCTTCACTAAACCGGAGCTCATCAGTCACAAACCCATTATTACACTGAAGAAAATGGGGAGCAATTAGCATATAAGATGATAGCTTAAAGCTGGTGCTAATTGGAAAGAATGAAGTATTTTTCATTCCTGCTGGATACAATTAGGTGAGACAACCAGGTTCTGGAAAAACAATTTGCTAAACAATTTCAGTGATGTCTATTCTGTAACCTATGTTTAAAGTCTAAGCAAATTCATGCCTTTCCAGTATATCTTGCAACCATGGGGGTTGCAAACTAAAAGCTGGTCCAGCTGTAGAGCAAGCCTTGTTCAGAAACATACATACAAAACACAACGACTGATTCATCACAACTGTGGAGATCAGCACTGAACTAAGCTCAAGTTGCCAAAAAGAGCTGAAGAGCAAAACCAACAAGGAAACAGAATGCAATACTCATAATGCATGGCACAGCATGGCACCAATACAGACTGAGATGCAAAATCAGTTGAATTATAGGATTGCACAATCAGAAATAAAAGAAAACCATCTACAAAGAGCTACTGGTGCAAAAACAATTATTGTGCATGCTTTTGTTCATGAATGCTAAACAGAGAGGGGGAAATCTTGTAGATGAATACTTAATTTGCCAAAAGGAAGAAATCAGACAGGAGGAAAAATGCAATCAACTATTAATGAACTGCACTCAGGCACAAAATGTTAGACAACTATACTGCAGAAATATAGCTTATAACATTAGGGACTTGTTATCAAGAACTACAGCTGGGTGACTTTAATTTACTTCTACAAATCTTTGCCATGTATTACT
>VYXD01002157.1:0-12696 GCA_013397195.1 Hylia prasina | reverse complement strand
GGCGCCTCCGCCCGCTGCAGCCGCAGTGCGTCAGCGGCCCCGCCCCGGGCAGCCGCCAGCGCGGGGAGACGGCGGCTGTGCGGGCACCGCGCTGTCGGTACGCACACACTGGGACACCGCCTCCTCTACACATACCCCTTGTCCACATACCCCTACACACACCAGTTCGCTGTGCGGACACGCGCTCCTGGCGTTTGCCTTCCACATGCACACGCTCGGTGCTTGCCCCCGTGCACACACGGCTCTCCTCACGCCTGCCCGCCCGCGGAGGCTCAGCACACACGCCCTGCCCGCGCACAGCTACGGGCACTCAGGGCGCCTTCGAGGTGCCCCTTCCCCGGCTCACAGGTGCCTTCTCCCCGGCTCACACGGGCACACGCGTGGAGCTGACACGCCGGGCTCCACACGCACAGCTCGCCCCCACACACCTCCCCAGTCACGCTATCAGCACACACGGCTCTTGCACACGCAACGCACAAGGGCTCTGCACGCAGCTTCCAAGGCCTCCCTCCTGGGAAAGAGGGGCTTGTCGCGCTTGGGTCGTTTGCCCTTGCACGTATTTCCCTTTCCCAAGCAGGAATGAGATGTCTTCATTTCTCTTCTGGCCCTGTGTGGTCCTCCTGACCCTTGCGCCCGCGGGAGCACACAGTTCTCCCACCTTTCTGGCGGTACTGGCAGGATTGTTTGCCGAAGCTGCTCCAGCCAAGCATCTCTGTTCTCACTTCGCTAATGAAATGCCTGGCTTTGAGCTGGAAACCGAGTGGGTGGATGACACTAATTTTTGATGCAAATAGTATCCCTGCCAGGAAAGAAGCCTGATTATTTTGCCCAAAACAATTCACATTCCTAAGGAAGATTTTCCATCAGAATAGGCCCGGGTTTGAATTTGTAATGATATGCTAAAAACCTTGCAGTTCGAGTTGTTTTGCTTCTGATAGTGAAGGTTGATCACGCCCAGGCCCCGGCCTCTTTCAAAGATGGGCAGGTGAGGTCTCCCAGATGGATGGGGCCTCTAGCCATAGCCCTGAATCTTTCAACAGTCTTTTCCTTCTCAACAGGAATTCACTGTGTTATTGTTTCTCTGCACGTTTCTCATAGCTATTTTCTCTAACTTTCCTATTTTTCTTTACTTACTAAGAAATTGGATTGTTTCTAGATAATGGCCCACCTGGAAGTTGCTTCACAAAAAGATGGTCTCCTTTCTTCTGAATTACACAGCACTAGCATTCAAATGCATTTGAAAATTTGGGGAACTTAAGCTACATACCATATTGCTGAGGTGAACTGAGATAATATTTATCCAAAAGGCAGAAAAATGGAGACACAGATAATTCAGTATGAAGTCATTGAGGGAATCTGGTATGGGCAGAACAAAAACTACATTTCCCTGGGCTTCTCAGCTCATTATTCTATATTTGATGCCGTAGGCCAGATGCCTTGTTTCTCCTTTTGCCATGATATTTTATGGGATGGGCAAGATAGCAGATAAAGAAAAAGCTGCTACAGGTGAATTGTGTTGGCATTCATACCAAACAGCCTCAAAATGAAAGTGATAGGAGTTTCATAGTTCAGGGCATTTCTATTAGAAGGGACTGAACACTCATGACTGTGTCATGCATTTGTGGGTATTGTACTGAGCCCTTTAAAAATACCTGCAGCCCACCCTCAGTCAGTGGAATCCTATGGTGTAATTAGATTCTGACAATTTATGTACACCAGATTGACAAATCCAAAACTTATCAAAAGGTATCCAATGCATTTTTTTTTCAGCTGGCACAGTTACAAGGTTAATGTAATAAGCATACTCAAGCCAAATTTATACCTTGGCAGTACCTTCCTGCATTTGTTTCACACAGCATCTTTTGTTGGATGGGCCACAGTCCATCAAAGCTCATCCACATCACATTGCCCCTGCCCATAAAATCCTGCTAAGTCAGTGTCTCCGGTTTGCCATGTGAGCTGTACTGAAAACCCAGCAGGGAGTAACAGCTGCAGGATGCTCAGACTCAGAATCATACTCTAGACCTTTCCATGGCCATTTCTTTTCAACATTTGCTTTAGCTTGACATCATCCAGCCCTCTCTCTTCCATACTAAAAAATAAGTTAGCAGATCAAAAAGTCTGGCAGAAGTTCTCCTGAGCTTAATATCATGTATATAAATGGGTTGGTATCCACAGATTTCAGACCTTAATGACAAGGATTTTTTTATGTACATTGGTATTAAAGATTTTTGGTGGTATAGTAAAATTATTGTATTGTGAGTTATGATTATTTCAGTCCTACAGTATTACCCACATATTTGCTATCTTGAATATTTCGCTCCAGTTCCAGACTGCTGAAATTGATGTAGCAAGTGACATTTAGCTTCTTACCATGTTTCATGCAAATTGCCTGATTTATGTCCATTCAGATGTAAAGCAGGAAAAAGACATAGGTCCTGTTTCTATGCAGAATTTTTCTCTGTGTTTCCCATTTCCAGAACACATACAACCCTTCTGTCAAAATGAGCTTTTATTTTGGTTTTTCCCAACTTGTCCAATGGAAATAAGCAAAGTGCTGTACTATTAACTTGGCTGCGCCAGGAAACTTAAATCAAATCTGCTTTTCATTTCTTATAATGTGAATGACCTGTGCCCTCCAGCATACTATTCATCTCCTTGAAGGATTAACTTGAATAATTAAAGGCACAATATCTTCCTTTTTTTTATTGCCTAAGCATGTAGCTAAATTGCCAGTGTCTTGTTTATCTTTATATAAAGCTGTATAAGCTAGCTGGTAAATGTTTAAAGATTTGTCCAATCTTACAGCTAATGAATGAAGGCTTTCCTAAAGGTCCCCTCTCCTCATGGCTACAACACCACAGGTACCAACCACCTCTGGTCACTCCCTGATCAGCTGCAGACAGAACGGGGACAAACTGCAAGGCTGGGGAGCAGGGAGGGAGTTTACAGCTCGGTGCTTGGAGGATGACTGCTGGGAACACCCCTCATCCCTCCCTGGCAGCCGTCCCGGGTGACGGCTGTCACACTTTCACTGCCTCCATTCTCCTGCCATATGACTCAGCACCATGAGCTTCATTCACTGGGCAACCAAACAAAAACCTGTGTTTGGAAGGGAGAGTGCTCTGCCTGACACACAGGACACCCTGCACAAATGGTAAAGCTGCCCACAGAGTTCCTGTAAGCCTCGGAAGCTGCCTAAAATCACTGAGCTGCACACAATCTGAATGAGCCAAGCAGACCCCACTTAGGAGTCAGAGCCCTGTGCTTTGACCTATGTATGTTTGCAGACAAGTTGTATCAGCTGTTGGTTTTGAAATTATCTAATTGAAATGGACCACTTAAAATGGAAGAGTTTTATTTCCACTTCAAAATTTTTAACTGATAACTTACCAGTTATCAGTTAAAAAAAAATAAGCCAATTTAATCAAAGATTTGACTAGTTAGTTGCTTATTTCTTTGACCTGTTGAACATTTAATTTGAAGAAGAGATTCTGTTGACCAATGGAGGTGGCTGGGTTTCACTGAGAGAGACAATAATATATAAATTGCTGATTTCTGATTAATCTGCGTCAAATAGATTAATTGCACCATGACTGGTAGAAGGCTTCAAGAAAAATCATTAGGTTTTGTCAAGTTAAATCATTAGGTTTTGTCCAGTTAAGTACCTGACCTGGGCATCTGCCCACCATTATGGAAGGCAGACATTCTTTCAGATACAGACAATGGAACATGAAATATTCAAGTGCTATGAAAGAACAATATTGAAGGACATTACATCTTATCGTCTGCTTAGTTCATGCTGTTTTATCAAATTCCCAACAAAAACAAAATAATCAGCTAGTATATCATATTGTGACTATTGTTTTCTTATATGTATATACTAAATAAACTCTTCTTTGCTACATACAAGCCACAATTTATTTGGTAATTTTTGACACACCATGAAACCTAAACATTAGGCAAATAGAATATAATGTATATATTATAATGAGCAAAATTTATATCATATTCATTCATACAATAGTTTGAAAAATTGAGATAGTTTGGCTCACATAAGTGTCCACAGATTTTCTCTATAGCTTTTTGCTTGTCCATGTCTGTCTATGAACTGTGTGACCCAGTAACTCCTTGTATTCCAGTACCTTCTGGAATACCTGTACCTTCTTTACAGGAAAGGTAACTGGTCTCCCACACAACTGAGTTTCATGGTCCATTGCTGATGGAAATTATGTCAGCAACATTCACGCATCAGCAATAATCACTCCATTTTTCTCTCATAAACACTAAACTCTTCCACATTAATGTATACAGTGCTTCCAGCTTTCTACTTGGCAAAGTGAAACTTCTGTTTGTATTTTATGCTTGATGCCTTGGGATTACATGAACCTTAGGCTTTTCCAAGTCACCTTTTGAAAGATCTTTGCTACAAACAAAACTAAACTTCTAAAAACTCTTACACCTTGATTTTTAAGAAATCTCTGAGAGTAGTTTTTTCTTCTCTGACTGGCTTCTCATTTTAAACTTCAGGTCTTGGGAAGCAGTCAAGCCTACAACAGGCATTTAAAATACCTTCCATTTTCTTCCTATCACTCAGTAGACTTTTGGTTAAATAACAATGAGTAAAGAAAATGTTAAGCCACTCTTAACTGGCAGGCTAAAATATGCAACAGGGGAGCCTTTGCTTCCAAAAACTGTGGAGAGGAAAGCAAGCTGCTGAAGGAAATTATCATTTGGCTCATGACAGGATGGGGGGAAGTACTCTCAAAGTTGAGAAGGAAAAAAGGAGTGCAAGGTGATGTTTATGTAATCAGAATAACACCAGATAAGGAAAGGAAACAGACTGGTTTAGTCTGATGTCTGTGGAGAGAAGAAGGTAGAGAAACCAGAAAGGACAGGTTGGAGAAGGAAGAGGGATTTCTGGAATCAAAGCCAAGCAATGGCTCTGCAGGGTTATTTCTTGAGCTGATCAGCATAAGAGGAAAAGCAGCATGAGGCACCTCTGAAGTGAGAAGAAAGGAGGTTAGTGTTTTACATCTACCTTCCAGAAAATGAATGAACTGTACAGGAGAAAATACAATGAAAAGAAACATATGATAAAACGATCATATCTGGAGCTGAGCAGAGGAGTCACACTTGATGAAAAAAGAAAGAAATTCATTATGTACAAATGCTTTTTACTGAGAAAAAATTTACTGTGTTAACTATATTGTTGTTAACAAAGCAGTATCATTTCCTCTGCTCCTGGCAGGCCAGAGTGGTTGTGTTATATAATAAAAATGTCCTTTTATCCATACACTTATTTATCTTTCTTGTGGGCCTAAGGAATGCTGTAATTTGTACTACTATAACTGCTGTCTGCAGTCAGATGGTCATATCAGAGTCATATATCTTTTGATATAAACATACATATTGTATTATATCCCACATAGCACAAATGCACATTAGATCCACATTGAACCAGTACTGCTGGATAGAAGAAATACATGGAAAAGAACAGTGCTAAAACATATCTCTGGGGAAAACCTCCACTGTGTGATCTTACTTAGATTCATGATTCAAATCAGTGGATATCACTAGGAATGAATATGCCTTTTATGTCACTGTGTTTTGAGGATTTGTTGGTTAACTGAAAGTTGGGATCACCTGTTTTGCAGTAAAATCTTGCAAGTTCACCCTGGCAACTGGAAGTCCCTTCAGGTATTAAAGGTAGAATCTAAATAATGGAGATGAGGGGGAAAAAGAGCAGAAAGCAGTCTTTACAGTAATGTAATTTCATTCAATCATTTATGATAATACTATTAAAATCTAGCACAGTATGAAGAATAAAATAAGTCTTAGCAGGACAAGACCTTACTGTGTCTTCAGGTTGTTAAATATCTCCCAAGGTTAGCCAGGTCCTCTAGTTTTTTGCAAGGGACTTAATCCTGTGGATCAGAATCTTGTGCTTCTAAACCTGGCCCTTGAGCCTGATTCACTAATACTTTGAAATAAACCCAACATGATCAGGATAGTGAATGTTACACTGTCTTCATATTATTGCAAAAGACTACAATATAGTAGCCAGCTACTTTACAGACCTTCACCAAAGCTTGTACAGCTCTTTCCCTTTCTTGTACAGAGAAATTGAAGCAAGGACATGTGAATTGCAGATGCCTGTAGAAGAGATGGTTGTCAAAAACAATACTAGGGCTGACTCCTGTGCCTGTGCAAACACTATTAGACCACACCTTAATGAGATGAATTATTAATACAAAAGCTGCACGGGAAATTAATTTCTGCTGCCTCTCACCAAAACCAACTGTTCAGACTTGAATGTGTCACAGTTGCACAACATAAATTTTGCCTTAAGGATACAGTTACCCAACATGATGGATTTTTTGTGATGTCCCTCCTAATAGTATCCTCATCCTTCCTCTGTCCTTCCCATTTCCCTCTTCACCACTGTGATTTCAATTCTTGGTTCAGCCTTCTGGAAGGTACTGAATGATGGGGTCCTGTATTTGTGTGGTGAGCACAGCATTAGTGGTTGCAGGGCAGACTCCTCTGGGCAGCCTTGCCAATCTGCCCTGGATAAGATAGAAAAAAATTACATATTTAAATGATAAGCATCAAACCCTAGCACATTCCAGATGGAATCAATGTTAAGTTACTCATCTCTGGTAAAATATCCAGATGAAAGTGGTTCCAATGAGGCTGGGAAATTTTCTGTTTCCCTAATGATGAACCTGCTGATGATTACTAGCAGAGGTTACTTGCTGGCCAGTTCTTACACACAGTTTACATTGTGTAAACATCTAATCCTGCTGTACTGTGTTCCCAGACTTCCAGACTCCTTCTCACTTCTCTAGTCACTACCCATGGAGTGCCTAAGACTCAGATGGTGAGTTCTTTGGCTTAGAACTTGTACAATTTTTTACAAAATCTCTTTTCCTAATTGGCATCCTTAGGCATTACCACAATAAAACCAATAAATAGTAATAACAAAAAAAGAAAGGTGGAAGGTGGGTGAAGACATGACTAATTACCTAAACAATACTTGGACCACAAGCCACAGGCAACACAAGAGCTTGAGGAAGAGCAAGTGGGTGGAGAGTTACCTGAACAACAGAGAGTTGGGCAGGTAAATAATAGATACTGCAAGACAAAACTGAGAGTCTTTATTTTGATAGCATCATGGAATTTATAAATTAAGGGATGACAGCTAAAGATTAAGCATGGCACATGTTGCTTTACTCTCTCTGTGTGCGCAGCCTGGCTTGGCACTGTCACACAGATTCCTGAGAAAAAATCTTAGTTGAAATGGTGGTATAACAAGTTGGGAGATGTGAGGAGCAGAAGTTCCCAAACAAGGTTTGCAGAAGGACGACGTGCTGTACCATACCAGGCTCGCCTCTCCTTCCAGTGAGGAAGGATGTGCTTCCATCTCAGGCCTGGGCTTACACCTAAGTGGAGAAGAGGCACGCAGTTATCCAGGTAGTAGCAATGGTTAAATAACAATTCCTCACCTTCCCCTGGAAAAATGCAAGAAACTTCCTTGTTTGCCTTAATATTTATTTTAATTCATTTTCATACCACTCACTGTGTGTATATCACTTAGAAACACTTAGGCCAAAAGATGATACAACAATGACAGACTGAATTTTATTTAAATTTATATCTTATGGACTGGGAGTGTAGATATAGTTACTCCTGAAATGAAAGAGCACTTCTTTGCACAGTGGGTAATGATCTTCCAGAATTTGTTGCCACAGGAGGTTGGGAAAGCAGGCTATTAGCAGGCATAAAAAGGGATTAGACAAGATTTGTGAACAATGCCTCTATTAACAGATAATAAAAGGAACAGGCAGTTCCAATGTCTGTGAGCTTAGGAGACTGGACCAGAGGAAGAGGCCAGGTACACGTGCTTTCCCTGAAAAGCATCTCCTATGTTCTCAGGCTTTTCTATCTGGATCTGCCTGCCCCATCTCTGTTAATGTTGTGTTGGGAGTGTGGGGCACTTTCCAGGCTCTGCTCGGGCCTTCAAAACCTGTGGCTCAGCCAGGGCAGATGGCCAGCACTCTTGCAGGTACCCCATTGCCATCACGGGCATTGTGCAGCAACAACACCTGCAGAACATTTCTTAATGCCCTGATGGGTTAAGCCCTAAGTGGTGCTGCTCTCAGAGAGGGCCAGAAACCAGCATGGTGGAGCTGAAAAGGAGTTATAAAGAACAAAAAGGAACTGGCTTTAACAAACCATTCACTGAGGATCAGGGAAATATAGATAGAGGGAGACAGAAAATTCTGTTAATACAAAAAGTGAATAAAAACAGGTATTCCTTTGTTTCAGGGGAGCCACTAAAAGGAAGAGTGAACACCAAACTAGACATGACTTTAAAGCTGTCTCTTTTTCCAGCTGAAGGCTCTAAATCCATTTGATTCTGCTCATACTATTTCTGAGTACTTCTACTGCCCTTTTCTGGTTTCTGCTAATTCTGTTACTGCCTGCCTGAAATCAGGAGAGTGGACTGGAACTATACTCCATGTTAGGCTGCACCATGGATTCTTACCCTAGCACAAGGATGTTCTCTGTTTTTCCCATTTTGCAAGTCCTGAGGCTGTGTTTGTCTGCTTGACCAGCACTGAGCTGGCAGTTGTTATTCACCACCTAATATCTCCTTCCTGTATGGGAATATTGAAATATTGGTTTGTTTTGTTTTGTTTTCCCCTGTAAAATGAAAGACCATTTCCCCCTCTGTCTTTGTGCTCTGAATTTCATTTACCACTTTTTATCACTGAGTGTTTCTGTATTAAGATTTTTTCTAGCTATTTCCATAACTATTGAAGTTGTTATGTCATTGTCTGGCTTTTCATGGAAAATATAGATCTTAGCAAATATTCTTCTGAGGCTCAGATAATCGGCATTGATGAAATCAAGGCTGTTTATAGAAAAATATGAGGAATGAGGCAGACCTGTAATATGTGATAGACTGGTACAAGGGAAAAGACTCAAATTAGCTCTGTGTGTGTGTATATCCCTGGTTATGTAATAGCCACAGAGCACATAACCAAAGAACAGAAATACCTGGAGGGAATGAAGGAAGAATGACTTACAGGGGAACTGACTGTGATTGAGAATACAGAAGGGAACATAGAGGATCTCAGGAATGAAGTTCATTACAGTGATCTAAGTTCATATCCAAGAAAATCTCTTTAGGAAAGTAAGAAATCCCTCACCTATTGGACACTGTAAATACCACTGGCAAAAAAGGACCGGGAGCAACAGCAATGTCCATTCAGAAATGTACTGTGACCTTACGTGTATCTCTGGGCCCATGGAAAATGACTAATCAACACAAGAAAGAATTTTGGTTTCCTTTATGCTTTTTCTTCTGCATTTTCTGTTCTTTGAGTGAAGTCCTACTGTAACAAATGTGGCAGTGTAATGAAAAAAAATTCCCTCACGTTCATTGAATAGCAATATAGTAGAGAAAAGAGCACCACCTAGTGCTAAGTGCTGTTTCTTGATGCTGAGGCGTCTCCATACATTTACCTTCTGCATGTCTTGATTTTAGTTTTCCCGCAGTTTACCCATCCAGAGAGGATTTAATCCTTAGCATCAAGCAGTATCCATGCTCCTGATAAGAGCAGCTGGTTCATCAAGAGCACATAATCTCTCAGAGTTTTGTGCACACGAAGGTAATGCCCTAGGCAGGTAGTTAACATAATTGTGGTTATTTGTCTGATTCATTCAGGCTGGATTCTACTACCCTTACTCAGCCATTGAAGTTTTGTCCTCCACAGATAAGTCTCTTTGCTTTCACTCTAGTGAAAATTAATCAACACTTATGAGACAGGCTTAAGATACCAGAAGACCAGTCTTCTAATGCTGGCACTTATAAAAACAAGGATTCATTGCATTTACAGTTTAATCCTACACTCACATCAAATTTTCAAGCTTTCTTGGCTATGTGGAAGTTGTACTTTGTTTGTTTGTTTGCCAGTTGTATTTTTTCCTTTTTGATTGAGCGTTGTTTGCTTGTTTGTTTTTATTTAAAATATCCAGGAGATCTCCAGAAAAACCCATTGTTTTACATTATATTTTACTTCATTATCATGATGATAGATCATATGCAACCTTAATTATTTTTTAAGCATTTATTGTTAAAATCTATTCTTGTTTGCTTTCTCCTATTTATCAATCCACATTATGTTAGTGTTCTTATTTTTGGTCTTCAAAGCCTTCCACTTGGTATCACAGTACTGGGTTTTCTGTCATAATGTAATTAAAATTTCAAAAGAAGAAAAGATGGTAAATCAACTCAGAATGATTCTGCATCAGCTATAGTTATGTATTATTTAAACAGCTCTAGATTTGGATACATATAGCATTGGTTAGTTAATTTACATATAGGTGTCTATAGTAAAATACCATTTAAATATCTTACTCCATTAAAATTTGGGATCTTCAGTGACACCTATGGCCAGATTTAATTTCTCTAATAATGGAGTTATTTCTTCTTCTCTTGAAATTATTTAGCATTCACCACCATTTTAACAACAAGATGATGAAACTCAGCTATTCTAATTCCTTCCCCATCCTCTGGTTTGAAAAGCATAGTTTAGCCCATAGAGGTTTTTATTTCTGTCATTTATAATCCTACATTTTTATCCTCAAGCACACTTCACCAAGTGCAGTCTTCACCTGAAAAGAAATGCTCTGTGACACTTAGAGCTCTTTCTTCCATATTGTCTATAGTCTCACTGTTGTAAATATTGCCACCCACTAATGAACATTTCTTATTTTACCTTCTAAAATATGAGGTGATTGGTTTGGATGTTTTTCTTTATAGGAATGTTTTGGGGTTTTGTGGGGTTTTTTTAGTTTATAGGATCTTGGTTTATTCTTACATATTTTTGTCCTTTACAAAGAGAAAACACTGGAATTTGTCTGGATGAGTCTGTGTGTGTATGTATATATATATACATATATTAAAAATACTTTGGAATGGCATTTTGCATCTTTTCTGTAGTAACAACTGTGGGGAGCATGGGAGAATCTGTGGGGAGTATCTCATTGCACATGGATTTAATTCTGTCACCACACTCAGCAATAGAACTTAACATCTATTCACAGCTACACTGCTGACGCAGTAATTAACTAATTAGCAGGGACTAATTGTTAAAAATATGGTATTGCAACTACAGTGAATTAAATAGCCTGTGCAGTTCTAACTGGGGGAGTTAGGAGTTCATACTTTTTCTCCTCAGGAAGCAAACAAACTCCTGAGAAATGAAATCAAACTCAGCAGTTCAAAGCAAAATTGTACTTTGCTATGATTTAACCAGGAGCAGTAAGAGACTCTGGTATCTGCATAAAGTTCATGTTTATGGCCCCAAGCAAGGAGAGTGTGTAGCCCTACATTAATGACACCTAGTAGCAGTTAAGACCCCTGCTGTCACCAAGGGCCTGCTGCTCTGCCCTCCCCAGTCTGGCACCTCGGCTTTTTGTTTTAGAGGGAGCAGAGGTCACCAATCCTAACCTTCAAACTGAGTGGTGCTGGACTCCCTTTACACCAGGGCAAGGAGAGGGCAAGCCCTGCTCCACGGTGTCTGGCAGCTGTTCAAGCCTCCTACACCTGTTTGTTCCATAGGGTATAGGGAAGGAAAAAAGTATACCTGTGTTAATGCCAGCTTGAGAGAGTTAGTTATACCCTAAGAACTTCTTTCTTTTCCCACCCAGCATGCCCACTATCAGGAAAGTTTGGCAAGGGTGAGGCTAGTTGCAAGCAAGAAGCCAGAGTCCAGCTCTGCTGTGATGATAGCTTTTGCAGGAGCAAACAAATGGCATCTATTTAAAAACTGTTACAGACCAAAGATTTTTTTCCCAGACTGTCTATTTGTTCCCAGTTCTGGTTTTGTTCTGTGTTTTCGGTGAGCATATAATTACCATGAATTATATAGCAGAACAGGGTGTGTATAAGGCACACCTTGAACAAGCAGGTTCTCATTGGCTTGAGCAACGGCTTGAGAGGTGTTGTTTCCCAAGCACAGATTGTAAACCCACGGTCTGGGAGGCCTCTGCTGAAAACTGTTTTGTTTTAAAACTTTAAAAAGTGACATATCATACCTCCTGCAATGACAAGGCACTCTGTAGCTCTTGGATTAACTAACCATAGCCTCTCCTTTTAGTAAACATGGAAACATTAAAGATCACAGACTAAAATTATATTAAAACAGATACAGATACTGACTGTCAATCATTTTTAGTAGATGTCTAATAAATCCTTCTTTTTGTGTTTGGGCAGAGTAAACATCTTGCAGATTTCATCACCATATTTCAGTTTAGTCCTAAGATTATTCATAGAATGGTTTGGTTATGAAAGGACCTTATAGATCATCTCGTTCCAACCCTCCTGCCATGTGTAGGGACACTTTCCACTAGATCAAGTCTCTCAGGGCCCCGTCCAATCTGGCTTTGAACACTCCCAGGGCACTAAGATGAGATGGACTAACCTGTAGCTCCTGATGTCCTTCTTTTTTCCCTTTTTAAAAATGAGGGTTATGTCTTCCCTTTTTTAGTCAGTGTTATTTCATTGGATCTCCATGACTTCTGAAATATGATGTATATTGGCTTACCCACTTCCTCCATCTCAGGACCCACAGATGGATCTCATCAGGTTCCATGGACCTGTGCACCTTCAGGTTCCTTAGA
>VYXD01002156.1:341492-357081 GCA_013397195.1 Hylia prasina | reverse complement strand
AAAAAAAAAAAAAAAAAAAAACCACCAAAACCCAAAAAGATATTTAATCCACCCAGAAAGTCAAAAAAGCCAGAGAAGTGCTGACAAAACGCACCCAGTGTGTTTGGAAAGGAGGGGATGGCACTCCAGGGAGGAATCTGCATTTTAAAGCCACCTCTTCCCACCCTGTGGAAGCTGGGGAATATCCCAGAAACTCTCCCTGCCAGCAGAAATCCTCATTCCTCACAGTCTGTGTCCACAGGGTGTGAACCCTTCCCTGCTCCTCTCCACTAAAGAGGGAAGAGGCAGCTCCAGACCTGGAAAAGAAATCTCTCAGCACTGATTCTCCACCAGTTTCCAGCACACAAACATTTATGTCCCACCTTGCTCTTAAAGGAAAACCCCATTATTTGTCCCCTTTCCTTTAAATTCAATGTTTCTCTTGAGATTTCTTAGGACACAGAACATAAGTTTGACCTTGTGTTTAGCCAGTTTTACACCTGCACATAAATATCTTGGTATGTAAACCAAGCTTCATTGGGGGTTTCAATGCTAATGAAGCACATGGAGAAAAAGTATTTCTATAAATTATAAATTTTTTCAGTAGCCTGCAAGTTAAATGAGAAGTGACATGTCAAGAGTTCTAATTAATCCATCAAAAGGACTCTGCTGTAAATCCCCAGACACACACAAACCACAGGTTAAAACATCTTGTGTGGGGTTTTTCTGCCTCTCTATGAAATAACAACCAAGAACTCAGGGTAGGATGAATTAAGTTGAAAGTAGAAAACATTTCCAAACAATTTTCAAAACATTCTCACCTCACCACGGAGCAGTTCCAGGGCTGGGGAAGGAAAACTGCTCCAAACACTCAGCACTGGGCTTGCTTGGGATGTCTTTTTAAAGGGATCAAGCAAAGCAGTTCCTCCAGAACCATCTCCTTCCTTTGGCTGTAAACATCCCCATGGAAACAGAGATGGTATCAGACAGACAGATGAGGAGGAGCAGAAATCCTTCAAACACAAGAGTCTCCAGGAATAAAACGGGACAGGACGAGGCAGTTGCAAAACAAACTCTGCAAACCTCATCACAACTGCTGCTCCAGCTCCCCATCCCTTTGCTTGTTCTGACCTCCACAGAACTTCTGCTTTAAGTGTTTTTAACAGACAGAAAACAAACAAAACCAAAACAACAACAGAAAAACAACCCCAGAAAGCCCCAGCACAGGTAATTCTGGGTTATTAAACACTCCCAGGACCCAAGCACGACGCAGTGACCCATTTGGACAGTGGCCAGGGCAGGCTGGAGCTGGCACAGGGCTGAGTTTCAGCACAGAGCACAGCCAAGCCCAGCTCCAGGAGTGCAGAGGTTCCTCTGAGGGCCTGACTCAGACCTCAAGAGCATTTTCCAGCATGGACTCGCAGTTTCCAGCTGTGGAACCTGCAATGATTCCCTTTCAGATGTGGTTTTTGTGTTCCCATCACCCCAGGACTCACCACAACACTGCCCAAGTTGTCTGCACCCAGGGGGAACATTAAAAATCCTGGCACCCAATTCCTGCATAAAAACAATGAAAGCTGAGGAAAATGAGGTGATTCCTGTCAGCTGTCAGAGGCCAGTGACAGAATGAGATGAGGCAGGAGCACAAACACTTGCAAGGTGATGTTCACAAAGTTGTTGTCCTCAGGGATCCTGGTTTTAAAGAGCCTCCTTTGCTCCAGGTGCCTTTAAAAACAACTCTCAGGATTTCTCTTGCCTGAAAGCAACACTTTACCAGTATGCAAATGGAATAATTTGGTTTGTTTTCACTTTTATCAGTGTGAGCAGGCAGAACTCTGAGCTTTTGCTCCATTTGTATTCACACCCCAGTTCTCTGGGGTTTGAGCTCTGTTTGCTTTTGCTGTAAAGGAGGAAAATGCTTCCATTCAAAACTATTTTGGTTAAAAAACCTCAACTTTAAATTATTTCTGTTGACTGGAGTTTGGGCTCTAGTTAAAGCCTCACAGTCTCATTCACCTCACACAAATATTTCATGTTTCACCTCAAAAAGAACAGCCACACTTCCTCAGCTTCTATTCTGAAAACAGACAAACTTACAGGGTTTTTTTATTTTATTTTTATTGGATGCTTCCAACTTTATAGCTAATAATATACAGATACTCAGTTTTTTCATTGTTCCATTCACATCCTCACAGAGTTCAGCCATTCTGTCACATTAAAATTAAAAAAAAAAACCAACAAAACCCCAAAAATCCACAACTGAAATAAAATAAATCCATAAGCTGGAAAAATACATTATAAACTTATATTCAAGAAACATTCTCTTTATAATTAAAAACCTACTTGTAATAATTAAAGTAGGATTTAAAGAAAAAAAATTGATTTTAATTTTTTAAATAGGTGGCCTTTGTGTATATTTTTAATCATTTTATATGTACAAGCCCAACCAGTATCTCTGCCTACCTGTGACAGAATACCTGAACACAAAAAAAAGAAAAAGACACTGAAAAGGAGGTTTTAAACAAACAAACAAACAAACAAACAAATGAAAGATCAATACTCATTTTCCAGGAAAATACAGTATAATCAGAACTTTAAACACATGCTTCCCTCATCTGGATTAAGGCCTAAGAGACAGAGGTGCTTTAATAAAAGCAGACAGTATGAAGAAAAGTCCTTCCACTTTTCTCTTCAAATTCCTGTAACAGCTCATCTATTTCATTTTCCATGTCTTCTGTGTGCTGTATCTGGAAGAGAAAAAAGTCTGAGCAACCAAGCTCCAAGGATCTGATGTCTAGAAAACTGGAATAATCCCATTTTTTTGGTTTGCTGGGAAATCCAACTGGGCAGGCTGTACCCAGCAGGGCTTTGCTGCGCTCCATGGAGATTCCCAGCATTCCCAAAGGCACAGAGATCCTGGTTTATGTTCATCTGCAGATCCCAGCCCACCCAAGTGGCATTTCAGGAGGACTTTGTTGAGTAGGCACCATCCCTCCTCCCCAGTTAACAAGCGGAGCCTCCAGAATAGCTCCAGGCACAGGGAACAGATGGCTGAAATCTCAACTCCTTGAACCCTCTTTAGGCTTCTTGGATCTGGAAAGGACTTGAGACCAGAATAAATCACAGAGGCTGGAGCCAGACCCTGCAGGGATGGTGAACTCCTCAACCCTGGAGTGTAAAAGAACACGGGACCTTCCTCTGCTCTAACCACACTGAGTGCAGCTCACTCTAATTCTACATTTCAGTTTAGTGTGGTACAATGAAGTATTTTTTAAGGGTATTTGGGCTCAGAATGCAACCCTCACAATGAAATCCACCCTAATCACAAGTGGTCTGAAGGGAGCTCACTCTGCAAACCACAAGCTCAGTTAAATTCACCCATTTGCCCAACAGCTCTGAAAATTAGCAGGAGAATGTTGAAATTTGCATCTTGACATGGATTTTACTGCAACAACTGCAAAATGCAGGAGCTTTATGGAGCAGCAAGCAAAGCCCAGCCCCTGGGCAGGCAGCTGGGTATGAGGCTCCCCCAGGATTCCTGATTTTCCTCTTTACTTACACACTGGCAGAGCTCACAGATAAGGAAAGCACCCAGCGTTGCCTCCTCGTGGTTATCCTGAATGTCTACGTTGATCACATGGACTGGCTGACACGTCTCCTGCTCTCTGGAATTTAAATCTATTTGAAAACAAAACACAACAGCAAAATTCTGGGTGGAACGGGTTCATATTTGACACAAAGTAGTGACAAGATTTTTAAACATACAGGGGTGTTGTCACATTGAAAGTTTCCCAAGTATTTTTTAGAATTTATTTAATATTGTCTTAATAATCCCTTTTATTTCAAAAGACAAGAGGTGAGTTTTGGGTTCATGGCAGTTTATTTTCCCTGCTCAAAAGAAGTTATTCCTCCTCTTACTCTGACAATCCTTAAAGATCAAGAATCTTAAAAGTCAAAAAGGATTTTGAGTTTCCTCACCTGGAAGGTTTTAACTGCTCATTTTTAAAAAAAGCACTGCACATCCAAGGTGAACTCCTGCAAGCTAAGCACTGATAATCACATTAGAAAATTCTATTTTAGCATGCCCTATTTACTAACAAGGGTGACAAAAATAAAACATTTTCCTGAAAGTGCACACGTGTTAGTGTTGTGCCTCCCTAACATACCCTTCCTTCTACATCCAGTTTTTAACCTAAAAGTAGCTCTTTCCTACCTTCACTCTGCCCCTTCAATTTGGCAAATCTGTTTAAAAATATCATCCTCCACATCCAGAGCCATTTGGGCCAAGTGTGAAGGGCACTGTGAAGGTAGAGAGCTGGAAAATTGCAAGTTCTTGCTCTTCACTTCCCCTTGCTCATATCTAAAAAGCAGAGTGGGAGCTGCTTCCCACCTGAGCCAGGCTGAAGGTGCCCTCAGGGACCAGGGCAGCTGCCCTCAGAACTCACCTGCACATTTCAAACCCCCCACCTGAGCACTCAGAACCCTGGCAGAGCCCACGAGGATTTGCTGTTGTGACATGAGCACTGAAGAGGCTGAGTGACGACCTTTAGGTGCTGTGGATGACACCAGGTCACCTGGCTGGTGTTTCAGGGTGCAGGAGACTCCTCAAAACCTCACACAAACTGTGCCCAGCAATTGCAGAGACACAAGGGTGTCAGCCCAGCAGTCAACAGAGCTCCTGCTGAAATCCTGTGGCTCTGAGGGTGTTCCCTGTGCTGTGCTCATGTGGAGCTGGATCCCCAGCTGAGATCCTTCTGGCTCCTCTCTGACTCATTTCAGGGCAGAGCTGCAGCACATTTGCAGAGTTCACCAGGCTCAAGGAGCTTCTCCAGCTGGACAGGAGGTGTTTAATGGGGACAAACTGCTCGGCAGCTCACAGGAAGCCAGCAGGGAGAGGAGGGGAGCTGCATCAGGAAGGCAGCTCAGACTTGTTTTTTTTGAGATCCATGAGCATTTCCAAAGCAAACATGGAGTTTCTATCAATTCCCTTGCTGTGCACACATGCTCTGTGTAGCTGCCAGCACCTTTTGGGGACAAGTGCTCAGCCATCACTTCTCTGGGGCATAAATCAACACCAAGAACTGCAAGCTGACTTGTGTTCCACTAGCAGGAGGAGACAGAGAGGTTTCCAGATTTGTGGAGGACTTCAGGGAGCAGGAAAAAAAATAAAAACCACTCCAAGTTAACTGGGTTTATCAGTTCAAGCTCCTTACCTTCTACTACTTGATCATAGACTCTTTCTTCACACGTTAGGATCAAATCAAAAACGTCTTTGCAGTTCTGGAATCTTTCTGGTCGTGGCTTGATTCTCTTATTTCTGTCCAACATGTGTAAAATTCCATTCTGTGTGTATCTGAAGTGGCTTGAGTTAAGTATCTTTACTTGAAGGAAAGTCATGGTTTTGAGCAAATGACCAGCACAAGGTAAATTATTAACGTATCTTTAAAATCAAATATTCTGTTTGCAAATCTGAAAGTCAGTGACCACTAGAGCTTCCCAAGGTGAGTGCAATCCCCATCATGCAGCTGCTTTTCACAGACCTGTCACTGGCACCACAGCTTTAAAAGGCCCCCAGAAGAAGAACTTTTCTTGGGCAACTATTTTTATATCCCTAAATACTCCAAAGCCCCAGCCTGTGCTGTTCTTTTTAACAAGGGATTGAAAGGAATTTAAAGGACTGTCCTACATTCCTTTCAGCCACTGCCCCTCACTTCAGGGGCCTGGCTTTTCAAAGGCCATCCTGAGGTGTTTCAGGTGCCCCCTGCACAAAGTCCTACCTGGAAATGTGGATTTATGCAACTGAAACTCCAAAGGGAGCCAAAGGAACCACAGAAGCACATCCCACAAAAATATCCCGAGATGCATAAATGAGGAAAAACACTGACTTTGTGCCTGTCAGAGCTTCATCACTGTGTGAAAGGAATCTGTGATGCTGCTTGGGAGCTATATTTATGCTGCTGCTGTAACCTTCAGGCTCTGATTTTACATCCTGGAGCCCCTTTTTAGGCAGGATTCTCTAGTCCCACTGTTTTCCACCCTTCTGGGACGTGCACTTTCACTGGGAGCACTCCAGGCCTGACTGTCACATCAACCTGCTGGCTTGAGTAAAACCAAACTCCCTCTGAAGGCAAAGTTTTCAGGGTAAATTGGGAATACCAGGAAAGGTTTGGATTGAGAAAGCCTGGAAGGGGATGCATCTCTTCCTGCCTTTATCATAGCTGTATTTTTAGCCATCTAAGTCTATATTTTTACAGTGGAACAGTAAGGGTAACAGCCTGTAATTTCTTGAGACAACAACTCTGAGAAGAAAACAATTTCCATCATTTGTAGCAATATGTAAGAGGTCATCTGGGCTTATTTCCTTGCTGAAAAGGTGACAGACACTTCTTTTCAGAAAGCACTCCTACTATTTTTGTAACAAAAGACCAAAAATTTCCTGCCTACCTTTTAGCAGGAGCTCAAATTCCAGTGCCCAGATATGCACCTGTGTGCTCAAGATGCTCCTGTTCAAGCAAACAGCCTCCAAAGCTTTTAAATCCTTCAAGTGTTTAACTTATATTAAAAATTAAACCCAGCTTTCTACCTGCAAGAGTCTACTTCGTGTTGAAAACAGATTCAGTTCTGTGTCTGCATCACTGCACTTCAACTACTTGTAATTTCAATTTTGCACCACAAACTGACTGATAGGCTGTTTATCACAACTAAATGTTGCCAATCAGCCTGACTTCTGCTGCATTTTTCTCCACGTCACTCCCAAGCCTTTTTTACTCTTCTTTCCCAAAAAGGCTTCTCCTTATATTACTCAGGAATTGTTCTTTGCAGCCCCAAGCTCTCACCAGCAGCTCTTGCACACCAGCACCCTTGTGAAGTCTCCTGGGGTTTGTCATGTTTGGGAAACAAAAAAAAACAAACAACAAAACACTTGGACGGAGTCATCTCAGACCTCTGGTTATTTGCAGAGCGGGAAAATGACTGCATTTTCAAAATACCACTTCCAAAACATCTGCCATTTCCAAAACATGCCAACATCTGCCCGCGTGGCTTTGCTCAGTTGGAAGGGGAGCCCTTCCTGGGCTCTGCACTCCTCGTTTCTACATCATGCAGTTCAAGAAGGGGGGAGAAAGAAAAAAAAAAATCCACAACATCCCACACGCTTTTTTGGGTTCTCTTTTTTCCCTTTCTAGGATAAAATGTTGCTGGCATCTGTCCCCTCGCTTTCCTGAGTGAGCCTGGAGACAGAATTACGCAGATTCCCAAACCCACACAACATTTCTGCTTCACAGCCCAGCTCCCTGCTGCCAACTTACAGCTATTTTTTTTATTTCCATGGGTCCATCTGCCTATAAAAGGAGACTGAGGGAAGCAGTTAAGATTTATGGTTTCCAATTTGGTTGCCTGGGATCTTTTTCACCTGGAAAAAGCCAGCACATCCTTTCAGTGAGGAAGGGGGTGTGCTCTGCACATTATTATTCCAAGGCATAACAAGGCAGCTTTTTGCTCTTTGGGAGCTCAGGTGAATGCAGATGTCACAACTTATGAATGGTTTCCACCCCACTGGCAGGTGTTGGATAATTTAAGTCAGGCTCTGCTTTCCTTCCAACAGATTTCACCTCCACACTCCCTGTCCTGTGCATCCCTGCTCTCTTTTCAGGACAAAATTTCCCCTGGATTTTTGTGCTGTCGCATCTTTGGAGCCCTACCATGCTCAGGAGGATACCAGAACTTGCCTGCACTCCCCTTCACCTCCTGCAAACTCTTGGCAGAGTAGATCCACCACATTTTTATGGAGTCCAATTCAGATTTCACCTTTAATAGAGTAACTCTGCTAAACAGATCCACAGGGTGATGGAATTTAGGCAGGGCGACTCAGCAGTGGAAAGGCTTGATAAAAAGATGCTGCAGCACAAAAGTTGGGTTTTTCCAACAGGCACAGCATTGTTGCTCATTCTCATGGAGAATTTCTATTACTGACTGTGCATTCCCTCCTTTTAGCTAAGGATATCTCATACTAGTGATGAAGATTTACTTAAAAAAAATAAATATGTGTTTAGTTAAACCCCTAAAGCTTTCACTGCTTTTGCTACTCTAATTTAAAATTCCTGTCACAGACACCAGAAATGCCTTTTACCATCAAACTGATGGGTCCCTGCTCCAGACATCTGGGTAACCACCCTCCAAACATTCCTTACCCTCCAAACATCCCTCACCCCTCTAAACTTTATCATTATTTGTCACTGACAGGACCCAAAGAACACTTTCAGCCACAAGCACCAACCCAGAGATGGCCAAGAGAGTCAAGTCTCCACCCTGTATGATGAAAGATAAATGATCTTACTGATCCAAGTATTCAGTAAGCTTCATTTTAACTCCCATGTGAGGCTGAAGCTCACAAGTGATTTGAGCTGGCAGTGTTGGGGTATAGAAATTAATTATATCTAATTTAGATTTAATTAGAATTTAGATCTAAAATTCCCATCCCTGTCCCCCTGCCCCATCCCCTGAAGAGTCCAAGGCCAGACTGGATGGAGCTCTGAGCAACCTGCTCTATGTTCCTGCCATGGACAGGGGTGGAATGAGATGACATTAAAGGTCCCTTCCAACCCAGGCCATTCCTGAAAATATAAAAGCCAATTTATTAAAACCTAACTGGGCAAATGATTCTTGCTAAAATGTACACACCCTTTTTAGGAAAAAAAATAATCTTTAAAGTAATGGCTGGCACCCAAAGCTTCTACATCTTCAAATAAATCTGCTGATTATTCCCTTTGGCGCAGCTGACACCATCCTCAAACTGCATTTCTTCTTTGGGAAAGCCAGGAGCAGAGCAGAGTGCTTCTCACCCAAGCATGAATGGCATTTGCAGGTCTCCTTTTCCATATCATCCTTATTTATTTATTAGTATCTGCATTATGAACAGAACACCTTGTGTTAAAGCCTGCCTGGCAGTTTGTCTAGGAACTGGACATTTCCTTAAATGAAATGTGGGAGGGGGGGGTGAGGCTGCCCAACCTTCCTCCACCTTCACAATCAGCTCCTTTTAGAGGGAATGAAAGACTGGAAATGGGCACAGGCACCACAAATTCCACTTTGCAAGCACAGCTGTTATGGCAGCAGTAACTGCCTTCACTCCAGACCCAGAGAGCACAATGCCTTTCCTTTGGAATTGAAACTGGGCAGTTTAGATCAAACCAGAGATTGTGCTCAAGGCTTTTGTTGGTTCCTAACATACTAAAATCTTAATGTTGAACCATTCTACTGGATTCAAATGGAAACAGAGCAGGGTAAGATGGGGTATTAGGAAAAAATTCCTCTCTGTGAGGGTGGGGAGGCCCGGGCACAGGTTGCCCAGAGAAACTGTGGCTGCCCTGAAGTGTTCCAGGCCAGGCTGGATGAGGCTTGGAGCAACCTGGGACAATGGAAGATGTCCCTGTCAACGGCAGGGGGTGGCACTGGATGAGCTTTAAGGTCCCTTCCAACCCAAACTAGTCTGGGATTCTAAAATATATCATCCAAAATGATCACCAAGATGCTAAGCTGGGCTCCATGACATTTCTGCAACATTTGTGCCTGCGTGAATGATCTGCAAAAAACTTGTTTTTCCTAGAGAAGGACAAGCACCCAGCACTTGTAAGCCACGAGCTGCAAGGATAAATCCAACTGCTCCTAGGAGCTGGTCCAAATCTAAATAACCACATGCCAGCCCTGCTCACTTCCTGAAGCCTGGCTGAGCCCCAAAGCTGAGGGGTCTGTACCCACACATCACTGAAGGCAGCAAACACCTTGAGTTCAGCCCGGAGCTCAAGTGCCAGACAAGAATTGAACAGTGCTCAGCAGCTGAAGCTGGATTTGGGGTGAAAATGGACAGATCCAAGCTGCCAGAGGGGAAAAGAGAGGGAGCACTGGCAAAGTGCAGTGCCAAAGAGGTGGAGAAGGGATGTCACAGATGTACTGAAGGGACTACCAGAATGACAAGGGTACCAAGGACAAGATGACTCGAGGATGTGGCACATCTGACTATGCCATCAAACAGCTGAGTGTGCACTTCATCCACACATGAACTTCAAGGAGTTTGGTTTGGATTGCTGGAATCCAGTGTCTGGATCACCTGGCAGCAAGTGATACCGAGATGTCACTTCTGCAGTCATTCCAAGGAGCAGCAGGTGAGAGGGATGGGAGGGTCCTAGAGGACTTGGGGATGATCCCCTCGGGTTTGGGAAGCAGTGCCAGATTCCAGAGATGAGCAGCAAATGCAGGACTGGGAGGGGGGAAGTGCTGTGAGGAGAGAGGTCTGTGGGAAAGGATGAATCATCCCCTTGCCCAGGGAAACAGGGGCTGCAACAGCCATTTCCAAACTGCCTGTGCTGCTGCCGTGAAGCTCAGAATTTCCAGTTACAGCTGAAGGCACCTCAGACAGAGCAAGCCACAAGCACTGCAAACCCTAAATCGATTAAACCATTTCATTTAGCACATTTGGGGAACCTGAGAATACAATCACAGAGACAGCAGGGCCACTTGGCACCAGGAGCCTGCAGAGAAAGCACCACGCTGGATGAGGTCTGCAGGAAACACTCCTGGCTTGCAATCAATGCCAGTTCAAGGAATTACAGTTGCTACCATGAAAATGGGAATTGGTTTGGAATAAAGAGAAAAGTAGTATAAGCATCCCTAATGTTGGCATAAAAGTTTTGTGTCAAGGAGAGGGAATTTCAAGGCAAGAAGCATCGACTGTCACTTCTCTCCCCTCCTTCAAACTGGGATGAAACTGCCAAAGAATGAAGTCACTCCAGCTCTGAATGGATTCTACAAGAGTCATCAGCCTCAGACTGGATCCTTCAGCCAGAATTCCTCAGAGCATCTCTTTGGGACTCACCTTTCAATAAATGAAAATAAAACCTGTCAGACTACCCAGAAGAGACAGGATGGCAGAGGGTGTTTTATGTTGTTGAAAAGCATTTATTAGATCGGAGTCTGTAGTTACCACCGTGTCCCAAAGCTCAAACACAGGGGAAATATTATTTAAATAATATATTTCCAGCTCATATATTTTTAATAATTTGATGTACTTCCCTTTTAATGTGAATGAAGCCAAGATTAAAGGCAGTGTGATCAGAAGGCAGATGAAGAAGTACTGAGAATTTGCTGCCTTTGAAAAGCCTGAGATTTTGTGAAGCATTTTGGTCTCACAATCCTTCATGGAGGAAAAGGGATTGGAATTCAGCCTGTGGCTGGAAGCGTGTTGATTTGCAGAAATGTGCCTCTTAGAAGCCTGTTTAAATCCAGTTTAAACACTTCTTTCCATCCTCATCCCTTCTCTCTATTTCTAGGAGCACTGAAGTGCTTTGTAAGACACGGGAAGAAAGAAAATGAGACTTGTACTGCATTGCTTTAGGAAGAAGTTTTGCCACTGACACACAGGCCATGATTTCAACTTTTTTTAGCTCTTGCAAGGCCAGGCTTAAAAAAAAAAAAAAGAGAGAGAGAGAGAGAGAGAAAGAGAAGACCCAAACCCAACCATAAAAAAATCCCTCAACATATCTAAATGAAACATTCCAAAGTGGCTTCCAGAGCTCTCCTGCTGAACACTGCAGTGACAGCTCAGCAGAGGAGAAGCTGACAAGTGCTTAGCAGTTCAAAATCCATGAAGAGAAACCAGATGAAAATGTAAGATAAATACATGCATGAAGAGCTTACCTGAAGTAGAACTGAGGTCAGTTACTCCTCAAGACTGAGCTACATATAAAATATCACATGGGCATCCAACTTCAGTATGGAGGTCACAGAGTTAAAGCTAGATCCCATCACCAAGATTGTCACTACCTTTTTTTTGACAGAAAAGAATCAATGTCTTCAAGGAAGATGCATCGAGTTCTTCTTCACTTCTGGAATTTTCCTTCTAACTGAAGCAGCTTTAGGAACTTCTTCAGGACATCTTTTCCACCCTCCCCTCAACTTTATAACCTCATGGAGCTAAGGAGCTAAAACTGGAATCCTATTTAAAGTTAGGGAGGTCAAATGAAAAGAGGAGGTAAAAAATGTCAGGAACAGAGCAGGAGGCCAAGCTTGCAGGGTTGGTGCAGGCTGCCTAGAAATCCTAATTAAAGATACCCCCCTATCTGTGAAAATCATCTTTAATGTGAGGGTCACAGACACATCAGTGTTGAGGAAAGGAAAGAAACAATCAGCCACGGAGTTACTCACATTACTAAAGAACCCAGGAGCAATTCCTGCAGAATTCTGGCCAAATTTCCACTTGAACAGCTCCTATCCCTGGGCACAACATCAACTGCTGATGAAGATTTAAACTGGGTTTAAATTTAAATTGTTTAACAAGTTTCACCCTTGACTAATTTTTGCCTTCACTTGAAGGCAAGGCTCACCACCAGTTTTGCTCTATTTTTGTGTCAGCTTTAAGGTCACCACCACAGAATTAGAATTGAGTCCTCAAACCCCTTCAGAGTTGTGAGGGGCAAGTAATGATAAGGACAAATAATCCTAACGTTGGAAAGGTGGGTTACACAGGCAAATACAAGGTGGTGTATGGGAACTACACACCATGGCTGTGTCTTCCTCAAATTAGGAGCAGAATTCTCTACTGCTGTCCTAGAAGTAACAGAGGAATGTTTTAAAAAGCAACATTCAGAACACTGTTAAATGGTTTGGGGGCAATCCTTGACTGGGGCTCAGGGAATTTAAATGCTACATTCTAAAAATTCAATGGGAGATGCTGATACTTATTTTATCTCTAAGTTTTAACTGCCACATCTTAAAAGGCTTTGAAGTACTTCCATTTTAGATCTACTGTAACCACCTACTCAACCGAATCTGTATTCCTGGCTCCATTAATCCCCTATTCCTGTGCTGCTGAAATTCAACATATGCCTTCAAGGTATGAGAGCCTGCGCTCTATATTTCACTAATTAACTGCAACAAAGGTGCTTTTAATCTCTGCAGAGTGGGTTTTTAATAGTTGCTCCCCCTCTTCACAAGTGAGCAGTGGAGGTTCAGTGCATCTCTTCTCTCTAACACAATTTTAACCTTGCTCTCAGTGAGGTCCAGCAGTGCAGCAGCTCGTTTTTGTTTGAGGCCACTGCTTCCTGAACCTGGGGGTGGTTTATGTGGGCAGAGGATGTTCCCTCACAGCCACAATGTCACTGAGGATCTGGTGTCCACAGTGCCTGCAAGGAGAGCACTCAAACCTCAGGTGTCTCCTCACTGGAACGTGGGAACAAGCAGGGTGGTGGCAGCAGGACTCCAAATTTCAGACTACAGATGATGAAAGCAAGGCTGGGAAACAGAATAAGCAGCTCAATCATATGGAACCCCCATCCCAACCACACTCCAAGCCCATGAGGAGAGCAGCCCCTCCCACCCCACAGGTAACTCCCATCCCCTCTCTGAGGTTATGCTCACCCAACAGAACTGAGAGCCCCTGGGACCCTGAGTCACAAAAAAACCTATTCCACAACTGGCTGACGAGAGCAGGGCTGCTTTTGGTTAAAGTCTTTACCCTCAAAACCCACTTCTGGAAATGGAGTTGCTTTCTGTGCTGCCAGTCTTCAGTCTGAAAACCTTAAATTATCTGAGGATCAAAAAAGCAAAGTCACAGAGGCATTTGCTGTTGCCCTATTTCCCTTGCTGTTGTTTAAACCTCCTTTGTATCTTGAGAAAAGGTTTAACTGTAACACTGCAAATACATTTGGGGAACACAGCAAAGCATGGAGGAGAACCACAGTGGTGACTCCAAAACATGCTGAGAGGGGGGAACCGGTTGGTTTTCTGTTGGGTTGGGTTTTTTTTTTTTCTTAAGTAACTGCCATATTCAGCACAGCAGCAGTGAAGAATTCAAAAAGGAAATCTCAAGATGTTGGTGCTTGTTAAAATTAATTCTCAGTTCAAGGAATTTTCTTTTAAGCAGTTCTTTTAATCAGGATATGGATATGGCATACCTCATTAAGATGGGTTTGCAAGATATTCCTTTTCTCTACAGGCAGAGGGATAAAAAAAAAATCAAATAAACCAGCACATCACATGTGATATATTAAGACTACATCTAAATTTTGAACTTTTTCAAAAAAAGGATCTTTGTTGAAAAAACATCTAGAATTAGTTCCCCAAGTTTTGTTTATGGGTTTTCTTATTTAAAAAAAAATAAATCAGCTTTAAATATAGGTATTATAAAATAATGCAGTTGGGACATTTTTAGTAGTGTGCCTAACCCTGATCACCTTTGCTCTCCAGAATAAATGTTACTGGGGCTTCCCTCTGTCCATTCTTTATAATAAACTACAGGGTTCTTTTTTCTCCGTGCACAGAGCAAATCACATATCACAAAATCCTCAGTGAGAAGGGTGAGCTCTTTAATGAAAGGCATCCTCTCTCCCAGAGAAAGTATTCTGTAAGCCTTACCTGGCAGTTTGTCTGAGCTAAATACAACATTAAAGTCCAGGTGGTCGCTCTTCCCAAATCCAAACTCAGGACAGTCTTTGCACTGAGAAGGATCCACAGTGCAGGGGAGGCAATGGACAATCTGAGGGTATTGATGTGTTCATTCAAGAGCTAAACATGGTAACACACTACAGAAGAGCATTTGGAATGTGTGCACTGCAACTGGGTAACAATTTACAAGGGAGCATTAGAGGCCCATTTTTAAAAAAAAAAAAAAAACCTCCTGTAAACTTAAATCATTTAAAGTTCTCCAGCCAAGCAACTCTATAGATTCTTAATGCCAAATAATGAATTACACCTTTCAAGGATGAACCACACTGGATTTTTTAAAGAGGCCATGCCACAGGGATACAGTTCTTTGTCTTTCCTAAGCAGATCATTGTACATCTGATCATATGTTGTTTTGAAGTCATAAACATTTGGCTTGTCCGGGGCTGGTCCTGGCAGTTTCACGTGAGTCCCTGTGCCAAAGGATCGGACGCTGAATCCTCGTTTGCTGAAAGACACAAGGGAAGGGGGAGAAAGGACAATCAGACTGGATGGACTTTAAAAATTAAAGTGCTGAAGAGCACAAGAGTGAATTTTAAAAACACCTCTTAGCCAGCAGCCAGCTGGGAAACCAAATTGCCAAGAGTACCCACACGGATTTTCCTTGCAGTTACAACCCAAATTCACACACCATCTCAAGGGAAGCACCTCTGTCTGGCAGGAATTCTCTCACAATTCTGGTACACAGCTATTTGCAAATGTCCTTGGTGCTTTCCTTTTGTGCTTTCAGGCATCCTGGATTTGCAGCAAACACCTTCGGTATTCAAGACAACGCAGGCAGAGATGGTTTTGTCTGGATACAAGTAACTGTAGTGACTGATCAATACTGAAGTGTTGCTTTTTATTTTTGGAAGTGTCCTGCCTAGACTCTTGGCCTAACTACATTATTCTTCTCACTTCGTTGCCCAATCTGCCTCTGGTGTGATTTAATTAGCCCAGGACAAACATTTGTGTGCCTGCCACTGAAAACCATCCAGTGCAATTACCTTTACACAAGAGGGGCAGATGTTCTGCTGGCTGCTCTCTCAAACTCTTGGCTAAACCAGGGATTACTTCATTCCATTCTTAGGAGCAACTACTTGTTTAATAGTTATAATTAGGGAAAAAAAAAAAAAAA
>VYXD01002156.1:317981-329772 GCA_013397195.1 Hylia prasina | reverse complement strand
GGAGAGGCGGTGCCGCCGTTAACTCTCGCCGGGCTGCGGAGCA
The DNA here is from genome assembly GCA_013397195.1 of Hylia prasina. Taxonomy (NCBI): domain Eukaryota; kingdom Metazoa; phylum Chordata; class Aves; order Passeriformes; family Sylviidae; genus Hylia; species Hylia prasina. Next base: position 329,729 of record VYXD01002156.1, on the reverse strand, counting down.
CCCGCCCGCTGCGGCCGCTGGTGGCCGCCCGGACGCGGCTCTCGGGGCTCCGCGCGGCGCACGGAGCGCTGAGACCCCGCGGGGGCGGGTACAGGGGGTGTTGAGACCCCCTGAAAGCCGGCACGGAGCGCTGAGACCCCGCGGGGGCGGGCACGGGGAGTGCTGAGACCCCCTGAAAGCCGGCACGGAGCGCTGAGACCCCGCGGGGGCGGGTACGGGGAGTGCTGAGACCCCCTGAAAGCCGGCACGGGGGTGCTGAGACCCCGCGGGGGCGGGTACCGGGGGTGTTGAGACCCCGCGAAAGCCGGCACGGAGATGCTCAGAGCCCGCAAACGCCGGCACGGGGGGTGCCGAGATTTCGCGGGATGCTGATACCCCGCAAGAGCCCGCACAGGGGATGCTCAGACCCCACTGGGGCGGGCACAGGGGATGCTGACATCCCGCAAGGGTTGGTACAGGGATGCTCAGGCCCCTTTGTCCCTCCCCCGGGCCCTGCTGTGCCCACCGGGGTCGTGTCCCCCAGGGCTTGGGGAACTGCTCAGTCCTGTCTTGATCGAGCTGCAGATTTCATGCCACGCCAAACAATTTTTTTTTTTTAATTCGTCCGTCTTTTTGATCTGGTTTTACATAGGATCCTCTTTTAACTTCTATAGCAGAACATAAACATTTGTCTATATTTAACCTGTAAAATACAGCAACTCTGCCGGTACATGGTTAAAAACGCCCAGAAATGTGCCCGTGGTGGTGCCTCTGTCCCCGGGGGCTGACACCAGCAGGGCTGCGGTCCGTGGCAGGGCTGGGGACGGTGACAGAGCTCACACGGATTTTATTTTATTTCTTTAAAAAGTGATAAACCGCGCCCCCAGGCTGCTTTAACCTCTTGGCTTCGGGAATTTAAATAAACTCGGCAAGGATGTAATGAAGACAGCGAGACCCTCCCAGGAGGTCAGCTGAGAGCAGGGATAACTCTGGGTCTTAGCGCACACCCTGACACAGAGGGAACAAGAATATTCCTCTTCCTGCTTTTCCCTAAATGCCATTTGCTCCCTCTGCAGCGGGACCAGCCCTCCATCCACCCCTGGACCCTGAGCCAGCAGCTGATTTTGCAGCACAGGAGGAGAGAGCAGTGCTCCATCCCAGCATCACACCGTTATTAATGTTCTCTGAACGACCTTGAGAGAGGTACACGAGAGTACTGACTGGTCTAAATGTGGAAAGAAAAGAGCTCTAATGAAACAATGACAAAAATACTGGCTTAAATAGCGTTTGGAGATGCTTCAAGCTGTTAAATTGGTAAAAGTTGCTTTAAGTCCTTTCTTTTCTGAGTAGCAGGGGGAAAAAAGCAACGTTTCTTTTTGTTTGTTTTGATCAGGTTTTGCACAGAGTTGTGTTCCAGATTTTGTAGCAAAACAAAAGCATTTGTCTATATTTAACTTGTAAAATAGAATAATTAACATTTTGTTAAAACCCTCAGAAATGTGCCTAAACTCACTGCTGTAGCTCTTCACTGTGTTACCTATTTAGAAACCCACTGCAGTTTACTGTCTATGTTTTCTTTAAAAACAAAATTTGAATTATGTAAGTTGAAAATACAACAAAAATAAGATCCTGAGGCCTGTTTATATTTCAAAAACCAAACCCAAATCATACCTGGAAGGTGATGCTTGCATATACACAAAGTGTCATTTGCAGCAATGTGGAATTTGTTTAAGTAATTTTGCTTTCTGATGCATTGAACATGAATGGTCTGACATCAGGACACCTTTTCCTGTTGGAAAGACTGGATTTTTTCAGGTGTATGGCTCCTAAGGAAATCTTTAATTTACCAATATCAAGTATTGCAAGTTATTTCCACATCTAGTTTTTCACCAGATTTAATGGGGGTGTCCTCTACCCTATGGAAAGTTGCCAGAAATCTCTTTTGATACCAAGAGGGATCAATAGGAATCAATTTTAAAAATGGGATCAGCATAGAAAAGGATGCTGAAGGTGCAGTGATGGCGTGAAAGCACTGAGATATTGGAGCAGGAAGAGGTGCTGTGCTGCTGAAGGCACTTGGCAAATTTACGTGTGGAATTCCAGCCAGGATGCAAAACCTGGAGATCTGACTGCCCTTCCTGAGAAACGTGAGCGCTTTCAGGAAGTGGCTGGAGCCAAACCAAGCACGTTTTTCCTCCTTCAAACTTTGTGTCCTTCTCCCACCAGCGATGAAGAGCAGACTGTTCTCCAGAGCTACCATCATTTCCACGTCCAGGGGAGAGATCTGGCACCAACCTCTGTGGTTGCTTGTGATTAACAACTCGGAGTTCTCTGGGAGATCCAAGGCTCTGGAGTGTGGTGCAGGGAGGGGAAATGGTTGGCACAGCAGTGAAGGCCCTGAACCCATCAAAAAAATTTATAACACTACAGGTTAACTACACCTTCTGCACTTTTTCTGGCCTTGGACCGTGTCTGAGCAAAACCCCAATTATTTATGCCAGACCCACATGCTTTGGCTTGGTCAGCCTGCCCGTGCTGGCTCCCTGTGAATCCTTTGTCTCATTGTTTGCTCTCTTAGCAATCCATCTGTTTCCTGAGACCTTGTTCTGTGCAGTAAAATCCAGCCTGGGCTTTTCGTGGCACCTGCTGCCCAGGCCAAACCCTGTGAGCTGTGAAGCCCCAGCAGCATGTCAAACCCAGCAGCATCCCAGCAGACCCAGCACCACAGGGTTCTGGCTTTTCTGCTTCCCCTCCACTGGGTTTATTGTCTCTTCTTAGAGGAAACAGTGAACGAGTATTAAAACTTGCTGTGGGCCAGGCAATGAAGCACTGACAACCTACAGCTCACAATTTATGCAACACTCTGCTAATTTTAGTCTCAGATATGGCCAGGGCAGACGATCCCCAGGGCTGAGATGTTTGCTCTCAGCTGAGGGCAGCACATGACATATGGTTCCTAAAGCATCCTCCAAGCTGGGAGCTTTGCATTCAGGCCTGAGCTGCTTCAGTTCCCTCCAAGTCATAATGTGGAGGATTACTCACCCTAGACATGCAGGATCTGCCTCCTGATTTAGATTATCCTGCAGCTGAATCAGTGAGCAGCCTCACCCCCACTGGCCTTCTATTCCCAGGGCTTGATTCACTTCCAGTGAGGGCTGAACCCGTCAGTGCCAGGCTAAGGGAGAGCAGGGAGAGCTGTGCTCAACACAGCTGGGGCACCTTGGGCACAGAGCTCTGGGTGCCCAGGGATGCTGCTCTGACCTGGGAATGGGAGGCAGTTTTGATCAGGATGCTCTGAAAGCAGCAACTGCAGCCTCAGCTGATCTGCTGTCAGTGTGCTATTCATAGAGGAGCAGCCTTGCATCACAGCAGGGCTGGAAAGCACCAAGGCAGCTTTAACCATCTCAGGGCATTTGGGGTATCTTAAACCCCACTAGAGTTTTGTAGTGAGCTCCTCACTGGACTCCATGAGCAGCTCTGGCACTTGGCTAAAAGATAATTCCCTGAAATTGTCCCTTTCCTTATTTTGCTCCACTCTACGCCAGAGCTGGACTCACACAGCTGATTGTACTGGTAAGAAACACAAGCAGAATCAAAACAAAGAAAGAAAAAGTCCTATGAAATGTAAATTTGAAGCTCCACTACAACCAGTGGAAGAAAAAATAATCAATGCTGTCAGAATGAAAAAGGCTGAGCTTGTTGGGAAATAAACATTGTTTTCCCCAGTGTCTAAAAGTGCTTGCAAAATATGCCACAAACAAGGGATTAAAAAGAGCTCAACTAATTCAACCAGAGAACAAAGATCCTCTGATTTTTTAGCAGGTGATGACATTCAGCCACAAGCTGTGTTTGATGATTGAGGTCCCAGAGTCTGGGATTTCCAACGTGGTGATGAGGAAGCAGGAGACAGCTCAGGCACAGGGGTCTGGCACAGGGCAGGCAGTGGGACAGCTCTGCCCTGTTCTTATCACTTAAAACAGGTTCTGGGCTTTGAGACAGTGTGATTAAGCCCATTCTCCTTTCATTTTAAATTCCAGCTGACTGTTCCTTCTTTGTCCCTGAGGTCAGGTAAGATGTCTTTTGGAGGGCCAAGTAAAGTACCACAGGATTCAATCTACTGCATCAACAATCCCCAGCTCGCTGATTAAAACCTGTCTAGAAGAAGCAAAATTCACCTCAGCTCCCTGTCAAATGTTGGGAGACTGGAAATAAGCCAGACAGGTTGGAACTGCATCAGTTGGGCTGCAAATATTCCTTCTTTCCCATTTCTTGGTGTGGCTGTCCCTGTCCCCATCAGGAAGAGCCTCTCTCAGCTCAGGCCTCCAGCAGCAAGGTCAGGGAAGATGCAGAGCATTCCATGGGGACACTCTGAGCCCAGCAGGACTGTCACAGCTCAAAGGCAAGGCAGGGAGAATTCTGCAAGGGTCTGCTCCAAGTCTCTACACCAGGAAAGGGGTGCAGGTGTTCACATCACACACACACACACACTGCTGGCCAGGGCTGGTGCAGCTCCAGACAAAGAACAGGAAATTTCCTCTGATTCCCTTCCCACCCTACTCAGAGGGGAGCCAAGGGTGTGCTAAAGAAACACTACTGAGCAAAAGAATTTATGAAGAGAGATTCCTTTGTATTTAGAGATCAGTCGAGTGAGTCCAGGGAGCGGCTCAGGCACCTCTCTGCTGCCCAGGGGGCTGAAAAACACCCCCCAAAATCAACCAAAAACCCCTGTCCAGCTTCGAAAGGGGATGTGGAAAACAAGAGGGTGAAGAACACAGAGAATCAGAAAGTGCTTCTAAGAAAAGCAGCAGGATCAGATCATTCCCAGTCTGAGAGATCACCTGGGGAGGCAGCAGTGCCCCACACCCAGATGGAATTGTGGTCTGCAAACCCCTGCAAGGGCCTGCAGAGACTTCCCTCCTCCTGCCTTTGTCCTGGGCAGTGTTTAACTGAGGAGCCAGTTCCCAGGAGGAGTTCCCATCCCCTCATTCCTGGAGCATCCCGTGTGCCCTCAGCAGCTCTCAGAAGTAGTCATCCTTCTTGCCAGCAGCTCCCTGCATGCCCACACGGTCCTTCTGCTCTTGGACAAGCTCCAGGTCATCGTTGTCATCCACCTCCCCTCCATGATCCTCCTGGGGACACAGGGAACAGCCAGGAAGGAAAAATCAGCAAAAAGGAAATCCTGGGAAAGGAGACCCTGAATAACAGCACACCACGCTGTCCCCAGGCAGAACTGTCCCACCAAACCAACCCAGCTTTGGGAACCTGGGAAACCTTTAGGTGCCACTGGCAGGACACAGAGGTGTTGCCATCATCAGCCAGGGTGCTTGAAGCACATTTAATATCCTGGCTGTACAATGCAACTCTGACATCTCAGCCTGTTGCCTCTGCTGCGTGAGGGGCACATATAAAGAGCAGGCATGAGGAGCTGGTATTTTACACCCACCACATTTAAAACTGTGTCTCAAACCCCACCCAGGACATGCAGCAGCCTCCAGGGATGACTTTAGCTCCAACCATCCATGGCAGACACCTACAAGAGCCTGGATTCACTCAGGGAAAGGAGACCTGACACCAGCTCTGCTCTGCCCACCCCTTACTTCCCCACTCCCTTCATTCCCAGCAGGCAGCCCAGACCCTCAGCAGGGGAAACTGCAGGGCAGGGAGGGAATGAATGAGACTGGAAGAGGATTCATTTCTGTCTCTGTGAGCCAGAAGGTACCAGGGGGATCCTCTCTAGCTCATGCTTGAGAAACACTGATCTGGCCTTGCTGCACTGGCACAGACTGGGATTCCTCCTGGGATTCCTCCTGGGATTCTTCCTATAATTCTGCCTATAATTCCTCCTGTGATTCCTCCTGTGATTCCTCCTATAATTCCTCCTTAGAATTCCTCCTGTCATTCCTCCTGTGACTCCTCCTATAATTCCTCCTATAATTCATCCTGTAATTGCTCCTGTAATTCCTCCTGTACTTCCTCCTGTAATTCCTCCTGTGATTCCTCCTGTAATTCCTTCTGTGATTCCTCCTGTAATTCCTTCTGTAATTCCTCCTGTGATTCCTCCTACAATTCCTCCTGTAATTCCTCCTGTGATTCCTCCCAGTTGCTGTTTTGGAAGCTCCCCACAGCTCAGCTGCTGCAGGTGGCTGCAGACAGAAAGGAGGAGGGGGCAAGGGGCACAAAGGGTGCTCTGAACACCTGGAAAAGGGAGCAGCGGGCTCCAGCTTTGTTCTGGAGACCTCACTGAGCAGGCAGAGGCAGACCTGGAGCCCCTTGCTCACATCTGGCTCCCTAAAAGCTGAGCCCTGCCCAGCCCCTGGCTGCCAACACGCCCAGGTGACGCCACACCGGAGAGGGAAAGAGGAAGAACCTTGGTGTCGTACAATTTCCTGCTCCTGATCTTCCTGGTAGTCCTCCAGTGGGTCTTCCCTGGGCTTGGCAGCTCTGGCAGCATCCTGAAAAACACAGCCAGGCACGTTGGGAGTGCCCCAGCCTGCTCCCATTCCCTGCCAGGGACACAGCTCCCCAGTCACAGCCCCAGGGCTGGATCATCATCAGGGGGAGCAGAGGGACAATCAGGCCACACAAACTCCATTTGGTTTTTTTTCCATCCAGTCTCTTTTCCCACCTGCTGGCAGCTCCTTCCACTAGGAGAGGGAGGTCTCTCCTGCAGCAGGAGGGCCCCAGGGCTGTTGCCTCAAGCCCCAGGACTCTGGAAAACTTTGAGTTATTTAGGGAGCACAGCACAGCCAGATCTGAAAGCCAGGTATTTATCTCACTAATTCTTTCCACATTTTCACTAATCTCAAGGAGGTGATGCTCTGCTGGTGCCAGCATCTCTCTCTTATTTGATTTCATTGGCCTGGATTTCTTTTTTTCTTTCTTAATCCTGCTATTAATCATGATTTTAGGGCCTGACAGATAAAACATTCCTTTTTTAAAACAAGCAACGTTCAGCTGCTTGTCAGAACAAATGAACATTTCCCTGATGCAGAGTTTGGCTTCAGGCAGCAAGAAACACTTTGTGAAATAAATGGACTCCATCTGCAAGGAGGCAAACAAGGAGGCAGAGCTCTCACATGCTGTCACTGCTGCCAGGAGCCTTGGACAGGGCTGCACTGACCAGAACCCCAGCACAGACTCAGATTATTGTCTCTGGTTCTGGTCCCAAGTGCAGGAAGAGTCCCAGCCCCTCTGCAGGAACAGCTGGGAGCCATCCATCCTCTACTCCACATCTCTCCATCCCTAAAGGTGTTATAAGTGCCAGGGGGGACTTCAAAAAGCAGAGAGGACAAGGCCAGAGCAAGCTCTAGCACTTGGCTAAAAGATAATTTCCTAAACTCGGGCACCTTTGCTTATTCTGCTCCACTCTGTGACTCCGCTGGACTTGCACAGCTGATTGTACTGGTGAGAAGCACAAGCAGAATCAAAACAAAGAGCCAGAAAGTCCCATGAAATGTAAATTTCAAGCTCCATTACAACCAGTGGAAGGAAAAATAGGTTGGTTTTGGCCCACCTGCCAAAGAGCTTTCTCCTGCCTGCCACATCCTCACAGTGGGATTATGGATCCACCCAGGAATCTGATGCTTCCCTTTCAGTCCTTAAGCTCTGTGCCCACCCATGCCCAGCTGGGGATCCCTCCCTGGCCCTGCTGGTTGTGCCCAGTCCCACCTTTGGTGGCTTCTCCTTGGACTCTTCTTTAACGCTGGGCTCCTTCAACTTCTCCGAGCCTCCCACCTTCTCCTCAAAGTCAGGCCTCTCCAGCTCAGCCTCCTCAAACTCATCCTCACCTTGGTTATTGGGGTCCTGGGCAGGGTCTGCAGCATCATCTGGCATCTGGACAAGAAAAGCCTCTTGTGAATAGCTGGCAGGAGATTCCCTCAGGAGGCAGAAAGGTGCCTTCCCCCAGCAAGCAGGAGCCCTGGCCTGGAGCACTTGGTTATTCCTCTCCAAGCCTGTTGTGTTTATTAAAAAAACTCCCAAAACAGTCTGTGTTATCCCTCCAGACCCAAGGGGTTTGGAGCTGCACATTACAGAAACTTCTGGGTAATTATTGACTTATTGGACTCTTATTCTGAGCCAGAGCTGCATCCAGATAAAAACAAGGCAGGATGAAAAGATGAAAACTTTCCACAGCCAGGCTGGATGGGGCTTGGAGCACCCAGGGGTGGTGGAAAGCATCCCTGCCCGTGGCTGGGGGTGGGATGAGATGAGCTTTGAGGTCCCTTCCAACCCTTGGGGTGGTTTTGTGGTGCTGTGGTTACTCACCATGGGCTCCTGGACCACGGCCTCTTTCTGCGAGGGCACGTTCTCCTCCCTGTCGATCACTCCTGCATCTGCCAGGGATGGGACAGGGACAGGGACAGGGACAGGGACAGGGACAGGGACAGGGACAGGCACAGTCAGTGGGGTCTCCTTAAAGAGATGATGGTTTATCTCAGCCTCCTTGGGGCGGTGAAGGTGTGCAGAGAAACACCACAGAGGAAAACCATTTCCGTACCCATCTCCAGCTCCTCCTCATCCACCCTGTCCTTCTCTGCCGCCGGCTCTGCCCCTCTCCTCGGGCTGGGGGGCTGGGGGCTGCCCCTCTGCACCTTCTGCCCGCCCTTGGGGGCAAACTGAACGTTCCTGGGGTACCCAGGTGCTTGTTCCTCGTCCATCTGGGCGTTCACCTTGCTGACCAGGTCCTTCCAGCTGCAGGCAAACAGAACCCCCCCGCCTCAGTAAATGTTCCATAAAACTATTTCATCATGGCAAGCACAGAAAAAAAAATTACTCCAGCACATGCAGGAGTTTGGCCTAATTTAACTTTTTTTTGGTTAAAACTAGCAGGTTGTATTAATTACTGTGATATCTGCTTGGAAAAGAACATTTCATGGGCCACATAGTACGAAACAGGTTCTGCTTTGTAAATACAATTTATTGTAGAACTCCCTTAATATTATTCACATGACAGTGACATGCACATAGCAATAAACTCCAACTCTAAATAGGTTCTTACTCATACCCAAACACACACATCTAAGGGTTTAAAAATATCAGAACCACAACTCCTCTTCATTGTTCCAACTTCATGGGAAATGAAGATGCTACTAAATTAAAATGAACACTTCCCAAATCCCTCAATAGCCTTAGTCAGGGGCAGCTTCAGAAGCAAAGAAGGGATGAAATCCCAGTGACAGGGACTCAAAAACAAGTGAAGCAAAACCTTTTAACCCCAGCAAGTTACAGCAGATTCCAAGCAGGCTAATTGCTTGCTCCAGCCTGTCCTCCACATGAGATTTAAAAATCTATTTAAGACATTTCTGTTTTTTAACTGCTGGAAAGGACAAATGGCTTTAACTTTAGAAGCTCTTTGAGTCAGCACACAAACAAATGAGATTTAAAAGTCTGCTGAAGACATTTTGGTTTTTTAACTGCTGGAAAGGACAAATGGCTTTAACTTTAGAAGCTCTTTAAGCCAGCACACAGAGCCTTCAGTGAGGAAAATCACAACCCAGCCCTTAGCTCAGCTTTCCTCATTATAAAATCATCAAAATGCAGGTTTTGATGGTTTTATCCACCAAGAGCTCATCTGGAAGGTGCTGGTCAGAGGCTCCCAGGGCAGCAGCTCCTGCATGTGGGGCCCCTTTGTGCTCTGCTCACCGCGTGTTGCTCTTGGCTCTGGCAGGGTTGGGTTCTGTGCTCCTTATCACAAATATCAGCCCGTGTAAACAGCAGCCTCCAGCTGCTCTGTGATTCCTTGGTGAGAGCTCCAGGAAAAGCAGAGCACAGCAGACACCCCAGGATCCCTGTCCTCGCCAAAATCCCTCTCCAAACAAATCAATATTTGCATTTTCTGCCTCACGCAGGGGCAGGAAGCTGGCTGGGCTCTGTGTGCTGAGGAAAGGCCATTCTGCCATCACAGCCCTCAGGCCCTGCCTGCAACAACTGATGCCTGAGGATTTTGGCTTTTCTGGTTTTTCATGTATTTGTAATCCTGCAGTTCTTTAGTGCAGAACTCTAAACTCCACACACAGAGTGTGTGAGCTGTTCTCTTCACATTTTGGTCAGACACAACAATTCCTCTCCAGGCCTGGGAATCGAGGACACCTCACTGCCCTGAGAAATGTAAATAAAAGTGAGCTGGGGGCAGCAAACTTGGGGTAAATTCCTTCACTACCTGAAGCTGTAATTGGAGGATTAACCCCCAATCTGCAAATGGACCAAATTTATAAAAGTGTGAAACCCCATGACCTGTGGTCCATTTTTGGGTGGGCTTCATCTGCCCTAAATGTACCTGAAGGCCCTTCAATAAATATAAATATATCTGCTTTTTATTCTCTTACTTTTGTCTGGCCTCTGTTTTTAGGTAGCCTGAAAAGGCATCACAACCACAACATCCCCTGAGCTGTTCCTGCTGTGTCCCTGCAGATGTGATTTATCACAGCACTCTGGGGAAGACATGGCCATTTAAAGAAATAAGCAAAGCACAGGCTCTGCCCTGGAAAGGCCACAGGTTAAGTGAACAGCCAAAAATAGAAGAGAAGAAAGGGCAGGAACAGGCTGAGTCTAGAATGAAATCCAGAAGTTTCCTCTACAGATAAAACAGAAATGAAATCCTGTTTGCTCCAATAAACTGAACAGACACGACCTGCACACACACAGAGGGGATGGATAAATAAGTTAAAGGAGGAAGCACTATTTTCAGAGCTCACTTCTTGGATTGTGGCCAGGCTTTGATGAATTGCAGCCACGGAGAGAGACATTTTCTTCCTTTGGCAGAGCAGAACAGTCTCCTGCCAGCGCTGCTGAGACAATTAATGCTTTCCCCAGTGTCTGTACAGCATCCACAGGATCCTGGGCCCTGCCCAGACTCCCAGGAATCCCACCAATACCAGTAACACACAAAAAAAAAGGTTTTTTCAACTTTTTCCAAGCAAACCCACAATAAACTCAAGACCTGGGATGCTCCTTTTGGGCATCTTCACTCCGAATGCTGAGAGCAGAAGAGTTTTGTGTCACCAACCTTTGCATTTGCACCTGTCTGCTCCCTGCTGAGTGGTGGCTGTCTGGCCCTGGTGGTTTTTCTGCTGGAGAAGGTTGTCCTGGGTCAGCCAGGGACAGCCCAGGAGCCTGGCTCTCCTCGTGGCTTCGCACCTGGATGTGCATCGCCATCTTCACATCCTGCAGAGGAGACACACGTGAGCACCTGGGACATCAGAAACCCCCAAACCTGCACAGGTTTGTGGGCCAGAAAATCCTGTATCAAAGAGCCAAAGATCCCAAAGTGCTCCAGAAGAAATCGACAGTGCTGCAGTAGGAGACTCCTCCTTCAACGCAGCCAAAATGGAATAATTCAGATCCTACGTGACCCATGTTTGTCTGGGGTGGGTGAATCTCTAAGAAAAGAGCAACAACAAAACCGCCTCTAAAATAGGAGAGGAAAAACAACCCCGCCAACATCAACATTACTGGAAAAACAACCCCCCTCCATCACTGCTGTAATTAAAGTCCAGCCACACCACAATTAGTGCCTTTTTTCAGAGGTTTCCTGTCCATAACTCCCTGTCAATCACCCCCCGAGGCTGGAGGAGCTGCTCTGACAGTTCCCCCTGTGCAGCCTGAAGCACCCATCCCCGACACCACCACCCCTGGGCGCGGTGCCCCGCTCTGCCCACAACTGGGAGCTGTCCCGGGCACTGGGAGCTGCCCCGGGCACTGGGAGCTGTCCCGGGCAATGGGAACTGCCCCGGGCAATGGGATCTGTCCCGGGCACTGGGAGGGCACTGG
>VYXD01002156.1:251562-291789 GCA_013397195.1 Hylia prasina | reverse complement strand
GGCTGCGGCAGCGGCACCGCGGGGACGCGGCGGCCGCGGGGACACGGCCGGGCTCCGGGGACACGGCCCGGCTGCGGGGCGGGGGGGTTTGCCACAGCCACACCGCGAGGTAGCGGGATAAGGGCGGATCCCAGCCGCGGAGCCCAGCCGAGCCCCTCGCCCGCGTTCTCCGCCCGCCCGGGCGCGGCTGTGGGGATGGAGGAGGGACGGCGGCGAGCGCAGCTCTGGGGTTGTGGCGCTGGGGATCCTCGGCTCTGCCTTCGCGCTGAGGTACGTGCCTGCCTTTGCCCGGGTTTTTCCCCTCAGGATGGGGCAGCTGGAAGTGGCCGCAGTGGTTCTGGCAGCTTTAGCCGGGGTGATTCTGGCCCCTTTATCGGCGTGGTTCTGTCAGTTTCAGCCGGGATTGAGACCCCTGTAGCCGGGGTGGGTCTGGCCCCTTTAGCCGGGGTGGTTCTGGCCCTTTCAGCCGGCATTGAGACCGCTTTAGCCGGGGTGATTCTGGCCCCTTTATCGGGGTGGTTCTGGCCCCTTCAGCCGGCACTGAGACCGCTTTAGCCTGGATGATTCTGCCCGCTTTAGCCGGGGTGGTTCTAAGGGCTTTAGCCAGGGTGGTTCTGACAGCTCTAGCCGGGGTGATTCCGGCACGTTTAGCCGGGGTGGTTGCGGCCCCTTTAGCCGGGGTGATTCCGGCACCTTTAGCCGGGATTGAGGCCCCTTTAGCCAGGGTGGTTCCGGCACCTTTAGCCGGGATTGAGGCCCCTTCAGCCGGGGGGATTCCGGCACCTTTAGCCGGGGTGGTTCTGGCAGCTTTAGCCGGGGTGATTCCGGCACCTTTAGCCGGGATTGAGGCCGCGCCCGCCCGCTGCTGCTGCTCCGGCTCCGTTCGTGTTTTCCTGGCTGCCCTGGAGGTTTGCACACCCGTCCTGTTCCCCAACAGGTACTGCAGGTAAGGCCTGGCTGGCTGAGGTGGGGGCGGTGATTCCTGCCGGGAGTTTCGTTGTCCCTGGAGCTTGTGGGGAGGGAGCTGAAGGCACATGTGGATTTTCCTCTCATGTTTTTCTGTATTTCCAGTCTGCCTGAATGGAGGCAGAAAGGGCCACACTAAACCCCGAGAAGCTGGTGCAGCTGCACTGGAGGCACTGGAGGTGTTTGCTCTCATTTCACTGCCCATGCTCAGCTGCAGAATTACTTTCTGAATGTCATAAATTCTGATTTCTACCTCACTGAGAAGCAAGTGAGCCCTGGCTCACCTTCATGGAGGTCACTTGAGCTTGGCTTTACTGCTGAACCTTCTCTCTTTCTGGCTAAGAGCCTCATGACATCCTCTGCACTTCTCTGTTGCTGTAGAAGGAGTGTATGTGGCTCAAATGAGATACCATTTTTATTTCTCCTCAGTTTAGCAACTCCATGGCTTCCTGAAACTGCTTGCTATGAAGAATGATGCAGTTGTTTATCCTTCTAGGACCTTCCTCAGCGCTTGATTACCTGTTGAATTTTTCATTCATGGTTTCAGGATCTGGAGGAGTGACTTGTCAAGGGATGCAGCTCCTGTAAATAACCCACATCCCACATTTTTATGGTGGGAATGATGCTGTGTGACAAGTAGATAGTGGAGATGAGAAAGGGGAAGCTTCCACAGCCTTGGCAGAGCTGGAGAGGTTCTTGCCCTGTTTTTTGAGCTTTGCTTTCTGCTCTGAGTTGTAGGTGTCTAGGTTTGTGTCTGGAGCAGGTGACACCTTTTGGGCACATGGTGGTTCCTTTAGAAAGTTCTTTTTTAACTTACAGGGCAGTAGTTGGGTATCAGGTAACTCTCTGTAGTCTCAGCTCTACCACTGGTGTACCCTCAGTACATTATGCCTGTTTTTCAGACTGATTTAATTCTGTGGTGGAAGGACAGGAGTTCCTTTAAGGTGCTTGCAGCATTATTAACAAACAGCTTCCCAGCTGTCATTTAACAGCATCACCACAGGCTCTGTTTTACTGAAGAGTTAATCCCTTTTTAGGCTTCACAAAGGTGAATGTGTTTCCCATCCCTTCCTCTTTGCAGAGCACAGCTCTGTGAGTCACTGCCATGAGAATGAGCTTCATATTTGTGTGATATTTGGCTGGGCACAATTCTCTGCTTATTCTGATATTGCTGTATAGCATCATATGTTTTGACATTTATTTTGAGTGCATGTTTGGAGCTGTGTGGCTGCGAAAATCCTGTGCCAAATTCGTGTGTGAAGAATCTGTTGTTCTCCTGCTTTGGTCTGCAATGGCCACTGCTGGGATTGTTTGGAAGAACTGGGATGCCTTTTCCACCAAAACTTTGTCAAATGTCTGGGAAACTGCAAAAAACTGTGGGAGTGCTGTAAGTGTGGTGGTTGCAGTTGTCTCCTTCCCTTTTTCTTGGGAAGGGGTATGCCCATGGCTTTTTGAGCTGCCTTGATCTAGAAGTGGGTGGCTGCAGGAGCGCAGAATTCTCAGAGCTGTGGCTGCTGCCTCAGAAACGAGCTCATCTCCTGCCTTGTGTTTGTGTGTGTTTGGTTTTGTTGCTCACAAAGGCTGGTCCTGGTGGTTTCTCTGGAGCTGAAGGCTTTCTCCAGCCTAGTTAAGCTCTCTGAGCTCTCTGTTGTCCCTGCCTGTTCCCATCAAATCTGTTTGCCCTCCTCATCGTCTCTGCTCCAAAAGTGCTCCTGGGCTCTGGCAGGATCCAGGGCTGTGCTGAATGTGACTGTGCCACTCACAGCAGCTCTGATCCTGCCCTTTCCCTTCAGTTGCTGTTTTCCAGGGGCAGAATGGAGAGTCCTGTTTGAGTCCTGGATGTTTTTCAAGGATTCTAATTCATGGCTTGTCAAGGGTCTTTTCGGAGGGGCCAGAATTGTAATAGTGTTCTCAGAGGGAGACCAGCACACCTTTCCATGCATTCTTCTTGGAAGCTCTGGTGGGAGAGAGATCACTGAATTCTCCTTAAACAAAGAGAAAGTGGAGCCTGTTGTTTCTTGGGAGATTTGCAGAATTTAAACATTTCTTTTCCCTCTGTACTAGTGTTTAAAATTTCCAAAAAAAAACAGAAAAAAAAGCTTCCAGCATTTAGACTGGAATAGGGAATCAGTGAAGTTCCATTGATCTGCTGGCAGGATGTTCAGTTAATTGATCTTAGACCTTGAGCCACATTCCCTGATGGAATCCCAAGGGAATTAGGGATGCATGCTGGATCAGGGGTTGAAACTCCCTTCTTTTCCTGTGACCAGGCCATGGAGAACAGAACTTGGGAGCTGGGATGTGTGAGCTTTGTTCCAGGCTCTGCCACCAATCCCACATGTACCTACGGCTCCATTTCCCATCTGCAGAGTGCTCTTGGATTCTCCAGAGTCCCCAGAGCGCAGAGAAAACATCTGGGCTTGTAAAATGCACAGTCCTGGAGGTGAATTGATGGGCATGCTGACCCTCAAACCTTGGCTGAGCAAGGAAGGCAAGAGCTCCTCACTTAGTTCTGCTCCCACATGCCTGCCTGGCCAAAGGCACGTCAGGAGAGATTAGACTTAAACCTTCTGATCTGCTTGCAGAGCACAGAAAGGGCAAGTTGCAGGCTGAAGGCAGGCAGGAGTGCAGTGCTGGCCATTCTGGAAGCCTGAAGGGGAATCTCAAGTTGGTAGGATGAGCTATCAAGGCTCATCAGGGATCCAGCAGGTTTTATGCTCCAGCTCCCTCCGTGCCAGGCTGAAGGAGCTGCTTTTCTTTTGGAAAAACTGGAGGAGGAGAGAAAATTGTGTTCCTAACTCAGAGGATTTGTTAATCCCTTTTTACCACCAGTGCTGAGGGTCCCAGAGTTTAAATACCTGAGAGCAGCCCTGCCCCAGAGCCACAGGTCTGTGTTTCCTCAGCCCCACTATTCAACCACCTCTCAGGACATCAGAGTTAATTCCTCTTAATTTTTTCACTCCTGCAGTAAATCAGGATTTTAATTTTTGAATGACTTTTGGGGACACTTACTGACTTCATGGACAGGCAAGGCAATCATGTCATTAGATTGGGGCTTTATGAACTTTTAAGTGCTTGAACTCAGATTTTAGTGGTAAATAGGAGGTGATAGCTGGTGTGAGAGAGAGTCAGACCTGAGATTTACCAGGGCTCCACACCATCAGCTCTGGGCCAGATGGTCTTGCCTCTGAGAAATATATTAGAGCAATGTCAAGGAAGAGCACAGTTGAAATCTGCTGCCAAGACAGATTTCTCACTGTTGGAATATGTTTCTGTCTGATCCTCTATTTCTAGATGATTGAAAATAGTTCTGGAAGGGATTTTGCTGAGGCCACCTAGTCCATCCTTTTCCACAAGGCATGATAAAGTACACTGAAACCCTTCCTGATGGATCTGTTAAGCTTGTTCTTTCAGCAGTGGAGATTTTCCAGCTGCCCTGGGTGGGTTGTATTTGACTTTATTAAACTTTTTTTTTTTAATATTGTGGCTTTTGTCGCTGTTCTGGGCGCAGAAACAAGGGGTGCAGGTGGTTGATTATTGATCTCTTAGTGCCAGAAAAGTGATGATGATTCCTGGCAGGAGATGGAGAGGAATCACTCAGTGCAATAATACTGAGTTTTTGTTTCTTTTCCACAGAGATCTTCCATGGAAAAGTTAAAATACCATCCTCCCAATTTTTTTCTATGCAAAGACCTTCATTCAAACTTAGCAAATAATTGCTTTTTTTTTTCTTTAAACAACTTTACCTAGTGGTTGTGTGTGTGTGTGGGCAGGGAGTATTTGTTTTTACTGTAAAGCAATGTAAATTTAACTCGGAGATCTGCTATTGAGGAAAAAGTGGATTCTCATCAGCTGCTGAGCTTTTTCAGGGCTCCAGGCTCAAATCTGCAAACTGTCAGCTCCAATTAAAGCAAATGGCCGGAGCTGTTTTTTCTCCCTCCTGGAAAGAACACAGTTCATCAAAAGCCAGAAGGAAATTTCATCGGGCTCATGAGCAATTATCTCATGGGATGTAATAAGAGAGATCCACGAGATGCCCTGTGTGAACTTCCACTTGTAATCACTTTGAATTCTCCACTGGGCACACGAGCACTGATGTCAGCAAAAAAAAAAAGCCTGAAGTTTTCCTGTGGAGTAGAAGCTTGTAGAGGGAACTTGTGTTTTTGTAGGGTTTGATTGATGTTGACGTGGAAATGTGAATTTTGAGCATCCCTGAGCTGGCAGAAGATATTCCACCTTTCTATGTGGGGTGGGTTAACCCTGGCAGGCAGCTCACCCCAGTGGGACAGGGAACAGGACTGGAAGGGTAAAATTCAGGAATTCCTCTGCTGCAAAGATTGCTTGGAAAGGCACAGAGACTCCTTTCCTATTTCTTCCCTCAATTTTTATTGCAGAGCACCTGTGTATTCACTCAGGGTCAGCTGCCCTGGCTGCTCCCTCCCAAATTCCCTCAGTGCACCCTCAGCCTCAGTGGGAAAACCAGAGAAGGCTCTGATTGATGAAACCCCAGCTCAAACCCCTCTGTGCTGTCAGCACTGCTTTGCTCACAAAACCAGAGCACCAGACAAGCTGCAGTGAGGGAAATGAAGGAATCCCAGCCAAACCCAGTACCCTGTGGTGTGCCACAGCTTCTGGTGCTGGCAGCCTGTGCCAGCTGTTTATTTGTGGTTTATGGTGGCGTTTCCTAAAGGTGGTGTTTGCATTTCAGTGTTTTAAAGCAAATATTGACCGTTGTGCAATCCAAGTTCATTTCATGGTTTAGTCCCTGCACTTAGCACGGAGCTGATTCATGAAAAACATTGTGCTGATCTCCTGGGTGATCACTGCCACTTTCTGTTTAATTAATTTTGTTACTCACTGTTGACAAAAAGCCCTTTTTGGTGCACAGCTCTCAGTGACAAAGCCAGTGTGGATTTTGTGCAGATCTGTGTTACTTTTTTGGAGCAGGTTCACTTTTCTGTGCCTGTGGTCATCACAGGGGGGTTGAAATTTGAGTTAAATTGAAGGTTCAAGGCCAGCTCAGTTCAGTTTTTCTGTCCACTGCAGCTTTTGGGTCCTGCCATATTCACACACAATGAACCCAAAATTTAAGGGATGTCACTTCTCTCTAACTTCTTCCACCTTTGGGTGCAAGATCATTTCTTTAGATCATTTATTCTGAGGTTGATGTCCATTTTTTAGGAAACCAGAATGCTGGAATGAAGAGTTTGCACAAAGCTACTGCTCCTGAATATTAATAAATTTGCTGGTGCTTCCTTTAGACCTGCATCCTTTAACAAGGTGAAAGAACAGATGGAAAAACAGAGTGAGAACCACTCAAATATTGCTGAAAGGGAAAGGAACAACTCAGTGTAAAATGGAATGTAAAATTCAGTTTGGGCAAAACAGATCAATGGGCTGGCATTTGTAAAGGCCAAGTGTTGATTGCAGAGATAAAATGCTAGGTGGGAACTCTGAGCCTGGCTGGTTATTTTTAGCATTTCATCCCTGTGTTTCAGGATGTGCCTGTGCCTGCTCTCATGCTGGAATGACAAGATATTAATCCCTGAGCGAAGGCTTATTAATCACCTGCTTTATTCTGTTTATGTAATACAGTTAAATATACTCTGGGAGCACGTGAGGTTTGGGCCCTGGAAATGATTTCACTTCATGCAGGGTTGTTCTTTTTTTTTTTATTGATTGGTTTCACCAGTGGCAGCTGCCCCATATCTGATTTTCTGATTTCAGCTCAGGCTGATTTATTAGTAAAAGGGCTTTGTTTATCTGCTGTTGGCATTTAAGCCATAAAAGCAGCATCTGCTCCTCTCTGCCTCCCTCCCCTGTGCCAGTGATGCCATTTTGCAAAATTTTAGACTAAACAAAATTCCTGACTGCACAAGGAGAAGGGAAGAAAAGTGTCCTTGAGGCTTTGTGGCTTTGCAAGGGAATCTCATGGAATTCCAGACTGGTTTGGGTTGGAGGGGACATTGAAGCCCATCCTATTCCCACTACCCCAGGCTGATCCAAGCCCTGTCCAGCCTGGCCTTGGACACTTCCAGGGATGGGGCAGCCACAGCTTCACTGTCCATGTGGTGATGGGTCAGAAATATTGATTTTCTGTGTGTTTTGCTGGTTTTCTGCTCTGTTTTCATCTAATAGCAACTGTATTTGTGTGAATTTAAGGTTTTTGGCATGAATGCTCGCTTTAGTAATAAACTTAGCACCTGTAAGCTTTGAGCAGAGGTATTTTATCCTAGTTGTCTGTTATTAAAGAGCACAAAAGTATTTATTTGTGGCTTGCAGGTAAGAAAACAGGTAGGGAACAATACTTGATGGTGCAGGTGAGCTCTAGGCAGGCACCGAGCTGTGAAATTTGTGTCAGGAAAGGGGGAAAACCCTGCTGAGCCTTATTTCTGTAGGGAAATGCCCACAGGAGCAGCGAGGAAAGTGGTACTGCTAAAAACCAGCAGTTTTTAAGTCAATGTGAGCTGGCTCAATTCAGCCATTACACCAAAATTGTGTCTGTGTTGCTATTCTTGATGTGAGGATATGCAAAATTAAGTCTTGAAGCTTTACAGTGGTGGTAGCCGATCAATCTGCACTTTTAACGGCTTGGTAAGACTTTATTTAATGGCACTGGAAGAGTAAAAGAGAATGAAAAGAGTAAGAAATGGACAGTGATGTTATTTTCAAAATGTGCAGTGTAATGCTGGCTGCTTTGGGGGCTGCTCAGTTGGGAAAGTTGGGAATTTTGGAGAAATATGTGACTTGCAGTGGGCTGAGGAAGCAACCCCTGCGTGGGCAAATCTCTAAACTGGAGCAATTCTCCTGAGAAGACAATTCAAACTGCAAAACATGTGTAAAGGGAAGAAAAAAAGCTGTTGTTTTTTTTTTCTTTTAAACACTTCCTCTGTTTACCACGCTGTTCAAATAATGTGATGACCAGGTTCCAGGCACTGGTTTTTGTCAGCTTCTTACAGCACTGGGTTCTGTTTGCTGTGAGGGCCAGACCAGCAGCAACCTTTGCCTCCCACGAGGTGGAAATTGGGCTGTCACAGTTGAATATTGGCAGAGTTGCCACAATTATTGCAGCTAAAATGTTGTGGGCTGAAAGCTGAAATATTTCCTTTTGTTTTCCCAGTTAGGTTTTAGTGGAATTTCCTAAAACAGAGAGATTACATCTAGGCTGCTCTTTCCTGTGTCACAGTAGGCAAGGTCAGAATGTTACACGAGGATTCAGAAATCTGCTTTTCTTATAATGGATTATTCCTTCATCATTACTTGAAATTCCCATGGGAAACCAATGTTTTCTCTGTGAATCATTTCTGGCAGCTCTACCTGTCCTTCCCTGGAATAATTACAGCCCAGGCAGCATCAAGGGAGGAGTATTTGCTTCAGTGAGTGAAACATTTCCACTTAGGAAGTCAATAGTGCTGCCCTGGCAAGGCTCAGACCACAAGAGCGCCGTAATTCATCTTGTAAAGGTTTTGAACAGCCCTCTCCTCCTGTTCTGCACCTCCCCTGCAGAGCAGCTGGGAGTGCAGGATGCACTTGGTGCCTTCTTGTGTGGAAAATGGAATATTCACCTCCTCAGATCAGCCAGCAAGGGGCTGCTGGTGGCTCTTGCAGCACTGGCAGCTCCTTTAAAAGCATTCAGCATCACAAGAGCGCAGCTGAGCTCCAGCAGCATCCAGAATTTGTGGGAAGGTGCAGAGGGGAGGTGTGGGTTTGCCTTTCTGGGACACAGGGCTGGCTCTGCTGTCAGGATGTGTCAGTGCCAGCCTGCTCTGCTCTTTTCAGGTAGGGAGGGATTATCCTCCCTCATGCCAGAGGGATTTATGCTTTATGGGTTTGTGGGACAGCCTGGAATGTTCTTGGATCAATAATTGCTGGAACTGGCATTGCCTTGGAATACTGAGAGTTCTAAGCCTGTGGTGGTTCATTCATTCCTGGGGAGAGGAAGAAGGCTCAGTGAAATGGCAGAAAACTCTTAAGGCTGGGAAGTGACCCTCTATCTCCATCCAGTACCCTGTGGAATTTGTTGCTTCCTTCCCTAAGCATGGAGTTCTTTTTCCCACTGTTAGTGCCCACCCCCAGTTCCCTTGGATGAAACAGGAAGGGGTGGTGGTGGTTCTTTTTAGGGAAAAGCCCTGTAACAATAATTGAATCGTGCTCTATTTTGCATTGTTGGATGTTCCCATTTGTTTTCTCTGCTTGACTGCCTTGACTGATTCATAGCAGCCTTTAAAAAAAGCAGTTCTGCCTCTTAGTTGAAGTAATAAATAGTCCATTTGATTCATCTCTGATCTGCAAGAAGAGGGAAAATCTCAACTAGGCTTCTAAAAAGGATATTCTTTGATAATTCCTGCTCTCATAAAGACAGTAAACACTGGTGCACCTTCAGCTCAGCAATGTTACATCCACCCCCACAAAAACAAATGAAAGAGTCGCCCAGGGCAACTTTTAGTGATGATTAGAAGGGAGGATGATGTGAGGTTCACAAGGACAGCTGGGTTTGATGCTGCTCTCGTGTGACAGGGGTTTGGATGTCACAGCAGTGAGGAGAGGGAGAGGCAGAAGCTGCAGAGATGCTGAAGCTGGGCAGAAATCAGGCTCAGGCTGCGCGTTTGCATCAAACGACTCCTCCATGCATTCAAAAGGGGATGTGTGGCTGGAGGACGGGTTTATTTTTAGGGTTTGGTGGTTTCAGTTGCTTTTATTGGTGGGTGGGAGCGTTGACAGCACATCCCAGGGCCCAGAGCTGCTCCTGCTGCTGGGGCTGAGCACATCCCCACAGCTGGACCAGCTCCTCACCCTCTGTGTCGTGGCACTGGGGGAGCTTTGCTTGTGTCATCTGCATATTCAGTCCTTGGCATCCTCTTGGGTGGTTTTTTTTTGATTTTTGAGAAAATCTGGTGTTATGGATAGCTCAGGAGGAAGAGGGAGACCTGGGGATGCCCAAGGATGCTACAGGAGATTTTTCCAGGCTCTGCACGTTGAAAACCACATTCCTCTTCTCTGTCTTGTGCTGATAAAGAGAGAAACAAGGATTTGAGAATCTGCTTGATTTAAGAGTCTGATTTAATTCAGAATTGAGGATGTGCTGCATCTGTGTGGTGTTCACCTCATTTACCCATTGTCATGGCAACATTTGGGAAGGCTGTCCCTGTCTCACTGATCCCAGCACTAAATCTGCTGGGTTTATTGCAGGTTGAGCAACAGCCCTTCCCTGTTCCTGCTGTAGCTCATGGATAAATAACAGGAAAAGAGTGAAATTAATCTGACATTGGCCATGTTTTTGAAAAATTGCCGTTGCTTGGGAAGAGCAGACAAATGCTAATTTCAAGTTTTAAAGCTTCCTGCATCCTCAAATCAAAACCAAAACTGACTTGAAGGGCAAGTGAAACTCCACGGTGCTGTATTAAGAAAAGATGCATGTGAGGAGACTTCCTGAAAAATAGACTGAGATTGACTTTTATTGCTAAAATCCTGCTGCTGGTGTTTTCTTGGTAATTTCTGTCAAGTTTATTTACTGTGCTTGCTTGTTTCTGCTGCTGTTGTGTCTCTGGTGGCTCTTGTGCTTGTTCTTGAGTTTGGAATCAAGGGCTGGTACTGGAATTTTGTAGACTGCTGGAATTTTGTAGTTCTCTTCCATCATGCACAGCTCTCTGGAACAAGTTTTTGGATATTATTGCAGATGCTGATGAGCCTTGGAAGCCTGGTTAGGTTTTATATCATTCCCATCAGTGCTTAAGCTGTGAGAATCCCAGTTCTGAATAAAACAGAGATTTATTTCCTCAGCAGGTTGGGCTTTTTCTGCAGCCAGGTCATTCTGGGGGGGAAATGTGATGTGTGGAGTGGCATCACCTGAACTCTTGTTGTATTTCCAGGGAAATGTGACGTGTGGAGTGACATCACCTGAACTCCTGTTGTATTTCTAGGGGAAATGTGATGAGTGGAGTGACATCACCTGAACTCCTGTTATATTTCCAGGGGAAATGTGATGAGTGGAGTGGCATAACCTAAATTCCTGTTGTATTTCCAGGGGAAATGTGACATGTGGAGTGACATCACCTGAACTCCTGTTGTATTTCCATGGGAAATGTGACGTGTGGAGTGGCATCACCTGAACTCCTGTTGTACTTCCAGGTGTGCTGACCATGCTGCCCACGACGCCGCCAGCGCTGCCGGTGATCCCGCCCGTCTCCGAGACCCCCGTGCAGGAGCAGTTTTAGGGTTTGCTGTGCAGATCCATGGACCTGGAGCCCCATGCCAGCATGCAGGTCGGGATGAGGGTGGTCCGTGGAGTGGACTGGAAGTGGGGCAGCCAGGACAACGGCGAGGGCAACGTGGGCACCGTGGTGGAGATCGGCCGGACGGGCAGCCCCACCACGCCCGACAAGACCGTGGTGGTGCAGTGGGATCAGGGCAACAGAACCAACTATCGCACGGGCTTCCAGGGGGCCTACGACCTGCTGCTCTATGACAACGCCCAGATAGGTGAGCAGAGCAGGGGACAGCTGCTGGCACTGCCACCTCCTGCCCCAGGTCACACCTGCCCCGTGTGCCAGCCTTTGGCACCTCCCTGCAGGGCGATGCTGAGCTTTGTGTGTGGCCAAGGCATTCCTGCTGCTGTCTGAGCAGGGCCTGGGCAGGGGCACAGCCAGTGGTACAGCCACCTCCTGCCCATGTCCCATGTCCCTTTAACATCTGCTGTCCCCTGTCCATTCCTGTTTCTGTCTGAGCAAGGCCTGGGCAGGGGCACAGCCAGTGGTACAGCCACCTCCTGCCCATGTCCCATGTGCCTTTGACACCTTCTGTCCCCTGTCCATTCCTGCTTCTGTCTGAGCAGGGCCTGGGCAGGGGCACAGCCAGTGGCACAGCCACCTCCTGCCCATGTGCCTTTGACACCTGCTGTCCCTGTCCTGCTTCCCTCTGTGCAAAGCCTCTGCTTTCCTGCTTTTTCCNCAGTGGCACAGCCACCTCCTGCCCATGTCCCATGTGCCTTTGACACCTTCTGTCCCCTGTCCATTCCTGCTTTGCTCTGAGCAGGGCCTGGGCAGGGGCACAGCCAGTGGCACAGCCACCTCCTGCCCATGTCCCATGTGCCTTTGACACCTGCTGTCCCTGTCCTGCTTCCCTCTGTGCAAAGCCTCTGCTTTCCTGCTTTTTCCATCTGTGAGCAGAACACTTTGACTGCCTTTGTCATTCTGCAGAGAGGTCCTCCAGCCAGGAAATGGTTATTCCAAATGACACGTGTCACTTCACACTGTATTATTGCATCACCTACTGTGGTCTCAGGGTCACCATTTATGGTTGTGATGCAAGCAGTGAAAACAGAACTCATGGATTTCAATATCAGAAGGCTTAAAGATTTATTAAAGTTGACTCCATTTTTTCTGGGCTTGGGCTATTCTGCCCAGGTGAAGAGCAAGCTGCTTCTTCTTTCCCTGCTCCGTGCAGAACCAACCTCCCCCCAGTCCTTCCCATACCAAAGAGATAACAAAACTTCACCCATTGGTCAAGAAAGAAAACAAATCCCCATCTCATGGAAGACAGAGATACAGAAGAGAATTGTTTACAGAACTTGTGCTGCATTTCTCTGCTTTCCCAGAGAATATTTCTCTGCAGGGAAAAATATATTATGTTCATACTACAACCTACAATTCATTATTTTTTTCCCTTTAAAACATGCATTCATCAAGTTTCATTCAAATCCTCTGTACAGTTTTGTGTCCTAATTCTGTAAAGTGTGAATTAGAGGAGTAGATTCATTCAGAACAGTTGTGCCAGGGATTTCTAGCCCTTAAATAATTTCTCTTTAGAAACAGAGCTGTTTCAATGCCCAGCACTAAGCATGGCACTCTTCCATGAGCAATATCCGTGCTGTAATTAACAGAGATATTTACTTTAGACACGACTGGGATAAAAAATGGGAATGATAAGAAGCTGGAAAGATGTAAGCACAGGACTCACAGGATTTCTAGGTACATTGTGTTTGTGTGTGAAGTCCTGCCTGCCCTTGGCTCAGTGAAAGGTGTTTTTCTGGAAGGGTTTGACATCCTGCAGTGCTGGAAGGGTGGCTCTGAGGTGTGAGGGAGCTCTGGCTTGCTGCTGCAAATTAATAGTGTTTGTTTAAATTTCTCCAGATCAGTTGATTTGGATCTCCCATCCCTCTCTTTAAAGCAGGGGTGATGCTGCTGTTCCAGATGCTGCAGCAGAGTTCTCAGGGATGTCAAAAGCCAAATAAACACCTCAGAGAAACTTGAGCGCAGGATCCAGGATTTCCCTGGAATTTGTGTGGATCTCCCACTCCCTTTTGCTCCCCCAGGTGTCCGTCACCCCAACATCATCTGTGACTGCTGCAAGAAGCACGGGATCCGGGGCATGAGGTGGAAATGCAAGATGTGCTTTGACTACGACCTGTGCACTCAGTGCTACATGAACAACAAACACGACCTGTCGCACTCCTTCGAGCGCTACGAGACCGCTCACTCCCAGCCGTGAGTCCTCCTGCCCCTCAGCACACCTGTGGGGATCAATCCCATCCTGGGGCTCTCCAAAACCTGCTCTGTGCACCCCAGGGCTGTGCAGAATAACCCAGCAGTAACTTAGAACATCACTCCTACATGTGTGTGATTTATAAAGAATTTCATGTGAATATATCAGGCAGTGCTCAAGTTTTGCTGATTGGGTTTTATGACCAAAAAGGTTTGTTCAGTAGAATAATTTCAATTTATGGGGCTCAATCCCATCCTGGGGTTCTCCAAAACCTGCTGTGTGCACCCCAGGGCTGTGCAGAATAACCCAGCAATAACTTAGAACCTCACTTGTGCATGTTTGTGATTTACAAAGAATTTAATATAAATATATCAGGCAGTGCTCAGGTTTTGCTGGTTGGGTTTTAAAAGGTTTGTTCTACAGAATAATGTCTGGTTTGCTTAGGTTTTGTGAAACTGCTTGGAAAAAAAGGCAGCAAACAGAAATCTGCAGAGTGTTTTTATAAAGTGACAAAAGAATGATTTCTGCTCTGGTTTTTCCCTTCCTCAGCATCCCCCACAATTAAATAATTTCTCAGACATGCTTTGCTATTTGCTGTTCTCAGGCCACAGGGAGGCTGACAGGGATCTTGCACTCCCAAATTGTTGATTTATTCTTGGGGTCTATTCACTGAAGAGCAGCACTTTCTTACTTACTCCTGGTTTTTTTTGGAGGTGGCTGCTGCACTGATGCCTGTGGAACAGCATCTGTAATTTTATGCTCCTCCATGATTTGCCAAAACATAGGAAATCTGTTCTCCTGTCCTGAGGAAGAACTCAAAAATAGTCTCACCAGTACTTTTATTTGCATCTCCTAAAGTGGGCATGAAGATGAATCATGTAATCCTCTTGCCTTCAGGAGAAGGAATAAGAAATCAGCTTATCTCTGTCATTGATTTTCTTTTTCTTTTTTTTTTTTTTTTTTTTTTTTTTTTTTGGCCTGCCTTTGAAAATGCCACAGTGCCTTGCATCCATCTGTGGAATGAAAAGTGTGATTACTGTGCTCAAGGCAGAGGTGTGGGATTTGCAGCTGCTTTTCCTGCCATGTGGGAAGCTCTGCCTGGAGCTGATTTTGCCAGAGTGGTGCCAGCCTTGGTGGAGCCACAATTCCAAGTCCTGGCACAGGAGGGATGTTGCTGGCCAGAGAATCTCCCCTCTGAGCTCTGAGATTTGTGTTTATCCACCAGATTAGGGTGTTCCTGGATCTTGTGTTAATATGAGAAGCCAGCCAGATCCTACTGTGAAATGAGCTTCACAATTTGGTGTGTCTATAAAAACACACATCTCTATAAAAATAGACATGAGGGGGTTTTTTCTCTTTCTATTAATAACAGAGTTATCTCCAAGTACTTACTCAGGGATGCCTGCTCATGTCTTTTATTTGAGCTTTAAGGTACATCATTTTACTCACATATGAGTTAAAAATAAAAAAAGGCACTGCTGCAGAGGAGCCCCAAATTTGTGCCCTGTGCTGAGGATTCCTCAACCCTGCAGGTGGGAAATCCTTTGGGCAGCAGGGACCTGACCCTCCCCAGGAATACTGTCCTGGATCAAAAGGCACATTTCTAGGTAATTTCTCCCCAGGACTCATCCTCTGCAGAACTTACTCCTTTTCTTTTCTGAGGAATCTGAGTGGTGGAAGATGTAAATAGAGCAATTTTCCCTTCCAAGGCTTGTCTGTGCCTGTGTCCAGGCTGCAGCTGGAGTTGGGCAGTGCAGTTTTTGCTGTCAGGGTGAGAAAGGGAGCTTGGAGGGTGGCCAGGAGCCCTGCCAGGGCCAGAGCTGTCCTGTGTGAATTGTTTGACTTTCCCAGAAACTGCAGCACCACTCTGGAATGTCATGGAAGGTAGAGCAGGATGTGCTGTCTGATGGTGCCTCGGTGGCTTTTGGGTTGGGTTGGTTTTTGTTTTTTTTTTCACTAAATTCTTTTGCCTTTTTAAATTTATTTATTTCTCTGTGAGTGTGGCTGGATGAGTGCTTAGAGAAAATGTGATATAAATTAACTTTATTTGACAAAAAACAGCTCTAGACACAGGCCAGAGTGCCTGATACCAAATCTTGATAAAATCAGCACTAGTCTAATTGACATTGTTGTGTGTTATTCTGAATAAGGATATTCAGAATAACAAGCAGCTGGTAAAAAAAAAAGGAATTGAAAAAAAGAGAAAATAAGAAGAGACACAGCATGAGCCTGACAGGTGTGGCAGTGATTTCTGGGAGCCTCAATAAGGGGCAAGGATAAAACAGCAGTTTAATTGGATAGTGGAAGACCTTTCCTGCTGTTCCTGCGTGGCAGGTATTGATTCCAGCTGAGTTTTGGGATGGAGAGGAATGAGAAATTTTCCAGGGAGAAGCTCCCTGTTGTGGGAAGCTGCAGTTTTAAAGCTGAATGAAAGGTTCACGTCGTGGTTCTTGGAAATCACTCAGCTTTTGGAGCAAGCAGGTTGTCAGAAATGGGTTTGGTTTCAGGGCTGGACCGAGGGTGGCACAACAACTGCAATAAATGATTTCTGCACCTTTCACACAGGGAGCTGGCAAATTAAATCCCTTTTGCTCAGAAATGCCTTGCAGTGCAGGGGCAGGAGGCAGTGGGAACATCCTTGCTTTAATGCAAATGTGATTTGTTGGTCTGGGGTTCTGGGGAGTGCTCTGCATGAGGGATGGAATGTCCTGGGGTGGAGCAAGGGGCACAGCTCACCTTTGAACAATGCCATGGAGAGCATTTCTGTGGAATAAGGGAGGCCTGAGCTGTGCAGACACTTTGCCTTAGGAACTGCAGCATCCTTTTCAAGAACAGAAATTGCTGCTATGACTCACTGGGACTATTGCTTAGATCACTCCTCTCTATTTTTCTTTTTTCTTCTTTTTTTTTTTTTCCCCCCCTTCTAAATAAAGTAGAAGATAAAACCTTTGGCAGTTCCCTAAGGTCAAAAAGAGAAAATCAGAGTATTTAATAAGTCATGGTAAATGCTTTGTGGATTTGGGTTTTGTAGCTGAGTGTCCTTTAGACCAGGATTCTCCCACCTCCTTTCTCTGGCAGGGAATGGGGATCCTTTGGTTCTTCACAAATTCCTGCTGCTGCTGCCAGAGCCACCCCTGGCCACCTGAACCAGGCGAGGCCAACACATCCCTGTTTGTAGCAGGCCACTAATCCCAGGATTTAGGAGGATTTAACCCCAGACAGGCACTGCAGAGGGTTCCCAATCAGTTTTCTAAAGAGGCTTTGAAGACACCTTTACCTGAAGGCTATTTCAGCTCTTAAAATGACCTGAGTTTGAACTTGAGGTGACAGGACGTGCTGATTATTTTTTTTTTTTAATTTTGCTACTTGAGGTAATCTCTTCCTGACCTCCTAATTTGTTATTTTTTATTGGTCTTGTTTGGTTTGAATTTTATGGCTGTTGTGGGAGAGGCTCTCATCCTTGGCTTAAAAGGATGGAACAGCTCACTTAGTATACTGAAGAGCTTTTTTCAGAGTTGTATCCGTTTGCTGAATATGTGCTTAGTAATTGGAAGATAAATCAGTGTCTGTGAGCAGGGCAGCAAAGCAAAGCTCATCAAGTTTATATTAGGGCTGGAAAAGTCAGGCACACTGTGGTGAGTTCTGCAAATAATCTCAAACCTGAGATAATCTCATGCAAAAGATGAATGTTGTTATATTCCCATGCAGCACCAACATTTTGCTTGGATCACTGCTCAGGGCTGGGACTGAGTTGAATTTCAGATGTGGTGCATTTTACCCAGGCTATTTTCTAGCTTTCTCTCACCAATAAATCACAACCTCAGTAGTTTTTCACAAGCTCTGGTTTGTTTTTTTTCCTGGCAAACAATGGAGCTGGAGGAGCCAGCGAGCTGCACAGGGAAATGTTTTGTGTAATCAAACACAAGAAATACAAATATTTTCTCCCATTGTGTTTTATCCTGTAGTCAAAACAGAAATTGCAGTTATTTTCATCTGTAATTCTTAAACCAGCTCTGTCTGGTGGAGTTACCAGCTGGATTTGGAAACCAGATCCAGGAACAAGTGCAGTGCAGACCCATTCAAGGCAGCTTTAATAATCCAACCTCCCATCTGTGGCTGCTTCTGCTGAGAGCTGAACTAATCCAGCAGCTGAGTGACAACTGCTGGGTGTTTGATTACTGGGCAATAAAGGGATGCAGGTTTATTTACATAGTAACCTCCTCAACAGGTGTTATTTATATAGTGGCAGTTTAAGCTAAGAAGTCTGGGTGAGGAATATTTGGAATCAGATTAATTTATTAATATGAATTTATTATTTTTTAATCTGTTAATGAATTTGTGTGATTTTACTGCAGGAAAAGGAAAACACACACCATGTTTTGCCAGATGAATTGCCTGTGCCTCCTCAAAAAGCCCCAAACATGAGCACCAAGGTGTATTGTCATACCGGGGCTTCCCTTGTCTAATTTAGATTATTATGTTTGATTTCTAGAACAGGGATTGTGCTTCAATGACATATGTTATCTTTATCTTTTCTGGAATTACATGATCAAAACTGCAGGCAAGACAAACCTTCACTGAGCCAGCTTTAGCCTGGGTTTTGAGCTAATAATGATGTTTGGAGGATGATAACAAGACATTTTCACTCCCTGTGCTCAGTGGTGTTTCTGCATCTTCTCAGTGAAATATTCTGCCTTTAAATGCTCTGGATGAACATCTCTGAGAGCACAGTTGGGCAAAAACTGTCTGCAGGAATGTTTTTAGTCCCCATGTAGTGTCCTTGGTCTGAAACCTTCCCTGCTGTGCCTTTCCAGAGTAGGATTTGATCCAAGTTACTTTGGGGGTTACCAAAGCTTTTACTGGTAAAGATATGTTATAAAGATACAGCTGGTTTTGGCAAGAACCGGGCCTTGTCAAGGAAGGAGAGGATTGAAAAGGAAAAAATCTGGGTAAAGACAGTTCCTGAAATAGGTTTCTGTGATCCTGATCCCTCTCCTGCGTCCTTGTCTTAGTCTGGTTCCTGCTTGAGCAACCAGCAGCCATCTGTCAGAACTGCCTGCCTTTATCCTTTGCTGGAAGAGCTTCAGGACAAGCTTTGCTGGGGGGATTAGAAAAGATGGAATTTCTTGCATTGAGGTCATTTTTGCCTGTCGTTCCTGCAAGCTCTTCATGTTGGCTTTTCTGGGAGTGGATCCTTGTGTGTCCTGCAGGGATGTGGGTTTGTGTCTCCCACGAGTTGAAAATCAGGTTTGGAGCTGTCTGTGCCTTTCTGAAGGGATTCATGTGATATTTATGGCCAGCCACCTTACAGGGTGACCATCCCTTCTGCTTCCCAGTCCCCTTCACTGTTTATTTCTTCAGATAAGAACTTTGTGCAGCAGAAAAATCTCACAAAACTCATCAACCATGCCTGGTGTGAAGGAGCTCTGGCTTGCTGCTGCAAATTAATAGTGTTTGTTTAAATTTCTCCAGATCAGTTGATTTGGATCTCCCATCCCTCTCTTTAAAGCAGGGGTGATGCTGCTGTTCCAGATGCTGCAGCAGAGTTCTCAGGGATGTCAAAAGCCAAATAAACACCTCAGAGAAACTTGAGCACAGGCAGAACATCCCCAGGGAGTGGTTCCCAGCATGCTGGAGAGAGCCATAACTTCATTCTGTACAGTACATGCTCCCAAATACTTTCTGGGCTCTGCAGTAATTTAATATCCTTGGAATTTGTAGGGCAGAAATGGCTGCAGACTTGTGCTGTCATAATTAACGTTGTTATTAAAGGCAGTGATTAAATTTATCCCGGGGGTATTTTTGTATCACGCTGGGTAACTTTGGTTGCTGTCCAGTATTTGGAGCAAAACATTGAATTAGATTAAAACCTTGATAAGAAACATTGGCTGAGGACATCTGGTGCTTGCATCACTTTTTGGTGGTGCTGCTCAACAGTGGTTTAAGGCAGGGTCAGGATTTTTGGTGAGGCTGGGGAGGGAGGGCAGTTCTGGTGGGTGGCCCCCAGCATTTCAGCAGGACTGGGGATGGAGTTGCTTACATCTTCCTTCTTTAAGAAAGCTCAGCTTTCTAAATTGATCAGCTTTGGGTTTTTGGTCCCCATCCACAAATTTCAGAGGAAGTGGCAGGTTAATGTGAGAGTGTTGAGCTGGGGAATGACTACTGTTACATGATAATCCAAAAAGGGAACTTCTGCTAAGAACAGAATGAGTGGTGGATATTTGGCTATTTAAACATCTTAAGCTCTGCTCGGTGCTTTATTTTACTATCACTAAGAATCCTTGCATTGAATCCCATCCCTTGTGAGAGAAGGGTTTGGTAGAGAGAATTACATTTTTATCACTTTGTCTCAGGGCTTGGCTCAGACATCTTCGATAAATTATTAGAGAAACATTGAACAAAATGCAGTGAAAACATCTAAGCTGTTTCAGAGGCTGTACCCAAATCCATGCTGGTTTTTGAAGGCAGTCTGTAGTGCCTGACACAGTGCAATGAAATAAGTGCTGAGCAGTGGCTCTTTGTAGCTGAGCCTTTCCCTCCACTGTCATTATCTTCTTTCATAACAATATCCAGCCTTGATGGTGCTTAAACCAGACAAAATCTCAACCCTCCAAATACAAAGCCTTCATCTTCCTCCTGCTGAGCTTCAGCCTGGCTAATTAATGAACATTCAGTGATATTTAGAGCAAGGCATAAATAATCTCTCCCTCTTTTGAAACACACGAGGTTGTAAACCACAGCTGGGAGATCTGGTAACAGGTTAAGAGAAGTAAAAGACTTAAGCGTTTGCTGGATAAGTAAACAGTAAGTTCAAGCATAAGCTTTTTATCCCCTTGAGTCCCCACCTTCCCTCTGGAGGTATTAGATGGAAAATAAATGCAGTGCTCTGAGGTCAGCCCTACCCCCAGGAAGCTTCCCCTCCCCTTGCCCTGTGGAACAGCTGCTGAACTTGTGTTGCTCTGTCTGGGCTGGGAGCTGCCAAGAGCCTGTCTGGCTCCAGGGGCATGGATTGGGACACTTCTGCAGTCACCTAGAAAAGGGGATTGCACCCTGGCCGAGCAGCCAGGCAGGTCCCCGTGGATTTTGGTGGCCTGGTAACTCATGAGAAGGCTTTGTGGCAGCCTGGGGACAGCACACACAGAGCCAGCAGAGAGGCTGCTGTGACATTATGGGCATTGGGAGCTGCTTTAACAGGACATCAGACCCCCTGTTCACTATCACGTAGGTACCTTTTTCCTTTTCCCTGCAGCTGGAGGGGGCTCTGTGCTGGGGCTCTGGGATGCAGGGCAGGTGGGAAGCTCTGTGAGAGCCTGGGAATGGTCCAGCCCAGCACTGCTGCTCTGATTTTCTGGTTGCAGAATGTGCTGAGCTCCATTAATGCCTCCCTGCAGGGCCACCCTGTTCATGTCCACTTCCCTAAAGCAAAGGATGGTCCTGATGTGACAGCTGGAACAGAGCTTTGTCAGTGTCTGTAACAACAACAAATTCATTTGTTTCCTCTGATTTTGTTTTTCCAGGGTCCTAGTGAGCCCTCGACAGAATCTGACTCGCATCACATTAAAAGGGACTTTCCAGGGGGCTAAAGTGGTCCGTGGGCCTGACTGGGAGTGGGGTAACCAGGATGGTAAGCTGCTTTTGGGGTGTCTGTAGAAAACCATTTGAGTTTTTTTAATATATATTTATATATATATATTTATTAGGATGTCCTGTAGAACACCATTTGAGGGTTTTTTTAATATATGTATATACATATAATATTCTTTTAATTTTGCAATTTGCTGGTTGAAAATCCAAGTTCTGAGCAGCAGCTTCTAGGGGAGGTGATGCAGGTGCCTGTTTAGAGTAATTAATACCCATTGTTTTCTTGTATTTGTTGTTTGTCACATATCTGTGACATAAACCATGTCCAGGGTGTGGAGAGGAAGTTTTGCTGCTCCTCTCTCATAGATGTGCAAACCACTGGGAAGTTCTTGTGTGAAATTGTAAATGCACACCATGTTACAAGAAAATAAAGACTCCTCTCTTCTTGAAAAAGCTTTAATTGATAGTGGAAAGTTTATCTGACTTTGTGTACAGTACCCATTTTCTTTTGGAGTTCTGTGGAATGTCCTTAATTGGATACTTTTAGGAACAGTGAGGAGAAATTCTCTCTAAGGAGGGTTTCACATGGTGCACTAATGAAGGACTCTGTGGTTACTGGAGAGTGGCTCCTGCTTTCTGTAGGAATTGAAACCTTCAGGCTGAACATGCAGTGAGACAAAAATGCCTTTTTAAAGCTGCTTTTGGGGTGTAATGCCTGTGCCCAGGTCAGGGATAGCAATTTCTGTGTGGTGCTCCAGGGCTAAAGGAGCTTTCCTGCCTGTGTGTCCCAGAGCCCTGCACACACACTGTGATGTTTACAGCTCCTTTTACCCCTGAAGAATTAAGTCAAAAGTTCAAAGGTTTCCAAAGTTGACTCTGCCATTTATTGCAGCTCTGGGTTCCGTGGAGGACGTGGATCCTTGCAGGGTCTGAGAGCAAAAGCAGCTTATGCTCATTACAGCTCCTTTTGAGATCAGAGCAGCATTTAAATGTCTGAGCCTTGTGTTGCTTACGGAGGTGCTGACCTGAAAGCAGCTCCCTGAGCAGGAGCAGTGAGAGAAACCCTAAATCCACCCCTCAGCTGGTCTCTGGGTTTGGTAGAACTGCCACCAAACCCAGTGTTTGCATTGTGCTTTTTAAATGTGCTGGTGAATGAGGAATTCAGCTCCTTCAAGCTGTTAGATTTCAGGACTTTGTGGACAATCAGAAGTTCCTCAGTGGGACAGATGTTGCTGTCCCTGCTTGGGGAAGTGCTGGGACTTGCCCAAGTGCACCACAGAGTGACTGTGGGGCTGGGAATCTGCAAACCCTGATTGCCTTCACAAGGCTCAGTGTTGTGTCTTGGATCAGGGCACATCCCAGTGCCCAGCCAGGTTCACCTCCACACGTCCATCCTCCTGTTCTGGATCCTTCCAGCTGCTCCTCGCTTGAAGAAAACAAAGTTTGTTTGATGTTCCCCCACGTGGATGGTGCTGGGGAGAGATTTGAGGACCCTGGGTGGGTTTTGCAGCACTGCTGAGGTTTTTTTGTTGCCACAGTGTGGTGCCATGACACCACGTGTGTGTTCCCTAACTAGGCCGTGCTCCTGCACGCCAGGAATTCTCCACAGAATCATTCCAAAATGAACGGCTCGCTGGCTTTCACCAAATTTAACGCAGAGATTCCCTCCTAATTGCTCAAAATGAGTTGTCTCCTGATCCAGTTTTCCTGATTTTCACTTCTTTTCCCCTCAGGGGGTGAGGGTAAGACCGGCCGCGTGGTCGATATCCGGGGCTGGGACGTGGAGACCGGCCGCAGCGTCGCCAGCGTCACCTGGGCAGATGGAACCACCAACGTCTACAGGGTGGGCCACAAGGGAAAGGTGGACCTCAAATGTACCGTGGAGGCTTCTGGGGGCTTCTACTACAAGGAACACCTCCCAAAATTAGGTGGGTGGAGGCAGATCTTTGCTGAGTGAAGTCTTTGTTGAGAAGGTGTGATTCACGCGGCCGTTGGCGCTGAAGCCGTTTTTTGTTTGGAAGACATAAAACCACCCCCTGATTTTCTGAAGTTCCCACATAATGAGCATCATTTGGGAGAATTGGGGTTGTGTGTGTGAGCATACTGCTTGATCTCAGAGTGGTTCATGGAATAGTTTGGCCTTTCAGTGGTAAAACCATCAGATACCCACAGTTGTATCCCAAGCAATACAGGATATTTGTGCTGGAAATGCAGGAAATTCCCACTCTGTTACAGAGAATCCAACTTTTCCCACTTTTGTTACATTTGTCAATCCAAAGCCTTTCATTCTTCAAGACAAGCTGTTGTTCACTGTGCTTTTAGAGAGCAAACACTCTCCTGGTGGAACCATAAGTGTGTTCAGAGGGGGAATGTGACCAAAGGGAGACTTCAGAGAATGAAATAGCCAAAAATTAGAAAAAGTGATGGGAGAAGGTGATGTCTGTACTGGCAGCTTGCTACAATCCCCCTTTCCTCTTAAGTCCAAGGAAACTCCTTGTGCTTTTGGACTTGAAGCTTTTTTTTTTTTTTTTTCCACCCAGGTGTAATTTAGGTGTGAGGTTGTTTTTCTTTTACTGAGGTGCAGGGACCATCTTTGGCTCCCTTGAAGGAAAACAGGGGGATCTGTTCTTGTGTTTGCAGCAGCAGAATCAGGGTTTTTATCAGACTTTCCAGATAAAACTTCCCAGGCAAACTTTTATCAGCCTTTCTCAAACTTTTCTCTCCCTCAGCAGCTTAGCAAGAGCATGAGGGGAGGAAAGGGTTGGATGAGGAGCTTAATTCCAGGGGTATGGCTGCATGGGAAGGGTGGGAGGGTAAGGAACTCCTCAGAGTGAATTCTGTGCCTGCCTGTGGAGGGGAGAACTAATTTTGGGTGCTGTGTGGGTGTGTCTGAACAGCAGTTGTGGGTGAGTGAATTGCTAAGAACAGCTCCTGGTGTCTGCCAGGGCCTGAGAGGCATTCCCTGCTCTGCAGAGGGACAAAATGGGTCTTGTTAGAGCTGCTTATGTTGTAGTAATATCCAGTAAGAATTAAATACTACTGATTTCTCTGCCCTGTTGAGTGTATGGGGCATGAAAAGGTTCAGTTTCAATGTGGAAATCTCTTAACTGAGCATCAGCCTCTTTTTTTTTTTGAATTTTTTTCAGCCTGGCAGGCAGGGACTTGGCATCTTCTGATGAACTTTAACAAAGCTGCTGGTGGAACCATGAGGTTTTTTTATTCCAGCTCAGGAATACCCCCCCAAAGCTGTAGATTTTGGGTGTTGCTGTGTCTGTTGTTGCTTGTTAAACCTCTGTGCTCCTGAATTCCTGTTGCTGGGGGACACAGGGGTAAGAGAGGGATATGAAACAGAGGAACAGGAACCCCCTCTCACCTCAGAATTCTGCCCCAATTAATGTTAATTTTCAACCCTTGTAAGGAAGCCAGCGAGGCACCCCAGGTGTGTGACAGCCTGTGGGTGCTGTCCTTGTTGCCCCCAGGGAAACCAGCTGAGCTGCAGAGGAAGGAGAGCACAGACAGGCATCCCTTCCAGCACGGGGACAAGGTGAAGTGCCTGCTGGACATCGACATCCTGCGGGAGATGCAGGAGGGCCACGGAGGCTGGAATCCCAAAATGGCTGAGGTATGTCCCTGGATTCTCCAAGTCCAGCCTCTCCCTCCTTCTGCACTGCTCAGGAAGTTACCAGAATGTCTTTGTGTGACCTTAAAGTTGAACTGAATTACAAATACAGATTTTTTTTTTTAGTGATGGGATGCTGGAGTCAGAGTTATTTTTAGGCTCTGTTGGATGAGAATGGTCTTGTGGATCCCTGCAAAAGTCTTGGAAGCAAAAAAATAAAAATAATGACTGGTTTGTTTGTTTTTAAATGAGCCACAGATCTTTTCTTTGGTGTTCTGGATCCATTCCTTGTTTGACTTCTTTTGTGCTGTGCATTGCTAGTAATTAAAGTTATGTGTTTTGTCAACATCGGGCTCCGTCCTTGGCCAGGGCTAAAATTTCTCAGCCCATATCATATTTTTGGAGCTTAGCCTTGCCTTTAAATTGAAGAGCCATCAGTCTGCTGTCACCTGTTGTTTTAAAAAACCCCAGAGAGTAGAGGAAATAAAGATAGAAATGGCAGCTATCACTGTAAATAGCGTGAATAAATGCTATAAAACTTTATAGTGTGGGCCACAAGGGAAAGGTGTGTTAAATACCTATCCTGGCCAGACCTGCCCCACAGGTGAGCAGAGTTTTTGAACTCAGGCTTTAAAATGTCAAGGCAAACTCTGCCATTTCAGTTTCGAGGTGGAAATCTCTTAACTGAGCATCAGCCTCTTTTTTTTTTGAATTTTTTTCAGCCTGGCAGGCAGGGACTTGGCATCTTCTGATGAACTTTAACAAAGCTGCTGGTGGAACCATGAGGTTTTTTACTCCAGCTCAGGAATACACCCCCAAAGCTGTAGATTTTTGGGTCTGTTGTTGCTTGTTAAACCTCTGTGCTCCTGAATTCCTGTTGTTGGGGAACGCAGGGGTAGAGAGGGATATGAAACAGAGGAACAGGAACCTCCTCTCACCTCAGAAATTGGCATTTTTTACCTCTTTTTAAACCCTGAGCCGCTCAGGACCTGCCAGAACAGGTGATCTAGAACCCTGCACCACACAATTATGTTTTGTTTTGTGTACATTGCCCCTTTTTCCCCTTTCAGAGTTGCAGCACAACATGCCCACCTCTGTCATTTGGGAAGAGGACAATTTGTGCTGCATTTCCAAACATTTCTGCACTTTGTATTCCTATCCCCCTCCTCCCCCAGTGTGCTGCTCTTTCAGAGGGGCTTTTAGAGAAGCGTTTCCCATCCTTTTTGTGGAAAAACAGTGTTTGCATCTCATGCAAGCATTGGAAATGCTGGGATTAATGGGAAAATGCAGAATTTAGGATTGGGAAATGATGGGATGGATGGGAAAATCCAGAATTTAGGACTCACAGGAATTTAGAACTCACAGGAATTTAGGACTTTGAAATGTCAGGATTAATGGGAAAATGCAGAATTTAGGATTGGGAAATGATGGGCTTAACAGGAAAATACAGAATAAAGGTTTGGGAGCACAGTGGATGGGAAATGCTGGGTGAT
Source organism: Hylia prasina (assembly GCA_013397195.1). Taxonomy (NCBI): domain Eukaryota; kingdom Metazoa; phylum Chordata; class Aves; order Passeriformes; family Sylviidae; genus Hylia; species Hylia prasina. The sequence goes on along the minus strand of VYXD01002156.1, from coordinate 265,650 downwards.
TTAGCCATCTATACCCTTGGATACCTTCTTTCCCCACTATTAAACAACGTGATTGATTTAGGGGCTTTCCCCTCCTTTTTTTTTCTTTTTTTGGTCAAAAGTTCATTGGCCAGACAGGGACCGTGCACAGGATCACGGACAGAGGGGACGTGAGGGTCCAGTTCAACAGTGACACCCGCTGGACTTTCCATCCTGGAGCCCTGACCAAGGTAGGTGCTGGCCTTGGCCTGGGAATGCTGCAGTTGATCCTGCTGGGAAAGGAGAGGGCTCAGTGTGTCCCCAGCAGGTGCTGGAGGAACGCCCTGCTCTTCTAAACACAACTGTTTTATGAGCATTTGCAAGTCCTGAAGGTAAACTCCATTTCTTCATTTCAGCTTCCAGGCCCTCATCCTTCTGCAGCTGCCTTGCCCTTGTGATGAACCTTTTCCCCACATAATTTGCCTTTGATTTTTTTTTTTTTTGTTGTTCTTCCTTGTTTTGTGTCTCCACGTTGTTCCTTTTTGCATCTTTGTCTCGCTTCTCTCTGATTTCTTCCGAGTCTTTAATCTAGCCCTTCTAATTTTGTGGCTGCATTTCCAAAGCTCACAGCTCTGGCCTTCCCCAGAGGTTTGAGGACTTTGAGAAGTGGATGATTGGAGATAATTAAGTATAGAAGAAGCTGCTGGAAGACCACAAAATTCTGACCTGAGCAAGGTCACAATGATAAAATCTCCCAATACCAGTGGAAAATGCAGTGTCAGACTGTTTTGCACAAAATTAGTCTGCTCTGAAAAGTGTGTTTTGACACTGCTCCCTTCCTAGCTCAGTGATCAGAGGGAGCATCTGGCAAATTACCAGCACAGATAAACCCTGGTTTCTCTTTTCTGTTTTAAATAACAAACAGATTGAACTTCCTTATTAGAGTGGATTAAAATCTCCAGTGCCAAGCCAGGTGTAGCGAGGAGATGGACCAAGAAAACTTCCATGCTTTATCTGGTATTAATTATAAATGATTTGGAGCAAAAGAAGTTAGGAAACTGCCTGTTCCAAATTATTTCCCTATTTAAATGTGCACTTGGCTTAAAAGAGGATTGGACTGTGTTTATTTTGCAGCTCAGTGGTTACAGCTTTCTTGATAGTTGCATTTATGTTTTGCAATGCTGTTTTTTGACTCAGTGGGTGTCTTGTTTGTTGGGATTTTGGGAGTGGGGTGGAGGGGCTGCTCACTATTAATTTTTTGTCTCTCTGTGTGTGTGTGTGTGGCTTCATCCCCCAAAAGCTTATGACTTTCTTTTTCTTGTAGCTCAACACCTTTTGGGTTGGTGATGTGGTCCGGGTGATAGATGATATGGAAACAGTGAAGCGGTTCCAACCTGGTCATGGGGAGTGGACAGATGAGATGGCACCTGTGAGTGCGCGCCAGTTCCAGTTCCAGGACAGTCCAGTAACCTCCTGAGCCTCCCCAAGCCCTCAGCACTTAGACATGGGCTTGTATCCCCCCAGAATTCCTGCTGGGAAGTCCCTGCCCAGCCCCTGGTGCTGGTGGCTCTCAGCGACGCCGTCGTGTCCGCGGCGCCCAAACGGGACAAGGGGCAATCTGACAAAAAGGATTTGGCTGCCACCAACTCACGTGAGAGGTTTCCATCACCAAAGTCCTCTTACGCCCTCCCTGATTCTCTGGAATGAGGCAGGGAGGTGAAAAAATCAGCCCAGTATGGCTAAAAAGTGGGGTGAAGGTTCCTCCAGGAGCAGTTGAAGCCCGGAGGAAACCGTCCCCAGTCGCAGCTTGATCAGTTCTTATCAGCACCTCCCTCCCCAGCCATTCCCAGGGTGTTTCTGGGAAAACCCTTCCCTGCCAAACCAGTGAGAGAGAAACTGGTGAGAACCCTCTGGTGTCCTCGAAGTGGGAGCTGTCTGCGAGTGTGTCACTTGTCCAGTGCTTCTTTTCACACAGCAGGAGCTGCAGCTTTACGAAAAAAAACCCAAAAAACAAAAAAACCCTGGCTTTGGGTCTGGGAACTGCAGATTTGTGTGGGGGGAAAAAAAAAATCCTCTTTTTTTCCTTGCAGACCCTGGGGCACATTGGGAAGGTGATCAAGGTCTATGGGGATGGAGATCTGCGAGTGTCAGTGGGGGGACAGTCCTGGACCTTCAACCCTGCCTGCCTGACAGCCTACCAGAGGGAGGAGGAGGCCAACCTGATGACCACAGAGAGTGCCAAGGAACCCAAAAGTGAGGGACAAACCTGATCCCCCAAGGGCTGGGAGCTCTTGGGTCCAGATCTTTGGATGGTGGGAAAATCCAAATGTTCTTCCCTGGATGGAGAACTGAAGTCTGGCTGCGCCTTACTGGGCAAGCACAGCTGGGTCATAGGAAAATGCAGGATTTAGGACTTGGAAATGCTGGGATTAATGGGAAAATACAGAATAAAACTTTGCTGTGCCTTACTGGGCAAGCAAAGGTGGCTTTAATAGGAAAACGCAAAATTCAGGACTTTGAAATGCTGGGATTAGCAGGAAAATGCAGAATTTAGGACTGGGAAATGCTGGGTTTAATGGGAAGATGCAAAATAAAACCCAGCTGTGCCTTACTGGGCAAACAAAGCTGGCCTTGACAGGAAAATGCAGGATTTTGGACTTGGAAATGCTGGGTTTAACAGGAAAATACAGAATTTAGGACTCAGAATTGCTAAGCACAGCTCTGCCCTAGGTTCAGTATTTGCCTCATCCTTGTTGTGACTCAGTTCCCTGTTCCATCCTGTTTCCTGTACAAGGACACTGATTCTTGAGGGCTTGTGAAATATTCCCAGATCCCTGCGTGGAACTGTTGTGAAATCAACAATTGTTTTGCCTAATCTGCCCTGAAATCGAGTTTGGGATCACGTGGTGTGTGGAGGGGATTTTTTTTTGGTGCTTTGCACATCTGCTCAGAAATTTTTTTTGTGGCCTGACCATCCTTATTTCCTCTGGGTGTCAGGATCATGTGGGAGAGAGCACAGACTTGCCAGGATTTTTTTTGTTTTGTTTTCCTGATGGATCTGGAGCTGTTTGCTCAAGTCAGACTTGAGGCAGAACTTGCAAAATTTTTGACTTTGCACTGCTGTGGAGCTGTGACACCTGTGTCCCCTCAAACACTGAGAGATGAGTGGTGACAGGTCCATTTTTGTCTCTTTTTCAGGTACTTTGGTGACTGTCCTGGAGAAGCTGCTGTCCCAGAGGACGGAGTCAGAGCATGCAGGGTGCCTGGTCATCTGTGCAGCCCTCAACAACGCAGCCAAAATCCGGGAGCTGCTCCAGAAATACCCAGACAAGGCAAGTTTGGAAGACAAAAATGCTCATTTTTCCTTTGTTTCTGCTCTTTAAAACGTCATGGTAAAATGTTGTAGTCAGGCAGGGGGAAAGGATGTGAGAAAAACAGTAGATTTGTCAGGCTTAGTGATATCTCCTAACAGTTGGAATATTATTTTGCTGCAATTTAGGATTAAATTCACAAGTTAAATGTGCATATTTGATGCCTCTAGTTTGTGGCAATAAATCTGAACTAAAGTCCTTACTTCACTTTTCCCAAGCTGGCTTTTCCCAGATTTCCTGTGTGGCCATTGCAGCTGTAGAATGAGAGGGAGAGGGGTTTATCTATAGGAAAACAGGAGCAGATATCTGAGGATCAGCTGGAAAAGAAAGGCAGGGGTTGTGTCTGGCTGTGCCTGTCCTTAGAGGACCTTGTAAAATCACATTGTTGGAATCAGGAGGGAGAAAAGCTGCCCAGATCTGTGCACTGCCTTATCTCATGTCTGACTGGAGCAGGAACTGGGCTGGACTCGTTGCTGGACCATTTCTGTGCTTGCAGAGTGCCAAACTGTCAGGATCACATCTCCTGGACTCCTTCAGGGAGGGGCTCAGGGTTTAGGAACAGGGGGAAAAAAAAAAAAGAACCACCAGAGTCCTTCAGCAGTGTGTCCTTGGAAAGCATGGGTAACAAAAAGAGGTTTTGCTGGGGCTGTGAGCAGCCTGAAGGAACCCCTGTGAAGCTGATTTGGTGGTTATTTGCCTGGTATTTGTTATACTTCTTTATTTATAAACTTAATGGGGCTTCTGGGAAGGAGACACAAACACCTGCAATTCTCAAATTGATCCCAGATAGGAAAGTCCCAAGAGTAAGGAATCCATTATATGATCAGTTATTTTTATTAGACTTCTATTTCTACTCTAATATTTATATTAATAAACCAGCTATTTCTGTTAAGAGTCTTCTTACAGAGATCAGGCTGGATTTGAGGCTCACTTAGAGCAAGTTGGAATTGCTTGGCAGGGTTTTTCCAGCTTATCAGCACTGTCTGCCTCGTGTAAATGGAAGAACAGCAATGACCTCTAATTCCTCTTTGCCCATCATTCTCAGCCTCTCCAGGGAAGTGCTGCCTCTCGTGTGCTCTGACTGCTGCATAAAATCAGCTGCAGGGAAAAAAACCTTGATTATTGTTCTCCTTGCCACGCTGCTGAGGTTTTGTGCCTCCTTCTCCTCTCCTTAGCCTCCCACTGGTTTCAGTAGCTGCTTTGCTTCTTTTTTTTTTTTTGCCTCTTGTTCTTCAGTGCCTTTAATTCTCCAAAACTCTCACTGCAGCACTTGAGCCCTGAGATGTCCCCTGCAGCCACTGCACCCACTGAAGTACCTGCAGCAGCACAGCACAGCAGGGACTTGGCACCTCCAGAGCCTTATGCAAAGCTAATTTGATTTCCTCACACATTTTCCTCTCGGGAAGGGAATTGTTGGCAGAGATACCAAGGAGCTCACAGGCACAGAGCGATTTGGCAGCAGGGCTCTGCAATTACAGAGCTTCCAGCTCTGTTCTCTCACTTCTCCCCTCTTGACTACATGTGCTGTCCCCTTCCCCTTCCAAAATATTCTGGGACAAGGTCAGCTGGGAGCTGCTGGCCAGGAGAGGAGCCAGCAGGGCAGGGACCCTGTGGCATTTCTGGGCTGTTCCCACCCTGCTGCAGGCACGGGGCGAGGCCAGCCCTCATTTTCTTTGTCTCTGCCTTTCCCAAAGGTCGATGCCAAGAACCAGGGCAGGACTGCCCTGCAAATTGCCTCTTACCAGGGGCACCTGGAGGTGGTGAAGACGCTGCTGCAGGCGCACGCCAACGTCAACCTGCGGGACGACGAGGGGGACACGGCGCTGCACTACGCAGCCTTCGGGTAGGACACCCCCCCTGCTGCCATCCCTGCTGCAAAACCTCCACCCCAAACCCAGACTTCTGTCCCACATCCAAATCACACCCTCTGGGTTCAAGGGTGTGTGGCTGGTGGAAGCTTTTCTCTGGTTTCTATGTTGGGGAATTGGCCTTCGAGCTGCAGCCCGCAGGAGAATTCCTTCTTCTGCAGCAGCATCCTTCTTTCCAGAAGGATTTCCATCCAGCACAGGAGTTCTTAGCACAAGGATTTGTTATCCTTCACAGCTAGTTCAGTTTCCATGCTAGGAATTTTCATGGTGAATCAGAAAAAAAAAAATTGATAAGGAGGTTTTAGTGAAAGTTTTTTTTTTTTCAAGGGGATGGGAGAGGTGGTTTAGTTGTTGGAGATCAATTTGTTTGGTTGCTTTCTCTAAGTTTGTGTGTTTTCCAGAGCAAGATGAGATTTTGAATTGTATCATCAGGTACCAGGGAAGAATTCGTCATTGAGAGTGGGAATTCCTGTTGATTTAGAGCAGACAACATAAATTAGGAAGGTTTTGTGGTTTTTTTTTACCACTGAGAGGAAGTGGGGTGGGGCTGAGAGGATACAAAACCACAGTCCTGTTGCTGTGCAAAGAGAAAGAATTTATGTGTGCACTGGATTGACTCTAACCTGGTTTTGTCCTTGCTTTAAACCAGAAACCAAGCTGAAGTTGCCCGTGTGCTCCTGGCTAAAGGAGCCAGTGCAGACCTGCTGAACAATGCCAAGTGCACAGCCCTGTACGTCGCTGTCAGCCAGGGCTTTACAGAGGTGGTGAGGGCCCTCTGTGAGCTCAACTGTGATGTCAACCTCCCAGTAAGTTTGGGGTTGCAGGGCTTTGGGGCAGGGAGGTGTTTGAGGATTTTTTGAGGGGTTTTGGGTTTTTTTTTGAGGTGGGCAGGTGCTTCTTTATGCCTCACACCATTTGTGGCTTTGTAGAATTCAAAAGTCGTCATCTGAAAACACGCTGGGAAATATTCCTGCATTTCAGTACCCTGAAATTCCAGCTGTGAGTCTGCCCCTTCTTCATCACATCAGCATTCTCTGCTGGACTCAGGCTTCCAGGGAGAGCTGAGCTGCTGTTCCTGTGTGTTGTGGCCATGCTTCTGTTCCCAGCAATAAGATTTTTGAGATTCTTAATGAAGGCAGTGATGGTGACTTGGACCCAGCCCATTTTTAGGGTTTGCTTGTGTGCTGGTGGGGCTTTGCTGTGCTGGGTCAGTCCCTCAAAGCTGGGCAGGAGTTTCAGCAGCTCACAGGGGGTTTCCTTGCAGTTTCTGAAGTTGGTAACCTGTGTTTGCTTCACTCTCCATGTGTAGGATTCCCAGGGAGACACCCCCCTGCATTATGCTATCACTCTGGACTACAAAGTCGTGATTGAGATTCTCACTGAAGTTCCCAACATAGATTTCACTGTCCAGAACTGTCAAGGCTTCAACCTGCTCCACTACTCTGCCCTGAAAGGCAACACACTGTAAGTGACCTTTCCTTTTTTCCATTTTTATGCCTTTTGCAGATGTGAATTTGTGCTGGCTGCCTAAGAAGGTAGCAGATGTGGTTCTCAGTAGTTGGTGAAACATTTTTGAGTTGGGATATGCCTGGATAGGGCTGTTGGCCTCCTTCAGGCCTTCACAGGAAACTCCTGCCTGCTTTCCCCATCCCATCTATCTCATGCTTCCCCAAGCTAGGAAATCTCTTTGGTTTTGGGCAGTCTCAGACGTTTGGGTTCACACAGGGAAGGACAGGGAAATGTCTTAGTAAAGACTGGGAGCCTCTGGAACTCTTCCAAAGATAAATCTGCACGTTATTTTCAAAGCAATGGGGCTTTTTCCTACTTTATTAAATGATAACTGAGGACTTTCGTTGTATTCTTGTAATTCATTTTGTGGGTTTGAGGGACCCGTTGCTGGTGTCAGCACCACCTGCTACAACATGGACATTGATAACTCCTGAGCAGGAGAGGCAGAAATTCATTCTTCCATCTCTGATAACCTCTCCAACTCTGTAGAGCCATAAAGAAGATTCTGGCCAGGGCTCGGCAGCTGGTGGACTCCAAAAAGGAGGATGGATTCACTGCCCTGCACCTCGCTGCCCTCAATAACCACATGGAAGTGGCTGAAATTCTCATCAAAGAGGTAAGAAATAACTCAAAACCACCACCAAGAAAACCTGCCCCGCTCCCAAGCCCCACGTTTCCCAAGAGTTAACACTGGGAGCCACAGGGATGTCATTTGCCAGGCTGAAAAACAGGGATTGGCATTCCTGGGGTGCTGCAACACGACATGAAAGAACTTCACGAGGGCACGGTGATGAGCAAAGCAAGAAAAGCCCCGAGTTTATTTACAAAACCCAATTTTATACATTTCCAAAGGTGCCTGTGGATTGGGGGATGAAATCCCACCTCCCAAACCACATTGGTCAGGACAACTGTCAATCAACTTTCTCTTCCTACCTAAAAATATGTAACCAACGAAGGACAGTTAGGAAAACAAAGCTGTTGTTTATAGTAAAAGTGTGGGAAAGTAAAAATTCTGACTCCAATATGAAAGACAAATCAGAAGGCCTAGAAAAATCCTCAAAACCAGGGTGGCACTGGGGGGATTTTCCTGTGGCTCTGGCAGGGAGGAGAGAAGGGTGTCTTGGCTAAGAACAAAAGGGCTTGGAACTGTAACATTCAGTGAATACAGGGTGGGATTTGGGAGCTCCCAGGCCCCACACTCTCCAGCCAGACTCAGCAGCCACATCTCCCTGTGCTGCAATTCCTGCTCTCCCAGGGCCGCTGCGACGTGAACGTGAAAAACAACCGGAACCAGAGCCCGCTGCACCTGGCCGTGATCCAGGGCCACGTGGGGATGGTGCAGCTGCTGGTGAGCCAGGGCAGTGATGTCAATGCTGAGGATGAGGATGGGGACACGGCCATGCACATCGCCCTGGAGCGCCAGCAGCTCATGGCCCTCGCCGTGGAGAAGCGGGAGGGCGAGATGGGAGCGTCCCTCCTGGCCAAGGTGAGCACAGTTCCAGCAAGGAGGGGCTCTGTGGTACCAGATCTGCAGGGTGTGGGGTCTGAGGGGGTGAAGGAAGGCAGGGGAGCTCTCTGGGGTTTCTTTTGGGTTGAAATGACCCCCGAGATAATAGAAAAAGTCCTTTTCCCAAGCCCCGCGACCGAAGAAGTAGAGGTTTGTCTGCTCTGTTTTCCAAGGTTGTTTATTCTTTCTTATCTCACACATTCTTTCTTTGCCCTGCTTGGGTTCCTGCAGCTGCTCAGGTCGTTGCTGACTCCCCAACCTTGGGGCAGTGTTAACTCTTTATACAGACAGCTACGAGTGCCATATTTNTTTTTGACTTTGTGCCAAGGTCCCTGAGCCCCTTGACAGGGTCTGGGACCACCCAGGGCAGCCAGAGGAATGTCCTGGGTCCCAACAAGCTCTGAGTTCCCTTCCAGTTCCTTCATCCAGATGGGGAGCATGGAAACCAACCTTGCTTGTGGGAAAGCAGGAATAGATCCTCCTGAATTTGTAGCACGAAGCTTGACATAGTCAGACAACAATTCAGAGCTGTCTCTGATATTTTTATGAGCATTGTGCACTTCTTTCCTGACATGGGAAAGGTCATGAATCCAGAGCCAAGAGACTCCTGGGTTTAATTCGTGCCCCAGAACCACAGCAATTCATTTCTGTCTGATGGCATGCAAAATATGAGGAGAGCTGACCACAGACACCCCAGTTGTCTGCAGATGTACAGCAGGGGGAGAGGGGAGATGGAGCAGCCTGAAGGAGGAGGGGGAAGCTGTCCCAAAGCCTGAACTGGATTTCTCTGTGCTGCTCTGTATCCATGGATATAAAGATCTAGAAATCACTGCAGGATAGGCCAAAGGTGCAGGGATAATTTAATTCACTGGAAAATCCAGCGTAGAATTTATTACATTATTATTATTTCTTCATTATTGTTATTATTCATTATATTATTTCATTATTATCACTGTTGTTATTATTATTATTATTGTTGTTATATTTGAAATTATTAGAATAAATGAAACCACCCATTCCTCCTTTTAGCTGTTGGTGCTTGGAAAAACCCAGTGCTTTGTTCTTCCATCCTGCTCCTTCCCAAACCACCAGAAGAAGATTGCTCAAGTGCAGGGCCAAAGTGCTGGAAGTCCTAAAGAGGGATCTGTGCCTGCCATTCCCAATATTATTTACAGTAACATCATCTCTAAATGCTGTAGATTCCTTCACATCTAATTTTACTTGCCCTGACTGACACGCTCTGGTTGTTTAAGTCAGTGGAATATGTGACTTGACTTCAAATTATTTGGGATGATGCACATCAAAATCTGGCTCTTGAAATAGCTGTCACTGAGGGCCCCTGCAGCAGCTGTTCTGTGGGGCCTTCAACTTCTTCCTTTTCACTCCCTGGAGAAGTCAATGCCCATTTCTCTGATTTGTAGGGATTGTCACCAGGTAGGATCAGTCTGAGGCACTCTTGGCCCTGGAATGTCAGATTTGAACCCATTACTTACATCAAGGCAAAAAAGAACCTTTGTGTGCTTTCAAAAAGTTGCACTTCCAGGTTTTAAGTGCAAGGTTTAAGACTTTATTTAGATTTTGATGCAGAGCAGAGGATCAGAAGCTTCTTCTGTTGACAGAGTGTGTTTCTCAATTTCTTTTAGCTGCAGGCTTCTGGCTTCCTAGGAAATGTGGAGCTGAATGTTGGGACTGCCATTGCTTGCTACTTAGCACAAGAAGGAGCAGATATTAATTATGCAAATCATCGGGGAAAGTCTCCTCTGGACCTCATCACAGATGGAAGGATTGTGCAGATCGTCAAAGACCTCTCACAGAAATTCAGGTAATTCAGAGCCCCAGGAAACCTCTGCAGACCAGAGTTTTGCCCAGCCCTGGTGTCCCTGCAGCTGCTCCAGGAGGGATGGAGGGTCTCTGGGACCCTCTGGATGTCACCTGTTTGTTCTGGAGCTGTCCCCAGTTTCTGGAGGCTGATATGAGGGTGTGTGCTGAGCTTGGAAGGGTTGGGAAAAGCAGATTAATGAGGCTCTGTGCAAACTCCTTGGCAATCTGAGGAGCCTCTGAGGCCACTGAGGCCAAGAGCAACTTTGCAGAGTAATCCTGGGCTCTGTTTTACTTTGATTTGGTTGCTCATTGACAGATATTTAAAAAGAATGCAACAAAAGAGTGGGCACCAAACCCCACAGGATTTATTCCAGGGCTAGATAAACACTTGTTTTGAAGGTGATAAGAGAAATAGCTGAGAAAATGCCAAAGGGAGAGTAAGGCAAGTCAAAGCTGGCTTTATCTCGGGTTCTGAGAAGCATTTGTTTGGATTTGGACTCTGCAAACATGAAAGCAGAATTCTGTTTGATCTGAGGGCACAGACCTGGTGCTGTTCCTGCTGGAGGACGAACCACCCAACAGTGCTGTCATTGGCTACTGCAAATAGCAGGTGAAAGGTGTCCCTTTAACATGTTCCACAGGAATTCTGTCAGTGCAGCATGTGTTGGATTGAGGTTTTTTGCTTAAAAAATGTCATTTCTGACAGGCTGACATTTCTCATCACTGCTTTCAGCAGATGGTTGTGCTGTTACCTTACTGTTACCTCCAAAAGAGCAGTTTCAACTTGTGTAAATACTAGAGATCCTTGCTCTTTCCCTTTTTGGACAGAACTGGTCAGGATCCCAGCTGAGCTTGTCCCAGCAGGGCAGGGAAGCTTCCCCAGGTTTATCTACCTGACCCTGTGCTGCTCAGGAATTCTCAGTGCCCAGGGTTCCAGCACCCGAGGATTTTGATTTGACCCCTGGGATGAGTGCAGAGTGCAGAGTGAATGAGCTGTCTCCCTTTGGGGTGTTCCTCAGGGGTGATTCAGTGCTGAAGGAGCCTGTGGCTCACATTTCCTGCTGCTCCTGGTTGCAGGGAACAGCAGGTTTCTTCTGAGAGCTCAACCATCACCTGCAGCCTTCGCCGTGTGCACACCACGCCCAACACCATGACCAACCTCAGTGTCTCCAGCGTGGCAGTGCCCACAGAGTGCCTGGTCTGCTCAGAGCTGGCCTTGCTCATCCATTTCTTCCCATGCCAGCACAGTATTGTGTGTGAAGGTGAGTCCACGTGGAGTTTTTTCCCCATTTTTGTCACGTTTTCCTTCCCTGTTCCCCCAGCCAGCCTCCCTCTTTGCCCTGTCAGAAATCCAGTTCTGCTTAGACACAGAGCTTTTGTGCTGGTGGTGTCCTGAAGCAACCCCAGCATGATTTCAGCATCTCAGACAGCCAGAGTTATCTCTGAAAAACACAGAACGTTCTGCCCACCTGCTGCTTGGGACTCCAGGCAGCTTTGCTTGGGCTTAGAGATGCCTGGGCAATTCAGAGGGAAAGCCAGTGCTGGCTGTGAGTGCTTTATCCCCCAGAAACCTCCTGAGAAGGATTTCCCTCTCCTCTGGCTTTCGTAACTCTTCATTCTTCAGGATTTCAGCTGATTTAAGGGCAGCCAGCTCAGACTTGTCAGCAAGTTCATCTCACAAGACACAGTGTGACCACAGGGAGTTTGGTCAGAATTCTGTGCCAGAGCTTCATCCTGTTCCCCCAGAGCTGCAGCAGCTCCAAGGGCACAGAGCAGGGAGGATTTGAAGGTGTTGTGTTTGCTGCTGAGCTGGGAAAGATTAACCAAGAGAGTAGGGCACTGCTCAGAAAGCAGGTAGTGATTTCATTCCGTGCAGGAATAACCCCTTCACCACCTCAGGTTGTTCAAATCTGATGTTCTTGAGTCTCCTGTGGGCTTAATTGTCATCTCTCCTTGTGTCACCCCTGGCAGAATGCTCCAGGAGGATGAAGAAGTGCATCAAATGTCAAGTGACAATAACCAAAAAACTGAAACAAGGTATGTGCTGGCTGTTCCTGCTGATCAGGGCTGTGGGGAGGGTCCTGCTCGGGGTTAGCTTTGAGGGGCATCAGTGATTTTCAGTGAAATAAGAGAGTTCATTTATTTTGGCTTTGTGTGTGTGCGTGCCTGTTGCATTATCCACCTTTAGAGAGAGAAAAAAAGTAGATTTTAATAGATTTTCTCAGGTGTCCCAGGCCAAGCTCAAGCTGCATAGACAGGACAGGGCATGACATTTAGGGGAGTTTTACCTGGGCCTGGCTTATTTTCTACATTGAAAGCAAACAAACACCAAGTTTCCCCAGTCTGGTTTCACGTGGGATGGTTTAACAGTGAAAATTCACTAGGGAGGAAAAATTACATCTTGTGCAAGCCTGGCTTCTCCCTTGGCTGAGAAATCAGTGTGTGTGCAGGGCTGGCATGACCCTGCTATCCAAAAATCTCAGAGGAGCATTTCAACAAAGCTCTTCAGCCCAGTTTCAGACAGATTTGTCTCCTGGCCACGTTTCCCAGAGTCAGGACGAGCTGTGATGTCAGCAAGGCAGCAGCAGGGTTTGCTTTTGCCATGGGATTGATGCAAGTTGCCATTGAAGCCTTTTCCAGAGTGGTTGTGAGGGCTGAGATCACTCCCAGGGCACATGAGGATTTAATTGCATGTCCTGCTGCTCATGACTGAGCACTGTGGGCTTTTTTTGGAGTCAGGCTCAAGCCTTGTGATTCGATGCCTGGAAAAAAAAAAAAAGCAGGAATCAGTCCCATGGCATTGGACATGCACAGCTGGCAGAGCCAGAACTCCTCTTTGGAACTCCATCATGCCAAAAAGACCACTGACAGTGGACCAGGAGCATTTTGTCTTTGCAGCACACTGGCAGCAAAATAATGGTGGGAATTCCAAGTAAGACATTTGCAGGCAAATTTCCAGTGGAGGAGGAACTGTCAAGGTCTCTGAAATACCAGCAGGATTTCCCTGGCAGTGATGTCTTCAGTGCTTGCCTTTGACAAACTCCCTGTCCCCAAGGACCGGATTTGAAATCACTTCTTGCACCACTGCAACTAATTCCAGAATGCTGAGGAAAGGGACATCTGTAGTGGAGTGTAAAGCTGCCTAATCAGTCATTCAGGAGCAGAAAATGAGCAGTGAGAGCTGCACCGAGCTGAAACCAGGAGAATATTTACCCAAACTCCAATTATCCAGGATTTGGGATTCTTTCATTTCACAGAGTCAACCAAATGACTCTTCTGTATGTAGCTTCATTTATGTTAAAATCAACACAAGTGATTCACATGGTTTCTTCTTGTGTGACCATGTGTGTCCTGAAAGACACACACACATTCCTTAGATATTTCTTAGCCAGAAATTGGAGTCCCAAGTGTGACCAGGAGGTTCAGAGCCCTGTAAGGATTCCTGGATTAGTGAGGCAGAACATCATGACCAAGTTTGAATATTTTCACTTGAAGGAAGCAGCATATTCCAGAGCACCAAGGCAGGAATCTCAGCCAGGATTTTAAAAAGTGTTGCGTTTTATCTTCTTTTTTTCCAGAGTTGGCATTAAATGAGTGAGACAGTATTTCTTGTTCAGACTCAGATGTTTATTAATTCTTAACTATAGTACACTCTCAAAAGCTGTTGTTCTACAGCACTTCTAGCTAACAATGTTAAAAAATAGCCCCTATCTCTCCCTTTCTTTAAAGGCCTTTTAAGGATAAACTGTCCAAATGAGAAAGGACACCTGAATTATTTTTACTTTTAACCCAATAACCGACCACCCGTGGTCTGCAATGTAGATTTTTCTACCCAATTACAAAACACCACCCAAACCCATGAAGAAGAAGGTGAAAAAGAACTCAGCCTGTGCCCTAAAACCTTCATCTTGCTTTATATATATATATTACTGTATTGTAATCCCTTAAACTCGAAATTTTGCACCCTGTGATATCACACACTTTTATGCAAACTATGCTGCAACACGACACAAAAGAACTTCAGGAGGGCACGGTGATGAGCAAAGCAGGAAAA
>VYXD01002156.1:229660-241269 GCA_013397195.1 Hylia prasina | reverse complement strand
AATGCAAACTGAGGATTTTTGACTGGCTCAGAACCCAACACCTGAGCTGCAGCCTTGGGGTGGTTCCCCACCCTTCCCCCATTCATTTTGCAACACTTTTTGTTCATTAAAAAAATCTTTGTGGCCCCAAAAACCAGAGACTCCAGGAGAACAGAGCCCAGGCAGGAGGTCTGAGCAAAGATCAGCCTCTGCACCTCCTCTGACCCAGCAGTGATGGATGCTCTGATCACCCTGGGCTGGATTTGATTCGATTTTAATGATTTTAATTAATTATTTTAATGTTTTCCCTTTGTCTGTTCAGCACTAACGGCTTTAAGCTTTGATTCTCAGTAGTTATAGAAAATACAATCATTTTTCTCACCTGGGGCTGCAGTTTTCCTTGCAGGAGGAGAAGCCAGCAGGCTCTTCCTGGCTGGAATTGTCCTCTGGGGAGGACTGGGAGAGCTCAGGATTCCCCCCGAGCTGGAATTTAACAGCCAGAGGAGCCAAATTGCTCCCTGAGCTCCAGAAACTGGGAATGGCAGCAGCTGTGGGGTGGATTGTGGAGGCTGGACAGCAAATGCAGAGTGTCCTGCCTTGGCCAGAACACCCAGCACAAGGACAGAGAAATCCTGAGCAGTGTTGGCACCTCGCTCACCCCAGGGTGAAGATAACACATCTCCTGGGTCAGAGGCTTGACAGAATTCCCAGGAATGCTGATGCCAGGATGAATGAATGTGTGACGAGCCCCAATCCTGGGATCCTGGAAAAAACAGCAAATGCAGGAAGGATTTGCATAGTTCTCCTCTACTTGCAAGAACTGTGAGAAAAACTAAAGGGGAAAATACCTGATTATTCTGTAATTGTGAGCTGATCTTCTCCAGGCTCCTCTTGCAGCTCCAGCAGATCCTCCACCTTGTCTGTGCTGCTAAAAAAGAGGCAAAAATTTCCTTTTTTATCCAGGGAAAATGGCAGTGTCAGAGTAAAATCGGAGGCAAAACCCACTGGGGGTGAAGGGAGAGGGATGAGAGCCAGTGACCCACACAGGGAGGAAGGGGCAAGGCCTTGAGCTGAGGGAACCCAAAAATATGATCCCAAATCTGCCAAAATCTGCAGGGAGGTGTTGGCTCCCAGCTCTGTCACAGGGATGTCCCAGCGTGGTCCTTCCACAGCTGGTGCTGCTTTCAGCCTCAGGAAACACTGAAATCTGCCCTTGGAGGAAAGAAATCTGCTGAGACTGGGTCAGGATGGGAGGAAATGGGGCTGGCAGATGGGCAGGAGAAGGTTTCCAGCCTGTTCAAGCTGTGCAAAGGTGTTTGTGCTTCAGGCAGGACCCAGAGCTGTCACCTCAGGCCTCCTGGCTGCTCTTGTCACACAGGGGATGTGGGGTTTGGCTCCCAGGGCCTCATTTTTTCCATGAGGAAACTGCAGACAGCTCCTGCTGCCTGTGGAATGAGCTGTGAGGCTGGACAGACCCTCCTGGTGCAGCTTCTGTACCATGGCCTGTCCCTGCCTTGTGGGAAGTGCCTTGGTGCCTCTGGAGCCCAGAGATTTTCAGTGCCTTACCTCCAAAAAGGGGAAACAGAGCTGGAAGACTTCCAAAAAGCCACTTTGGGTCCCATTCATTTCCCTCCAGCTACTAAAAGGCTTTTCTAGCTGGAGTCAGACGTGTCACAAAACTCAGTGTCTTTTGCTGTTCGATGCTTTAAAGGCACTCCAGGTTTTCCAGGGCTTCTGTTTCCTTTGAAGGCATTTCAGAGCTCTCTGAAAGAGCTCCCTGCACACAAAGAGTTGCCTGTTTTAGTCATTTCTCCAGATTTACATTTCTTCATGGTGAAGAGAGGAGGAAATGAAAACTTTCCAGGCAGAGCTGCAGCACTTGCTGTCTCCAGGAGCCTCCTGAGGCCTCATTTGTGCTCTCCAAGAGGAGAGGGGCTGTCCTGGGGTGATGCAGGACCAGTCTCATCTCTTGGATCCCCCTCAGGCAGAACCTGTGCTGTCCTGCTCCAGGCAGCTTTTTATTCTTCACTGTGATGCCTTGGAGTGGCTGCCTAGAACAAAGGTTAAGAGAATAAAGTGGGGATTTATTCAAGGCCTTCAATAGGTGCACCTTGGGCAGTGAAAAACCTCCAAGGTGGTCACGAGTTTTTCACACTCTTATAAGTTTAGTCCATTTACAGCTTCAGGTAATGAAGTAATTTACCCTCAGTTTGCTCCTCCCCAACTCACTTTTCTTTTTACTTTTGGGGCCCTGAGGCTGTGGGGCGTCCTTGGATCTCAGGCGCAGAGGAATTGTTGTGTCTGACAAAATGTGAAGACACTTCATTATGGAGCTTAGAGTTATGCACTAATGCACTACAGGATTTGAAAAATAGGCTAAAATCTTAAGGCATCAGCTGCCCTGGAGTCTGCCCCATCTCCTCCAAGCTGCTGTTTTGTCTTTAAGGAAGATGTCCCAGGCTCAGCTCTGCTGATCCCAGCTCCTCCTCGGCCGGCGGCGCGGAGCCGGCGCTACACCATCACCCCGGGGCACCTCAAGTGGGACCACTTCAACCTCACCTACAAGTAAGGCCTGCAGTCAGCCCCAAAAGTGGTCCTGGGGCTTGAATTTTCCTGCTGGATCCAACAGCTTTGGATCTTGGTCCTGTGGCTTTTGCAGGGAGAGCTGCTAAAGCCTCTCCAAAGCTGGAATATTTTGACAAACGCTGCACCTCTGGCTGGAGTGAAACTGTTCAAGGCAGAGTCAGGCTGTCCACAACAGAGACCTCCCTCAGAACTTGTGACTGAGGATTAATTCTGTTATTCTGATGGGTTTTTAAAGAGTTCTGTATGAACCTAAATCAGCACTGAGGACAATCACTGTTGAAAGGTGATCTCAGGATTTCTGTCATTTCAGGGCTCTCAGCACTGAGGGATTTTAGCGATCTCTCTCCCTTTCTCTTTGGGAAAAGGCTGCTGACAAATAAACAATAAAAAGCCCTTGATGTCAGTCCTGTGGCGAGGGAAGGCTCTGCTCCTTCCCTTTCTGCTCATCCCAAACAGGTTCAGCCTCATGAGAGCCTTCACTGCCCAGGTTTGCCCTCATGAACAGCCTGGCTTGATACAAAACCTTCTGATCCCTTTAGGATGTCCTGGGACAAGGGGGGAACATAAGCAGCACAGCTAAAAATGATAATCAGCATAGCTAAAAGTGATAATCAGTGGATTTTTCTACCCAGTTACAAGATACCACCCAGACCCATGAAGAAGGTGAAAAAGAAGGACTCAGCCTCCACCCTAAAACCTCCATCTTGCTTTATATACATTACTGTATTCTAAACCCTTAAACTCTAAGTTTTCCACCCTGTGATATCACACACTTCTATTCAAACTCCACACCCACAATCCCAGGGCTGTCACTCAATTTTGGGAGCCCTTTCCACAGCCTCAGGTCAACGCAGTGTTTGCTGGGGGGTCAGTGCCTGTCAGCACAGACAGCCTGGAATTCTTGGTGCCCAGGGCTCCAACAGAGAGACATTTCCCTGAGGGGAATTTCCCCAGGGGCATTTCCCTGTGGGGCATTTCCCCATTTCCCTGAGGGGAGTTTCCCCGAGCGGCATTTCCCTGAGGGGCATTTCCATGAGAGGCAGTTCCCTGAGGGGAATTTCCCAAGGGGCATTTCCCCATTTCCCCGAGGGGAATTTCCCTGAGGGGAGAGGGGCATTTCCCCATTCCCCATTTCCCTGAGGGGCATTTCCCCGAGGGGCATTTCCCTGAGGGGCATTTCCCTGAAGGGCACTTCCCCAAGGGGAATTTCCCTGAGGGGAGAGGGGCATTTCCCCATTTCCCTGAGGGGCATTTCCCCGAGGGACATTTCCCTGAGGGTCCGTGTGTGTCCCTGCAGGATCCTGTCCTTCCCGAGGAACCTCCTGAGCGCCAGGGACACGCGCCGGGGCCTGGCGGCCGCGTTCCGCATGTGGAGCGAGGTGTCCCCGTTCAGCTTCAGGGAGGTCCCACGGCACCTCCCCAGTGACCTCAAAATCGGTGAGTGCCCCCCGAGGGATCCTGCACCGGGGCAGGGAGCTGGGGCCTGTGTTAATTCCAGCTATTCCCGTGTGCAAGCCAGGATTTGGGAGGCAGGAGAGCTCTCCCGTGCTATGTGGACTCGGCCGGGCCTCGAGGATAAGGTTTGGGGTGTCCTTTGCCTTTAGCCAGGCAGAGAAAAACTACTTTTGTCTGCTCAAGGAAATATTAAAGTCACAATTAACGCTCCCTGTGAATCTGGCGGTTGGGAAGCTTCAGGGATTTGCCAAGAATGAACCTTCAAATTCTGCTGCTGGGACGGGATCCCACAGGGGAAAGCCACGGGAGAATAAGAATCCACAGGTGGGGAAAGCCACAGGAGAATAAGAATCCACAGATTCTTACTCCACAGATGGAGAAACTGAATGTTGGAAGGTGCAGTGACACACCCATGGTCGAGAAGAGCCACAGAGCAGGTGAGGGATTCTGGTTGTTGGTGGGTTCAGTCTCCCTTTGCTGATTCCATTGGAGCAGTCACTGCTCCATCCCTTCCCTCCTCCCCTCCACGGCTGTTCCTCAATTTCTTGGTTCAGTGCTGAGACGTTTCTCAAGCCCAGATGTCAATTCTTCCTGGGATTTCTGAGTGTGAAGCACAGATTCCTTGTGCCAATGGCCCAGCCAGCAGATTCACCCTCATTTCACAACACATTCCCCTCTGGTGCAGGATTGATGAGGCTCCCAGGGGTCTGTCCTGCCACCACCTGGGAGCTCCAAGTGCCCAATTCCAGGGATTCAGGATCCACTCTGATCCTGCTGCAGCTCTGACTCTGCTTATTTATGTTCAAAATGAAACAATCCGGGGGTTATCAGCTCTGTCCAGCTTCTCTCTCAAAAAGATAATTTCCACCTGGTGTTACAAGAGGAGCTCAGCATTCCCTGCTGGAAAACAAATTCATTTTATCCTTTGGGAACAACTCTAAATCCAGGGTCAGCAGTGGCTGAGCGCTGCCATCAGTCCTGACACTTGCTTTGCATTTATCTTCCCTTTTGTGGCCCTGGAGGCTGGAAAACACCTGGGATCCCATCAGAGGCCTTTCCAGTGAGCCAGGGGTTTCCTGGGCAGGCTGATCCTGCTGGATTCACCCTTAACCTGCTGCTTTTTCCACAGGTTTCTACTCCATCAACCACACGGACTGCCTGGAGTCCCTGACCCACCACTGCTTCGATGGCACCACGGGGGAACTGGCCCACGCCTTCTTCCCACCCCACGGAGAAATCCACTTCGATGACCACGAGTACTGGATCCTGGGGAACACCAGGTTCAGCTGGAAGAAAGGTAACACAGGGAGCACAGGGAATGCTTGGCATTTCCATTTC
This sequence comes from Hylia prasina, assembly GCA_013397195.1. NCBI lineage: Eukaryota > Metazoa > Chordata > Aves > Passeriformes > Sylviidae > Hylia > Hylia prasina. Next base: position 235,911 of record VYXD01002156.1, on the reverse strand, counting down.
AGTCTGGGATTTGCCTGATGTGGGAAAGCGACAACAGGGACAGTCGGGGTTTTATTGTGGGGTTGGGAGTTGTTGTTCCTCTGCCCTGAGCCCGAACTGTGTGGTGGCAGGGCTATTTCTTGCTGGAATTATTGGAATTAGTGAAATGATTGGATAGTTCAGCCACATCCTTCAGTTAAAATCCACGTGCTGGATGCTGCCAAGAGGCTTGAGTTTGACTCCAGGCTGTGGAGGTCAAACAAGAGCCTCTCTCAGACTGGAATCTTCCCAATCTTCTTCAGCTCAGGGCTGTGGGAGCAAAGTGAGCAGGAAGCTGAGGAGGGTCAAACACTGCAGCTCTCCTGGAGCCTGGCACTGCTCTGGGTCCTGCTGCTGCTGGGAATTAGAAACACATGGAAATAATTGGCTCCCTTTGTGCCCAAGCAGCTACAGAGAAGACGAACCTGGGGCAGCATTGCCCGTTCTGGTGCTGAAATCTTCCCTGGTTTTACACCAGGAGGAATTGTGTGATAAAGCAGAGCTGTACACCAGTGGTACAACACAGTTCCAGCTGGTTTTTTCCTTTCCCCCAGGGGTTTGGCTGACAGACCTGGTCCACGTGGCAGCCCACGAGATCGGCCACGCCCTGGGCCTCATGCACTCGCTGAACCCCAACGCCCTCATGCACATCAACGCCACCCTGACGGGCAAAAAGAGCATTTCCCAGGATGAAGTGTGGGGAATCCACAGGCTCTACGGTGAGGAATCCCTGCAGGGCTTTGCCTGAAGTGGCAGCTGGATGCTGTGGAGCAATCGTGGTGTCACGTCCCACCTCCAGTTCTTGTGCTCCTGCTTTACATCGTTCCCCATCCCAGCTCCACGTTGTTCCTTCTGACATCTCACCTAAATTTGGTGGTTCAGTCTCCTCTAACACCTCATCTCCTCCTGTTTCAGGCTGCAAGGACAGGTTATTTATGTGCCCATCGTGGGCAAAGAAAGGCTTCTGTGAGAAGCGCAGGAAGCTGATGAAGAAGCACTGCCCATCCACCTGTGACTTCTGCTACGGTACCCAGGGAGTTTTCTGGCATTTGGGCTGGGGTGTGCACAGAGGGAGGAGGCAAAGGTGAGGCTGGCATAGGCAGGATCTTAATTTCACACCAGTGATCAGTGGACACAAGTGATGCAGCTCCAAGCAGCACAACAGAGATGGTGTCTTGTACATCTGTGTGCACATCCAGGCCTGGAACGAGGAATAATTAAACATTTATGGAGTGGAACATGAAACTGTCCTGTTCCTCTCTGGTTTAGCTGAGCCAGGGAATAGCAAGGCAGAGAGAGGAGCTGCAGAGCAGGTCCTGAGGCAGGCATGGGGACAGAAACAAGACAAAAACATCTCCAGCACAGCTGGACTGGAGCTGCTCCCCAGAACAGGATACAAAGGATGTTACTCACCTTATCCAGCCTCAGTTCATGGATCCAGATAAGGAACTAATGCAGGACCAGGTCAGGCTGCTGCAGCTGTGGAACTGAATTCAGATAAATCCTGCTGTCCTTAGGACATCCTGCATAGCCACTGTCTCCAGCACAGAGGGGTTTTTTTGGGCCCCATGAATGAAATCCTGCTGTCCTTAGGACATCCTGCATAGCCACTGCCTCTTTCTTCAGCACAGAGGGGTTTTTTGGGCCACATTAAGGAAAGATGCAATGAGATAATTACAAACCCAGATATTCCATGGGCTTTTCACACACTGCACTGTCCATGTCCTCTTCCATAGCTGTGAAAGGGACACATTGATTTTTATCCATCTCAGTTTACACACCACAAAATCATAATCTTTGCACACCAATCATTATTTGTCTATCCAAGAATTACTCAGGAAGAGACACTTTTAAATTAATACTTTTAAGGCTCCTTAAATGATGATTTTGTGAAAGCATTTTGGGGTGGGTAAAACTCCTTAACTGCTGCCTTTCCTTCTCTCCCTGGCCAGAATTCCCATTTCCAACAGTGCCCCCCACTCTGCCCCCACCAAGGACCAAAACCAAGACAGTTTCTGAGGGCAGGAACGTCACCTTCCGCTGTGGGCAGAAGATCATCCACAAAAAAGGCAAAGTCTAGTAAGTGCTCTGTCCTTAGCCCAGGCCTTAGGAAGCTTTACATACCAAAATCCAGGAGGAAGAATGACAGAAACAGGGTAAAGAAGAATGGAGTTTATAAAAATCTGGAGCTCAGAAAGGATAAAATGCAATTTTTATATATAGCACGAAGCTAAATCCTACTGTCAAGTTGAATGACCTGGTTATATTCTGCAAAAAACCCTAAAATTAAAATTTAATTATTATTTTTTTCCAGTTTTTAACTGGTTGTTACTAAAGTATGAACAGGTTCTGGATGTATCTAAAATTTAGATTGGCTTAAATCCATGAGTTGGTTTAGACTTGAGGACACAGAGTCCCATCAACTTCCAGAGATTCAAACTCCAAAATTACTCATGATTATCCCATTAATCCTGAAATAAAGAGTAAAACTCAACTGTGTTTTGGTGAAGTCTCTGCTCTACACTTCTTCAGCAAAATTTATCAGTAGAAATAACTAATATTCAGTTTAATTCCCATTCTTTTTTTTTCTTCTGACAGCTGGTATAAAGATAAAGAACTTCTGGAATATTCATATCCAGGTTATTTATCCCTAAATGAAGATCACATGAGCATCATTGCAAATGCAATTAATGAAGGAACTTACACTTGCATAGTGAAGAAGAAAGAAAGAATCCTGACTACTTATTCCTGGAGAATCAGACTGAAGCACTGACACAGCCCTGGAAGGATCCCTTCAGTTCCTGCTCCTTCTGTTTCCAGTTGTTTCTTTGGCATTTTAGATTTAATCTCCAGTAGTGCAACTGAATTCTCCAGCAGCTGCTTCGGTACCTTGGGCAAGAGAGACTCTGGGACTGGTTACTGGAATGTCAAACTCTTCCAGATTTGTTTTACTGATAAAGAATTTATCAACTATTTGCTGTACAGAGAATTAAAAACCATTTGTTTTTGTAAGAAGAGTGTCAGATGGAGCTGTGTGGGGCACTGTGAACTGCTGCAAACCAGGAGCAGACTCTGCCCCAGCCCCTGGGGCAGTGGGATGGCAGGAAAAGGACAAATTTAACACTCTCTGAGTGTTTTCCAGCCACTTTTTACATCCTGGTGCACTGCAATGGATGAAATTACAAGGCTAAGCCCTAATATTAATTTTCTTTCACTTGTCAGGAGGATGAGGATCACCCAAACCCTGTTTTGCTCCTCAGTTGTCCTTTCCAACATGTTCAGTTCAAGGATCCACAGAACAGCTCTTCCCCTCAAGTGGCTTCCTGTGGTTTGAGGGTTTTCCTCTTATCCCATGAGGCTTTTATTGCTCAGAGCTTGTCCTTGAGGGGTCTGAGCTGCTCAGAGCTTGTCCTTGAGGGCTCTGAGCTGCTCAGAGCTTGTCCTTGAGGGCTCTGAGCTGCTCAGAGCTTGTCCTTGAGGGCTCTGAGCTGCTCAGAGCTTGTCCTTGAAGGGTCTGAGCTGCTCAGTTTGGTCCTTGAGGGCTCTGAGCTGCTCAGTTTGGTCCTTGAAGGGTCTGAGCTGCTCAGTTTGGTCCTTGAGGGCTCTGAGCTGCTCAGAGCTTGTCCTTGAGGGCTCTGAGCCTTGAGTCCTGTGGGAGATGAGGTGATTTCCTCCCTCAGGCACCCAGGATGAGGTAAAAGTGCCACATCCAGCTGGGAGAGAGCTCAGGAGTGGCTGGCAAAGCTGGGGGCAGGGAAGCTGGGAAGGGAACAATTCCAAACCATGCAGTGGGGTCATGGTTGAATCCTTCAGAGCTCCCCTGCACTCCTGCTTTTCACTGGGTTCCTGCAGAAGCTTCTGGAATCAAGAATGTTTCAGCTGTTTCTCCTTCAGGGCTGAGGGGAACAGGGAGTTTTGTCTTCCTCCAGAGGAAAACAACCAGGCTGCTTTCCCACCTCACCACAACTGCAGCACATCCACATTCCAGCCCCACGGCCTTTACCCAGGAAAACTCTCCAACATGGACTGAAACTGATAAAATGTTTAGGATTTGAGTTAATCCCCTACTGGCTTGGTGCCCAGCTGTGGCTGCAGGAAAATGTGGTGTTTTCCAGATCTCCCTGTTCCCAGAACAGAGTGACAGCTTCACAAATCAGGGGCTCCAGAGGATGAGATTCCAGCATGATTCCTCCTCTCCTCTTACCCCAGAAAGGGCTGGAATGTGGCCTTGCACAACCACTAAAGCTGAGTTCTTCTCTGGATGGAAAAAGGGCATATTAAAAAAAACCAAACTTTCACAGAAAATAAAGTTTCAAGTCTCCATATTAAATCTTTTTGATTTATAAAACAATAGAGTAATTTGTTTTGCACCACTGTAAATACATTTACAGAACAACAAAAAAAAATCTGGTCAGGGAGTATCAAACCCAACCCAGCTCTCTCCAAGGTAACAGACACAAACCTCAGAATTTTCATTTTTCTTTTTGTCCCAAATATATTCAGACACAAACAATTTACTTAAAATAAAAAATAAACTCTCTTTACGGTCACCAACAGCCCACTTTGCTGCATGTGAAGCAATGAAATCCTTCACACTATTAAACAATTGAAAATGTGTTTTAATTCTACAAATTTACAAGGAAAAAAAAACAAACCCAAAAAAACAAAACAAAACAAACAAAAAAAACCCCCTAAAAATAAACCAGAAACTGTTCCAGGACTGTTATTTCAAGTTGTCCTTTGTCACAGTTTGTGATGATCCTGGGGTTTTCAGGTAACTCCAGTCCTCTAATGGAATGCAGCAGTTAAACTCCACATTGATTTATAAAACAAGAGCCTTGGAATCTGTGATAATCTTTGAGGTTTTTTTCACAGGGAAAAACATCTGGTGCCCCCAACATGGAGAACAGAACTGGGGCACTCAAATCCACTCACATGAATGGTGCCTTTTTTTTTTTTTTTTCCTTTGTGGATTTTTTTCCCCTCTTTTTTCACGTTGAGTTCAAAACTTGAGGCTGAAGCCAGGTCCTGCAGCAGATGCTCCTTGATTTGTGGTGGTCAGATGGAAACCTGTGTCCTTCAGATCATCATCACCCTGTGAAAAACAAGCACAGGGCATTGATCAGGGGCTGCATTTACCTCTCCAAAAATCTGAACAACAGAAAAATCTGAACAACAGAAAAATAATCAAAGTATCTCAAGATCAGAAATAAATGATTTAGTGGCATCACAGTTAAGGTTGATACTGGGTTATTCATAATCTTTAAATATTGCTATTTCTAAATTTGCTATTGCTAAAAGCAGTTGGAGTGTTCCTAGTTCCTGTACCCACTTTTGACAGCATGAGAAAGATTAAAAAATGGGTATAAATAGGTGTAAACTTCACTTATTGAGCATCTAATCCTACAAACAGTGCACATCCTCCATGGCAGCGTTTGTACCCTGAAAAATCAAGGCTAAATAAACCTTTTTTAGTATTTAAACTGTAAACTGGGCACAATACAGTACAGTGCCATTTCAGCCATGCTGAGAAATGGACCTGGCAATAAGAATTTTCTAGAATTAGGACCCTAACATGCCATACTTGAGGGCCAGCACAATTCCCACGGATAGACAGAACAGATATCCCCACAGAGAGAACACCAGCCTGGCCTTTTAGGAATTCTCCAAAATGGGAAGAAGGCATCTGTTTCTATCCCCAAGATCTGTATTATTTACCAGGCTGTGGATTTATTTCAAACCCAAATTTAACAGCTTAGTTGAAGGTGCAAAACAATGAACATTTTCAAAAGAGAAGCTGCTCTGCACTGGGATAAACCAGACATTTCTGATTATGCCTTGAAATGGTGATCCTGGGAGCAGAGCAGTAACTGGCCCTTTGGGAAGGAGGGCTGGACTCTCCCTGCCCCTGCAGGTGAATCCCAGGATCCCAAGCCCAGCCCCAGGGGAGGCTCTGAGGCTGTGCCACACTCACAGATCACAGAATGAGCCAGGAAGAGACCTTTGAGATCATCAAGTCCAACCTACGACCCAGCACCTCCTCACTGACTAAACCACAGCACCCAGTGCCACCTCCAGGCTTTGCCAAACCCCTCCAGGGATGGTGACTCCATCTCCTCCCTGGGCAGAGCTCCAGTGCCCACCTCACCAGCACTGGCCTTTGGGAAGGAGAGCTGGAGCTTCCCTGGCCTTTGGGAAGGAGAGCTGGAGCTTCCCTGGCCTTTGGGAAGGAG
>VYXD01002156.1:213509-229334 GCA_013397195.1 Hylia prasina | reverse complement strand
CCCAGCCCCAGGGGCCGTGCCACACTCACCAGCACTGACTTTGGGCAGGAGAGCAGGTGAATCAATCCCAAGCAATGCCCAGCCCCAGGGCAGGCTCTGGGGCCGTGCCACACTCACCAGCTGGCTGTAGCCCAGCCCTCCCTCGGGGGGCCGGGGGCTGGTGCCCCTCTTGACCCGCTGCTGCTCGCTCTTGGCGGGCCAGGTGGGGAACATGGAGGGGTCGATGGGCAGGGGGGTCTCCCGGAAGTACTCGTGCTTCAGCCCGTCCTCGGCCGTGATCCGCCGCGCCGGGTAGTACGTCAGGAAGCTGCCAGGGAGCAAGAGGGAAATTTCAGCTCCCCCTCCCCAAACTGTGAGCTGTTCAGGAATGAGGGGTTTGTGATGTTTGACACAGTTCTGGCACTGGGTATTGGGGGTGATTCTGATCCTGGTATTCTGTTCCTTTGCCTGGGCTTCGGGAAGGAGAAGCTGGACTTTCCCTGCCCAGTCCAGGTATTGGGTGTAATTCTATTAATTTGGTGTAATTCTATTAGTTGGGTGTAATGCTGTGAGTAGGTATTGGGTATAATTCTGTTCATTTGCTTTAATTCTATTAATGGTATTGGGTATAATTCTATTAATGTGTTATAATTTTACTACTGGGTATTGGGTATAATTCTACTACTTTGGTATCATTTTCTTACTGGATATTGGACATAATTCTATTAATAGAGTACAATTCCATGAGTGGGCATTGGGTATAATTCTATTAATTTGCTTTAATTTTATTACTGGGTAATGGGTATAATTCTATCAATAGGGTATAACTCTATTACCTGGGTATTGAGTATAATTCTATGACTGGGTATTGGGCATAANTCTGATCCTGGTATTCTGTTCCTTTCCCTGGGCTTTGGGAAGGAAAATCTTGACTTTAGCTGCCCAGTCCAGGTATTGGGTGTAATTCTATTAATTTGCTTTAATTCTATGACTGGGTAATGGGGATAACTATTAATTTGGTATAACTTTATTACTGGGTATTAGGTGTAATCCCATGACTGGGTATTGGGTATAATTCTATTACATGGTATAATTCTATTAATTTTGTATATTCTGTGACAGGGTATTAGGTGTAATTCTACTAACTGGGTGTAATTCTGTTTATGGTTGCTGCCACACCATCTAACAGGGCTGATTTTTAAGGCAGGCTCCTCCATGAACCCGTAATTTATGGGACAGCAGCTGGAACTGCACATTCAAGCAGCTTCTGCAGGGATCTGCTCCCAGAGGTGTAATTCACTGGATACCTCAGACCCTTGGATAGACAGATAAAACTCCAAAGGGACTCAGGATAATTCCTTTAGAATATTTTACGATTTTTGATGTTTCAACAGAGATTTTAGACATTCTATTAACACGCCAGGTACTCCTGTAACACAGTGTACCTGCACAGCCTGGGCTTGATTTTATAAACCTTTCACAAGACAGAAAATTGTTTTCCTGCCCACATATTCCCAGGGATCCCCAGGAATTTGGCACCCACTTGTTCATCAGGTCAAAGCCCTGGTCAGAGAGCAGAGCCCCGAATCTCTTGCGCAGGTTGTTGTAGGGATATTCTGTGAAGGTCATTTTCTTCACTGCTGGCAGCTCGTTGTAACCAGGCCAGATCTTTTCACTGGGAGTTCCCAGATCCTGCAAATTAAAATATCTCTTTAATAAACTCAGAGTGCCATCCTTTATTTATTCATTAGGAGTTGGGAAGTATCCAGAGAAAACAGACACAATAAATCATGGTCTCAGCCCACTTCAAGTGTTGTAAAGCAGATTAAATATCTTTTTACTAAGGCTGAATCTCTGTTAAAGAGCAACAAGCACTACTCCAATGTTCCTGTCTCTAAAATCAGTCAAAATCCCAAAACATTACAAAAAATTACCTTAAAAACTTTGTTAATCTGGTCGATTTCTGACTTCCCTGGGAACAGCGGCTTCTGCGTCAGCAGCTCCCCAAAAATACATCCCACTGACCACATGTCTATGGCTGTGGAATATTCCTGGAAAGAAGGAAAATAAAATTACACCTCACAAAAACCAGGAAGATATCTTCACTGAGTTGTTTGAAGGGTTTATTTGGGTTTTTTTTTTTGAGCACAACACACAACCAGTCCCACACCCAAGGGCCAGGTCTCAGCTGAATTTATTTCAAAGTTCTAATTACTGTGAATTATGAGCAATACCAGTGTACAGAAATCTTTGAGGATGAAAGATGAAAGTCTCCACACTGATGCCTCTCTTTTCCACTCACAAACAAAGCAGCACACCTGACAAAACAGTATTTTTTCTGGTAGGGCTCTTGCCACTGCAGCCCTGATTTCACCCAGATTTCAGTTATCAGCAGGGAACATTCTAGAACAGTGCCAGTACCTTGTCCTGCTCTCAGATGTCACAGCTTTTAGACTAATTTTAAAAGGCGTTTAAAATCCAGCTGCCAAAGGGGAGGTTTTGCCACAATCCATGAGAAATCCATCAGCACTGACCACATCAGCATTCCAAGGGACAAAATCCATCTGTCACCCACCCACCCTCTGCCTGGGGAGGATGGAAGGGTTTTGGATGCCATTAGGAGGAATAATACTGAATAGTCAGCATTTTCCCCTATGAACCAGTATAAAGACCCAAGCATGCCCACACTTTGAGCATGATTTCTAGAACACAGTCAGGCTGCAGTCACTGCTCCAGTGAGGGACAAGGAGGAACTCACCTTTGCTCCAAGCAGCAGCTCTGGAGCTCTGTACCACAGGGTCACAACCACAGGGGTGTAGGGCTTCAGGGGAGACCCATATTCCCTGGCTAATCCAAAATCTCCAACCTGAAAGGAAAATAAGCAACATTTCCAGCGCTGCTCATTCACCATCAGTGCCACGATGGCCTTTGCACAGAACTTTGGGCACAGCTTTAATTCTGTGTAATTCTGCAGCACAGAATTTGTCCTGATTTCCTCAAATTTTCTCCTAATTCTTACTTTTAAAATGCCTGAATGACTGAGCAGCAGGTTGGAAGTTTTCAAGTCTCGGTGAAGGATCCAGTTGTCGTGGAGGTGTTTGACCCCTCGCAGTAACTGAATCATCAAAGTCTTCACTTCCCCTGGAATGATTAAAAAAAAAAATGCATTGAAGAAAATAAATCTACCTTTCATTTGTGTTTTGTTTGTTTGGAGAACAGGGAAAGGGGACAGGAGTGGCAAAAAATGTGTCACAGAACAGCAGAATTCATTTGGGCAGCTGGAATTCATCCAAATTATGCTCAGAAATTATTATCTCTCCTAGGAAGTGGCCAAAATTAAAGCCCAGTGCTCTTTTCCAGTTCAGCACAGGTGCAATTCCCCCAGTTTCACCTTTGAGCAGCTCCACCCCAAACACACAAACTGGATTCATCACCAGGATCAGCCAACACCTTCACTTGTGTCAGTTTTTACACAACAAACAGAAAAAGCCGGGAAGTCTCAGATCCAAGGAAAAAGCAACACATGGCACTGCCCAAAGCTCTCTGCTGCCAGCAGAGCCATTTGTGCCATTTGTGTTGGCCACTCCTCCAGCTCTGGGAATTTCAGGGCACTGTGGCAAACAGTACCTGGCAGGAAAGGCTGTTTCATTGTTTCCATCAGGCTCTTGAGGTCGTGTTCTACATAGTTCATCACAATATAGATTTTATCCATGTTACTGCCCACCACGATCTCCTGCAACACAGAAGCAGATGAGCAAAACCTGCACATGGTGTTTAAAAAGCACCCAAAATCTATTTTAGAAATGTGCTGGCAAGAGGATGGAGGCTGCCACTGGTAAAATCCTCAGAAAATGTATTTTTTCTATTAAAAAACAGCTCATTTTTTTGTAAAACATCAGATTGTGTAGACAGTGATCTCTACACAGCCTTAGAAGCAGCACACAACTGTTCACAGAGGGAAGATTTGCCAGGGTTGCTGGTATTTTTATATTTAAAAGCCAAGAGGAGTAGTTCAAGAACAAAAGTACTTCAGATATAAAAGACTGCAGCCTTACTCTGACAGTGACAATATTGAGGTGCTGTGCTTTCAGAATTGTATTTATTTCTCTCAGGGAAGTAATGGGAAAACCTTCCTTCTCCTTTTCCATTTTCAGTCGTTTCAGAGCCACGATTTCATCTGCAAAGGAAACATTTCCCATCACACACTTAATAAATACACATTACCAGGTCCCCCAGTGTTCTCTCACTGATTAAATATTTAATTAACTGTGCTGGTTTGCCTTGAAAACGAGCAGCTTGCTGGTAAAGAAATAAATAGATTGTTTTCATCACTGAAAAATGCAGAATATAATTTGCACACGAGTGCAGCCCTGAATACCCTGAAGAAAGTGCAGGGCACTGATACCCACCAGTCTTTTTGTCCTTTGCCCTGTACACCACTCCATAGGTTCCTTCTTCAATCCTGTTCAAACACTGGAATTCCTCCACGCTGCGACATCCCTGAAAAAACACGGGGACAACATTTACTGCTCCAGCATCTGGGGGAAGGTTTTGCTCTTTTAAAAACTTCAGCAACTTCACAGCTAAAAATTTACCAGAAGAATTCAGCTATAAAGCAGATGAGAAAGGTATCTTTGGGGTTTTTTACAGAGTTTCTAAAGGAATCCTGGACAGAGCCTGTGCTCAGCAGATAAACTAAATTATTCCATTCACTTTTGCACAGAACAATCTGAAATATCTGCCACAAAGGCTAAGGCAGCAACTCAGCGCCCTTCACATAATTAATTAGTAAAAATCGGATTTTTATTAATATTTCTACACTTTGCTGTTGTTATATAAAGAATAACCAGTGTCTGTTTGTGGTAACAGAACTCTCCTCTCACGAGGATCTCTTTTCAGACAGCAACACCAAGATAACAGGTATCAATGATATAATTATTCTTATCTACATTTAAGAGGCTGATCCCCTACCTGGAGTGCAGGAAGATACTTGGGGAGCTCCTGTTTCAGCTCAATGGGGGAGGAAGCTGGAGAATCAGGAATATATTCCCCTTCTGTCATGGCATTGGAATGAGGGGATCCCTCCCCGACCTCCTCCTCCTCCACCTCACTGCCTGCAGAATCCCGGTCAAACCTCGACTCTGGAACTTTAAAAGTCAGAATCAGTGGTGGAAAGAGCAGCTGCCTGGAGTAATTAAACTCAGCTTTAGGCAAATAAAGGTGGTGACATTGAGCACTGCATGGCAGAGGGTCGTGGAGAAGCCAAATTTCTCCTCCTGGCAAAGGTGATGCTTTCAAGAATTCACCGACAATTTCCAGTGTTAATGCAGCAGTTCAGAAAAATAAATCTTTACACCAGAATGAAAGAGGAAACTGACTCAGACTGCAAAGATCTTTTGATGAGAGGACAGGACAAAAGAACACAAAATGAAAGAAAAGGAAACATCAGCTCATTAGACTGATTCCCTCTAAGCATAAAGAGAGGATTTCAAGGAATTTCTGAGTTTGACATGGGAATAGCATTTCAATCTTTGAAATATTTAGATTTTTAAAAATAGATTTATTTAGCTGCAAAACCTCAGCCAAACACTTCTTTAAAACAGGATTTGCATTGTACCAACTGGGATGTGGTTTCCATTCTCCCGTTCCTCCTCTTCACTCATTTCCTCTTCGCTCACCTCCTCTGCAAAACAGAATCAAATTGGATTAGAAAAACTCCAATTTCTGCAGCTCCTTGGGAGGCAAATCCCTGCTGAAATCCTCCCCTATCTCACCAGGCTTCTGCACTGTCAGTGACCAAGCACTTCTGGTTCACCCTGCTTCCAACAGGGAACACAACTCTTACCAATGTGGGCAGGTAAATTAATTATGAATATTTGCTTATTAACTGTAATTGGTTTTAAAGAAAAACACCCAGCCATCAGAGCCTGCTCTTGTGCTTTTTCTTTACTAATTAATGACAAGAATGGCTGCACACAGACTTCTTTAGTGAACCTTTTGTTATTATGCTCATTCATTTGGAAAAAAAGTTCTGAAATTTGCAACAGAAAATAATTCAAAATGACAAAGATATTTGGATTTCACCACCCCCCAAGTGCAAACTGTGCTCTGCAGAATATTTGATGTTATGGAACCACCTGAACTTTTGACAAAAATGGCTTTCAGGTTTCTGATCTGGCTTCTGAGATGAAGAATTGGTATTACCTCTACACAAAAGGATAGAATAGGACTTGTACTTGGGTGTTTTCTTTTTAGTTATCTTGACCTGTGAGGTCTCAGCCTAGCCTAGACTAAGAGAAAAGGAAAATGTTCAAATAAAACGACACAGGATGAGGAAAAAAAAGAAAATCACACACCCCTGGAGGCCCTTTGTGATCCTCACCTGCTGATTGCTCAGACACTTCCTCAGAATTGCTTCCTGTCTCCTCCTCCTCCTCCTCTTCCTCTCCCTCTTCCTCAGAGCCTTCACTGCTGGACTCTTCCTCCTCCTCTTCTGAGCCTGATCCAGATTCTGTCCAGGAACAATCAGGCACTTAACACTAACTGTTTGCTCAGCAGAGAAATTAATTACATCTGTACAATTAATTACGGCTCCTAAATTGTATTTAATCACCTGAGGAAGACTCTGCTGAGCTGGTTTTTCTCTCACTGTCACTGATGTCTTGCAAGTCTGACAGAGGATCCCTCTCTTCTGGTTTCTCTTCTTTTACTGCTGAAACCATGAAAATTAAAAACACAGTGCTAATTGAGTATCACTTCCAAGCCTCTGAATTCCCAGGTAACTGCTTCATTTTCTGCTGGCATTAAATCAGTGCTGAACATTCAGTATTGGAAATTCAGAGCACTAAAAAAAATATAATCATTTCACACTCTGCTCAATGACAAACAGCTTTTCTGAATCGCAGTGGTGCAGGATCAACAGCAAAAAACACAGAATATTGACATGATTTTTAAACATGGTGGGTTCTCTGAGGTCTTCTAAGATGAATTAGAACAGGGGGAAAAAGGGAAAAAAGCACCATGGTGACAAGAATCACCAGGACAGGGTCCCTACACACTGGTTACTGTCTGTGCTCACTGCTCCAGTGCAGTGGAAAATGAAAAATCCCTGGTGGTTGGTGAGGCAGGAGTTTCCCAGGACTTGCTGCCTGCCTCCACCTGGAATTCCAGCTGGTTCCATCCTGCTCTCAGTGGCTACACTTCTTTTCACAAGTCAGCAAGGCAGACACAGAGCTTTCCTCCTTCAAACAGAGGCATTTTTATGTCACTGGTGCAAGTTTTCTACCCCCAGAACCCTCAGGTGGGACCATTTTCTGCCTTGGAAAACAAAATTCACCATCTAAGCAGAACTCTGCCTTAGGAATTTCATTTCTACAAGATGACAGGATCAGTGATGCTTACACTGATCCCCGTGAGGTCACTTTTTAAGGCAGTTTAGCTCCTAACCCCAAATCCAACTGGAGCTGAAGTAACCCATCCCTTTTTAACCTCCAAAGGAATTCAACTGCAGAGTTTTAAAAATTCAGTCAGCTGCTTCTTTCACCACTGAACAGAGTAACTCACTTTGAAACTTTCCCAATTGCTACTCCTACCCCTAAATCCATTCCATTTGTCACTTGTGCAACTCCTGCAAAACCAGCACTGCTTTAGAAAAGAGATATTTGTGAAGGCTCCAGAGTTTGGCCGCTGGGGCTGAGCTGGACAATACTTTAACTGAGCACCTGGGATGTTTGTTTGAGGCTAAAGATTGAACACTACCCCAGCCCAGCTCCTGCTGCCCCCCCAGACAGTGTAGAGTGGCAGATGCTACCTGGTTTCCTGCTCTCTCCTTGCTCAAGCTTGTCTCTCTGCTGGCGCAAAGGGCTGCGACTCCAGGGTCTCATTTTTACTTTGTCTCCATATTCTTCCCTCACTGTTCTATGGTGTGCAGAAACTAGGGAAAACAAAACCACAAGAAATTGTTACATCTGCCTAATTGGGGTTGTGCTGTCTGCCACAGCCACCTGATTTGAATGCTTTTTCTTTTTTTTTGTTTTTAATACAGGGTAACGGGGAAGGGTTACCTACTTAAATCTGGAAGAAGGAAGGAATTTGACTTATCTCAAATAAAATATGGGTTTGTACTGCTTAGAGAAAGCTGCTGCCACACTTAAAAACAGAAGCAAGCTGCCCTGTATGTTACACAGGAAACACCCTGATTCTAAAGCATTAATGCCAGAGAAAGAAGTGGAAAATATGTAAAAGAATAAAACCAGCTGAGGTTTAGAAGGAGCTGACAGAACATTCAGAACAATAAAACCAATTAAATGAAAGGTTACACAGATTGAGCACTATAAGCATAAAGCCAAACACAAAAAGGAGCTGTTTGGTATGAGCTGAGCAAGAAAGAGAAAGCAAAAAATATGGTTTGTTCTGGTATTATTGAGTAACTTTCTTCACCTGATCACAGGAATGGGCTCTGATTTTTACCTCTGAAAGCTGGGACAGAGATCCTTGAACCCAAAAATGATCTGAGCTGAGACTGCAAATACCCAACATGCTGTGCAAAGAGTTCAAGTGCAAAGCTTAAACTGTTCAGGCACCAGATCTTCCCACCTGACTCCCACTACTGCATTCTCCATGCCTGGAGTACTTACATGACCCCTCCCTCTTTGCAATTCATTCCCCCAAATCCTTAAAACATTGAATTTTGAGGTTTCAACCTCTACCAAAGTGAGTTACACTCAGCCAAAGAGTTCAGAACCACTGGGATTGTGTTGGGTGCACACAGTGCCACCTCCAGAGACCTTGTTTTTATAGGAAATCTCCCTGACAGGGAGAGGCAAACACTCCCTGACTGATCAACCTGCCAGGATATTTAAGGCACATAACATCATCACATTGTTTTACCTCCCCACATAAAACTTTTATTTCCTTTTCCCTCCCACGCCAAAGGCCTCCCCACTTTAATTTCTTCACAATTCTAGCACTGCTTTAATTAAAAACCACTTTCTATCCCTCCATTCCACCACTGTGTCAGCAGATAGGGAAGTGATAGTAAATATGAAGAATATTTATGCAGAGAGAGTCACCTTCTCTCCTGGCTTCCCTCTCCTTCCTCCTCTCCTCAGCTCTCCTTTCCCTCTCCTTTTGCTCCCGCTGCTCCTTCTGCTGCTCCCGGATTTTTCTTTCCCTTTCTCTCTCGAGTTGCTCCAGACGATCTCTGGAAAACAATTTTTGTTTGTTACAAATTCAGCTGGTGAAGAGAAGGAAAACTGGTTTGCAGCACCAAACCACCAAACTCAACTTCCTCATCAACATCCCCCAGTTGTGCATCAGTCAAAAACAAGGTGGAATTTTTCAGGTGACCCTTTAAAAAACAGGTTTAAAAGACCCAGACCAGGAGTTCTCCACCCTGTCAGGATTTAAGCAGAAATTAAGCCAGTTCAGTTAATTAATGAATTAATTTCCTGATGCTTTGCAAATCTGGTTTGTATTTTTTGGGGTTTTTAGGTTGGAAGAAACCTCTAAGACCATCCAGTCTTTTTATTAGAGTGAATTCACCTGGAATGTCCACGGTAATGAATCACTTAAAGTGAAGAACACATTCCATCAGACAACACATTCCCAGGAACACAGCCAAGTTTTCACTGTGGATTATTGGTTTTTTTTGGTCACTTCACAAATGCTCAGAGGAGGCAGGTGCTGATGTCCCTCCCCAGGGGAGGGAGGGATGGATGTACCTCTCCCTCCTGGAATGCTCCCTTGCCATCTCTCTCCGTTTCTGTCTCTCCCATTCACGCCGGGCTTTATCCTGCTCTTCTCTATGTCTCTTCCTACGCTCATGCTCCCGTTCTTTCTCTTTCACTCTGGCATGTTTCCCTTGAACAAACAGAGATCAATTTCTGAGTGTTACCGCTCAAAATATCCACCGAAAGCAAAACTTGGAGAGGGTGAAACTGATGGGAACCTATTGCTGTGACCTCTCTTGTTTTCTTAAAATGAAAATCCTGTTCTGGAAGGGGGTTGGAAAGTCCAAAGTCTGTAAGATGTTGCATGAATACATGGATTAAAGTAAAGAAAAATGGTTGTTATTGACAGGAAGACAACGGGAATGTCTCTAGAAAGGAAATCTTTTTCCTTGGCAGGTACAAAGATCAGAGGTCTTTCACTCAGTGAAGCCAGAGAGAATCTTATCAGGCTCCAAGGAGTAAAAGTGACCTCAGTGTCCCTGTCCCAAAGTGATTTCTGTCCTCTCAACCACGTTCACACCCCTAAGGGCACTAAACACAGCCAAAGAAATCATAAAAGTTTAAATTCCTCTGTCTTGTCCACCTGCTGTGTTTCCTTTAGGCTGAGTTACTGTTATTTACTCTACTCCCAGCAAGCAGAAGCTCCCAAGGGTGGCAAGAAGCACCTTCTGCAGAATGACTCCGGTGCCTGCGCTTCTCTTTCCTCTTCTCATCTTTCCTGTGATGGGTTTTTTCTTTCCGGGACATTTGCTGGGGTGGTTTGATAGCCAGGGAATCATCTTCTTCTCCCCTGAAAGGCAGGACAGGAATAAACTCAGGGAGGTGACAGGGGAAATCCACAGATTTCCCTGTTTTGAAAAGATTCCCGTTTTATGTTGAATTTCCACACTAATCCTAAATCAAAACTGGAGCACAACGCTGTTAAATCTTAACCAGTGCTTCAAAAAGTTACCCTGCTGTGTTCTAGAAAAAGGATTTCCACTTCTGCACAGTAAAAAAATTAGAATTTGCCTTCAGATAGCTGAAATTCTCTTCTCAGGATGCTGAAAGGTCAGTTTCAGGAACTTTTTCTCTTTTTATTTCCTCATTCTTACCTGTCTTCCATGGAGTCTTCCCTCCTGTAAGGTGAGTTCCTGATGGTGATTTCCATGCGATGGTCTCTCAGCTCCCCCTCTTCAAGAGAATCCCTCTTGGAATCCCTGTCATCTGACTGAGGGAATCACAGGACAGGGGGAAAAAAAAAACATTTATCTGTATGGCTCAAAATGAAAAAAATGAAATATTACTGAAGTCTCACACTGCTGGCTCAAAAATTCAGCTTGGACTGTAAAATCCACTGATTTGTGACAGCAGCACTTGGACTGCAATGATAGCTGAAGTGCATTAATTTGACATAATTTGACAAAATTAAACACTGAGGAGGGTTGCAGTAACTATTGTGTGGTTTTTTCCTGCAATAATTATTTTTGTACACAGCTGTACAAAACCAAACAGCAACATAGAAGTGATTCCAAATCAAAGATTTTAACCCACTCTTCCAAAAAATCTTTAAAAGCTGCTCCTTGAACTGCAAGTCCCAGTTGATTACATTAATTTTTTTATCTTTTCTGACCAATGAGTATAAGAAAACACAGTATATAATGCAAGACCATTGAAATCCTCACAAAGCATCACATTTTTGTTAAACTCTGGAATTAGAGAGCACGCAGAAAAAATTCAGCAGTCAGAAAAATCAGGATACACCCCATTAAAATGCTGTTTTCCATTAACAAAGCAAATAATTCCAATAAAATGAATCCCAGAGGGCAACTCACATTTTTCATACGTTTGATCTCTGCCTTCTCCTCTTGCTCCTTCCTTCGCTTCTTCTCCTGGAGAATCTCATCTAAAGTCTTCACTTTCCAAGAATCCTTTTCATCACCCATTTGAGTTCAGAAACACCACCCTCTGTAAAAGGAGGAGAAGCTGACAAACCCCACAAATAAATTTGGTTTACACCCATTTTTATCAGTGCAAACACTTAATGTTCTATTTCTGAGTAAAGATGTGCTGGAGTTGATCTGTGGTGAACCAAAAATGTTTGTTTTCAACCCAGAAGTTTTAAACCCAAAGGGAAGACTCTGCTAAGAACTCAGGGCACAGAAAACAGAGTTTATGGCCAAGCTTTGGTGCCACACATTTAATTATGGCCTGAGACTTTGTAACAAAGCTTGGGAAAAAAGGACACAGGGAGTGCAGAATTTATGGGATATCTGGCAGAACTCCTGAGCTAAGGACAAAAATAATGAAGCCAATTCAGCAACGGTGCTGAAATCAGCTGTCACTGAGGGAAAGGTAATTCCAGCACGACCACCGACCCGAGAAACGAGAAAGTCTGAGCATGGCACTAATTGGCACGAAAAGTGAAAGAATAATTAACCGATAGAAGGTAAAATATTAATTAACAAGAGAACGGCGTCACTTATACCCAACGAGCACTAATTCCTTGGTTTAGTGAAACGTATAAACAGCAAAAATTTGACAGCTGAGCGTCTGATTTGCGGAATACGCCGAGCACCCAACCCTGAGCTAACTCGTCGCTGTCTCTCTCTCGTGCGGCCCTCCCGGTTTGCCGCGCACGGCGGAACGAAGCCGAATTTAGCGGCCAACACCGCCCGTGCCCCGGCGAGGCCGAACAGCCCCGGTGAGGCCGAACAGCCCCGCGGCCCTCACGGAGCGCTGCCAGCCGCGGGCCCGCCCTGGCCGTCTGCTCTCGGCGCTGGGGTTAGCCCACAAGGCCGAGAGCCCCGCGGTGTCCCCTCAGAGCCCCGCGGTGTCCCCTCAGAGCCCCCCCGGCCCCGCTCACCGCCGCCGCCACCGGGCACTGCGAGCAGCCGCGCGCGACTCACGCGTCACTTCCGGCCGCCGCCGCCGCGCGCCGCTGACGTCAGCGCCGCCTCACGGCTCGGTAATTAACGCCCGGCGTTAATGAGGCGTTAATTAAGCCGTTCCTCAGCGGCTCGGCCGTCCCCCCGTCTGCTAGAGGGGCATCAATTAACCTCCAGGCTGTGCCTGTTCAGCAATAAACCCAGCGGACAGGCGGCAGGGGTGGGAATGGAGGCGTTGTCACATTTAATTACATAAAAAGTAATAATAATAATTAAATGTAGTTTAATTACATAAAAGCGTGGAGTTTGATTGAATAAAGCGCGATTCCAGCCAAAAGCTGCAGCTCCTAAATGGAAATGGATGAGAGTGTGACAGAAGTGATGAAGGGACTGGACACGGCCCAGGACAGCAAAGATCCCTAATTATGATCCCTACGCTGCACTGATCCCTAATTATCCATCTCCTCTTGGAAATGTGACAATGAAATGTCATATAATAGGCCATAATAGGGAAATAATGACAATTTCGGAACACAGGGAGTGCTGAAACACCTTACTCCTGCACCTCAGTGCAGAAATTCACATTTAAGGAAGACAGGTTCTGAGTGTATTGAAAAATGTAAAATAAATCATCTGCACGACTCCAGCTCACAGAGCTTGTCCTCGTCATGGGTACCTGGGTGTGGCCAGGAGAAATGCAGTGACAGACTTTAAAATGTTCCCAAAAAATTCAATTTTCTGGGCAGCACTGCTTCTGTCACACCACAGGAAGAGCTGGGGTGTGACACCCTCAAGAATTCTTAACCAAGAGCAAAAACCTCCTTGTTTACACATGAGAAAAGAAGATTTACTGGTCTGGCTGGAGAATAAAAAAGGTTTTACGAGTGGACAACCAAGAGGTTGGTTTGTTTAAGGAAAGAAAAGACCTAAAAGAGGGCAAAGAAAAATACTTGAGATCAACACTGGAACAAAGCCCAGCAGAGCAGGAGGGTTCTGCTGCCACACATGAACTTCTCCAGGGGTTAAAATCCCATTCCCAAATCCTCCCAGGGCTCTACTTTGATCACAGAAAGGAAAAAAAAACCTTTTAAAGTGTTCAAAAAAACCTTTTAAGGTTTTAAAGTGAACCTCAAGAAGCTGATGGTGGGATTTATGTGAGAGCAGAGCTGGGATTTCTCTCACCTAAAGCAGAAATATGACACAAATCACACTTTTTTAAAGTTGTACTTTCAAAAATCTCAGTGTATTTGGCAGAAAACAAACAGAAAAACCCACAGAGCTCCACACCACAGTCCACAGCTTTTATAAAAGTGACAGGAGTACAAAAGAAAATAAAATACCACAGACGTATCACGAACACAAGGATGAAAAAATTGGCATTTCCCTCCCTCAAATCTCTGGGGAATCTGCCCCAGGCAGCCACTGAGGTGTGGAAATGTAATTTTACAGGAATTCCACTGGTAACTTTCTGTTAACCATCATTTTTACCATAAAGACCACTATATATCCATGCTCCAACCTTCCAGAAGAGTGGCAATTATTAAAATCCACTCATTTTAACTTAAGTTTTGTTCCCAAAAAGTCCATGTGAATGTTTTGGTAGCTACATGTGCGCTTTTAAAACTAATAACTGTTCTTCAGAATTTTGAAAAGGAAAGTTAACTTTTAATCTTTTCTCTACCACAAAACCAAATTTCCTTTTGGAAAAGGAAACTTAAGAGCAGCAGAAATAAAGATTTGCCTCAGTTTATGGTTAATATTCCTCCCTTCCATCTGTCACAGATGCCTCTCAGATTTCTTTACATAATCAGAAATTAGATATTTTACACACAGGTGTCAGACTCATAACCCTGAGTTTCTAAAAGGCAGCCTTTTGTTGCACTCTTAGAAATAATATTAAAAAAAAAAACCCATCAATTTCTTTCCTCATGCATAACAAAATGAAATTAAAGCAACAAAATGGTTTCTTACAGAAATACAGAGGCCCTGCTTCCTTTGCCACCACAATTTTCAGTGGTTTTTTTTTTACCTCTAAGCAACTACAAGTATTGAATTCAACACTGCATTGACACAGGGTACGTGTGTGAATACTTGGATTTCAGTTTTGTCAGTAAATGACCACGTTACATTTTAGGAGGAAAACCACTACAAATCCTGGATTTGTAGTCAGCAGTAGGTGCCCACCACAGCTCATTTCCCATAGTTTGCTTCAAACCAAACCTATGAAAGTGGGTTTTTTTGGGAGAGAAGGGTGGGGATTCTAATCCCTCTTGGGATTATGGAATATCCTGAGTGGGAGGGGACCCACAAGGATCATCCAGTCCAACTCCTGCCCTGTACAGACACCCCAAAATCCCATCTTGTGCTGTCCAAACGCTCCTGGAGCTGTGGCAGGTTTGGGGGGCCCAAAAAGCCCTCAGGGCTTGAGGTGAGGCCACCCCAGGGCAGAGCAGAGTGGGACAATCCCCTCCTTGGACCTCTTCCATGTCTACATCACACAGGAATGATGGAGGATGCAGGAAATGCAGAGAACAACTGGGAATTTCCACGAGGCACCAATTCCATCCCTCTGCCAGCAGAATTCAGTGGTGAGGCCACACTTTCACATTATTTGGATGGGGAGGGAGACAGGAATTGTTTTCCCACAAGACACCAAAGTTCTTCCACCAGCACAGGCTCGGACGTGATTTGCAGTCGAGGAAAGACAACAAAGCCCACGTTTTACCACGCTCCAGGTCCTCTCTTCGGGGCACCAGATTCCCTGGATCCTTCCCAGCTCCTTCCTGCTTCAAGTCCTGGGCAAGACCTGCCAGGAACTCAAAGGAACCAAAGGAACAAGCACATCCAGGAGGATTTCCTTGGAGCCACGCTCGGCCGGGAGGACAAAGAGCCCCGTTAATCGTAAGGTTCCAAATCCTTGGGGATGAGGGGCTCGGTGTCCTCGGTGGGGCCTGGCTGGGGCTGGGGGGCCATGGCCAGGCTGTGCAGGGTCTCCTGCTGGTGCTGCTTGGCCTTGTTGTAGAGCAGGACCCCCACGGTGACCAGGACCGTGCCCACGGCTGACAGGCTGGTGATCTTGTTCCCAAACACGATGATGCTGAGCCAGATGGACAGGGCATGTTTGACAGTGCTGGCCACGCTGCAGACAACGGCAGGGACATCAGGGACAGGGGGGACAGCAGGGGGAGCATGAGGGGGAGCATGAGGGGGAGCATGAGGGGGACATCACCCAGAATTTTTGAAGCTTT
>VYXD01002156.1:188870-201462 GCA_013397195.1 Hylia prasina | reverse complement strand
TAATATAATGTGATCTATATATAATGTTAATTATTATATATTACTGTATTATTGTTATTCTCTGATAACAGAGAATCAGGCTGGATTACCCCTCCTGAACAACAGAATGTTCACAGCCACAACTGCAGATCTTCTCTGAGCTGCTCTCTGAGCTTCCTTATGGCAGCACCCAAAAATAACAGAAATATCAAAGAATTACACAAAGTTACTGTAAAATGGTTCCTTCACTTCACCTGCCCTGCTTCAGGTTTCCCTCTGTGAAGTGTCTGGCCTGAAGTCACATAAATGTAACCCCAGTCTGTAGGCACAGCCATTGCCCACTGCTCATAAATGTGTTTTTGTGAGATTTATGGGAAGCTGCAAGGAAACAAAAAGATACGACAGTGCCACTCCAGGTTATCTTGTTTGCTTTTCATGGCAGTAAAATTGATGAAAGGATTGTTTTCTAGGCCTTGCTAAGGGAGTTAAATTCCCACTTGCTGTGCTTCCAGGAAGTGCTCTCCTTTTATCACATTTTGCTCAGCAAGGTTCTTCCCTGCTGTGAAGTCATCCAAAACTGACTCTTCAGCAGGAGATGTGGCAGCCAGGCAAGGGGGAGGGAGCAAAGCAGCTTTGCTCATTCAGTTTATTTATCAATTGGCCATCCAGTTAAACACTTTATCTGCAGCAAACTGGGTTGGTAAGGCCAATAAGGAACAGACAATAAAAGAAATGCAGGTTAATTTTAAGATGCACAGCCAAGTCATCAGTTTAAATATTAAACATAAACTTCAAAGTAAAGCCTGGTATAAATCTGGAAAGTATTATTAGGGGGTTTTGAACTACTCTAACTTTACTTGGATTACTGTAACTGCTTCCTGAGCCAGAATCATTTCTAGTTATAAAGATTTTCATATCAGTGTCATTCTGAAGGACAATTTGCCACTTGGGCCACCTTTAAAGCAGGAGAAACTGAGTGTTAATTCCAGCAAAGACAGACACAAACCCGTGTTTCTTGGAATTCTGCAAGTCCAGCATTGAGAATCCCCCCTGTCCCCAGTGGGAAGGTTGTTTTGTTCCAGGAGGAAGCTCAGAACCAGCCTCTGTGAAGGTTTTGCCACTCCAGTGCCCTGCGTTTGTGTCCCTCAGGCCCGTTTTGTGCTGATCCTGCTGGTGGGCTCCTTCGATGTGATCTGTGCCCTGGTCCTCATCCAGAGCCACTCCATGATGGCATTCCGGGTGGGGGGTGCCCTGGAGAGCCTCCAGGCCCAGTACTTCATGCTCAACCTCTGCTTCTCCATGCTCACTTTTGATCTGCAGGCACAGGTACAGAGCCCTGGCCCCCACATTCCCTTTGTCCCTCTTACTGGTGACATCTTGGCCTGGCTGAGTTGAATTGTTCCTTTCCAATCCTCTCTCTTATCTTTATTAGTAATGATTGTAGCTCTGTGTGTTTGCCATAGCTCTGCTAAAATCCATACAAATGAATCACAATATAATTTATGGTCGTCCTGCACAAAAGGAGAACTGAAGCTTATTTTTGGGAAGTTTATCCCTAAAAAAAGAGTTGCATGCAGGAGCTCCAGCCCAGCCATGGCCTCCTGAATTAAGCAAGGTCATTCCTGCCCATCTCAGGCTCCTGCCTTCCAGCTGCCTCCTGCATTGAGGAAGTGATTCTGGGCTGGGAGAGGGGAGCTTGACCAGCAGGGCAGTGAGACAGAAAATGAAGTTACAGATGGGGAAGTGAACCCAAGACCTGTTACTTCTGTGAACACCCCTCATCCTTAGTTACTGCTGCGTTACTTTGCTTTATCTGCCCTCCCTGTTCTTTGTGGCTGCTGTTACACAGGGAACTACCTCTGTCCTTGTCTGGGGAATCATTTCAGCTTTTACACCCGTGCCCCACTTGCTGCTGCAGGGAGTTTGTGGCAGATATGTTTGGATGGGGCTGCAGAGTCTCCAAGAATGATTTAATGAGATGTTTTCCTCCCCCAGCTGTGCCTGTGCATCCTCCTGATCAGCCTGCACGAGGTCACCCTGCTGCACAACATCATCTCAGCCACGGGCGTGCTCTGGGGCTGCCTGAAGGTCACCGTGGGCATCATTGCAGTGAGTGTCCAGCTGCAGGGGCCAGCAGGGACACACAGCCCCTGGCACTGCCCAGCCTCACCCACAGGGACTCCCACGGCCTCAGGGAAGGGAGAAAAGCAGAGCATCAACAATACTGAAGCCAGGTTTTGTCTAAATCTGGGTCTGAACTGAGCACACGGAGCGAAACAAAGTCACATTGTTATTGTGCCAGGCTGAGGGACATTGTGTTAGTCTCAGTCCTTGATCACTTTAATGAAATCTGGAGGATCACACTGTCTTCAGTATTTCTGCCTGTCTGCCAAGGCTGGGTGACACTGGGAGCAGTCTCCCAAGTAATTTAGTGTTACACAGTGAGGCCTTAAATCCTTAGGAAACCACACCAAAAAGATGAGGGGTCCTTTACTGGGGCATCTCCTTCAAAGCTCAGGGACAGTTTGCAGGTTAACCTGAAGATTTGTGAACTTGAAATGTCATTTTTCATGTCAGACAGAACCTTCTCTGAAATCTTGAGCCTCAGTTCCAAGAATGATTACAGAATCAGGGCCAAAGTACATCAGATAAGTGAGTTTTTTATTACCAGGAAGGAGTTGAGGGGTTTTTGGGGGCGGATGTTGTTTTAGGCTCCTGGGGTGTTTGCTTTAGTCATTCACACAAAATCCTGACAGCTGAAATACATCTCCCTATGTGTTTTGATGGCTTTCCTTGCTAAAATTGTGATTTTAAACCACAACTTTTGGGTTTGGGGGGAATCTGGTGCTGATCAGATGCCTCAAATGCAATCCTAACACTGGCACAGTTACTGCTCTCACCCCCAGTGACTCAGCTGCTTTTCCTTCCTTTGCTCAGACCTGCCCTCCCAGCCCAGGGCTGCTGCAGTCCCTTTCTTCTTTCCCAAGTCCCAGGGTGAATTGTGAAATTAAATTCTCCTGGCACCTCAATCCTCTTGCTTCTCCCACATTTCGCTCCTCAGTGCCTACTGCACTTCTCTGTAGTAAAAGGAAAGGTGGAGAAAAAGTCACAGGGAGCTTTCAGTCTGTTACCTATGAAAACATTCAGCTGCTGGAGAAAATCTGAGAGAAAGGTCAGCATCTCTCCTGGCCCAGCTCAGGGGAAAACAGAGGCTGAATCTCCTGCTAAAAATCACAGGTGGGGAAGGGAAGTGGAGAGCAAAGCTAAAAGTGAGAACTCAGCTTAACCAATACTGGAAATGCTATGAAAGATATGCAGCTTTCACAGAGTATATAGCAATGACTTTAAAAGCTGTACCTCATCTTATTTTGCAGATTTTAAAGGAGCTGAAACCTCTGGTGTGGGTATTTCTGATTCAGAATGTGCCTGAGGTGGTTTATCTCATCTACCTGCTCTACACGGTAAGGGGAGCAAGGCTGGGGGTCTCACCCTCATCCTCCTCACGGCCCAGAGGTGCTGCCTCAGCCCTTCCCTGCAGCTCCTGCTGGATTTAAAGAGAGCAGAGCACATCCTGCCTCTGCAGGATCAACTTTTCAGGACAGGGACCAAGTCAAGCTGCTCTTGAACCGATCCAGGCTTGATTGAGAGGCTCTAGGAGTCCCTGCAAAGAATGAGGAGGGAAAGATGAAACAAAACCTTGTTCAAGATACACAACTCCTCAAAAATGCCTCCCCTCCTCCACAACAAGCCTCAAGTGGTGCCAGAGCATTTGAGCAGGGCTCAGTTGTTGTATTTTAAAGGATTCCTTCGGCAGCACCCACAGCTGTGGATCCTGTTGTAGCCAAAACAAGGCAGTGCAAGCCCAACAAGCTCCAGCTTGGGGCAGGTTTTTGGCTCTGTTACACTGATAAAACCTTTATCGGTGGGCACCTCCCACGAGATGTGTGAAATGAGGTGAGGAGGGAGGAGGGCAAGGGGAAGCCAGGCTGTTCATCCTGCGCAGGGCTGGAATGCTGAGAGGGGCCAGTGCTTCTCATCCTTCACACCCACAGCCTCAGGGGTCCATTTATCAAATGGAGCTTCCCTTTATTCCAGGCCTGTTTGAGCTGGCAGAGCACAGCAGGACTCCACACTGTCTGTCCATCATAAAATCAGAAAACAGAGATGATTTCAAAGTGACCAGTTGGGTGTTTCTGCTTTTCCTTTTCTCCCCAATTACCACCTGGTGACTCCTCTCTGAAATTCAGTGCTTGGTTGCACATTGTAGCTTGGAGGCTTTGTGGCAGCAGGTGCTGATGGTTTCGTGTCTCCCTTTCCCTGCAGGTGATAAGGGAGTGGGGCAAAGGCAGTTCTTACACCCTGGAAGCTGCTTTCATCACTGGCTCCTGCATTTCTGTCACAATAAAGTCTGTTCTGTTCTGGGCTCTGGTTCACGTCTACCGCAGCTTCGGGCAGGGGCTGAGGGAGAGAAGTAAGTACCCCAAAAATTCCCTGGGAAGGGAAAGAGCCAGGAAAATCCCTAGGGGCAATCACAGGAAAAGGCAGCTCTGCAGCCTCAGAATTACCAGGCTGCCAAAGCTCAGAAGTTGGGTGGGAAGGATGTGGCTTTCCCTGAAGAAAGCTGCTGCCAACCTGAGCAGGAACTGCTGCTGTCCAGAAAATCACACCTGTGTGAGCAAATCTCTGTCCACTTGCAGTATTTCTATCATCCTGTAAATACAGAGACAATAAAGGGACCTGGGGGCCACTGAAGTGACACAGCCCAGAGCTGTTCCCTGAGGGTCACTGAGGCCCTGCAGTGCTGCTGACTGAGCTCCCTCTCTTCCCACAGTGTTTTCTTCCTATGGAAGGATCGACTCCTGAGGCCTCCCTGTGCTCCCCCTGGTGCTCTCACAGACTGAAAAGCCACCCCAGGAACCCCAGAGTGGCAATAAAGGGACAATTGCCCAGGATGGAGGAGGTTCAGGAAGGTGTCACCCACTTCTTGGAGCACTGCAGGTGGGACAGAGCTTAAAAAGTGCTCTGGAAATTCCCAGCTGATCCTGCTGACAGGACCAAGCATCTTCCACTCCTTTTCCTGCTGCTGCTGCTGCTTTGGAAGCACAGGGGGTTCACACCTGCATGTGAGTGGGGAATGTTGCTCCTTTCAATGCTTTTTGCCTGGAGAGACACAAATCATGAAGGAAATCTGCACACCCATCCTCTGTACCCACTCTAGAAGGGGATGGTGCTGCCATCATTGCCAGCTTGGAGCTGCTGCTGAGCAGGTCCAGCCCTGGTGGCTTGGTGACAGTGGTGTCCCCTGTCTAGGGCTCCTTTTCCTCCTCTGCCTTCAGAATATTTCAATTATTCTTTTTTTAACCCCAGCTACACATGAAAACTTCCCCCTGTAACCTCACCCCTCCCTCGGTGTAACCAAGGTGCCATTTCATACCAGGGGGACTGTTACAATTAAGCCTTTAATATTGTAATTTAAAAGTTGGGTATTTTATTGATTGGAACCTTTAACTACTGGCTATTTTTTAATAAAGTATAAGCACAGTTTGTGTATGGATAATTATTCCACATGGAACAGCACCAATTCAATGGGAAATCCCTTACAAAACTGAATAGGAAGAGGTTTGGACTGGAGTTCACGGGTGCTGTGGACATTGCCATTACACTTCTCTTCAGACCCAGCTTTATTTGCAGGCAGCTGGACACTGCAAAAAGCAATTAAAATTCAAAAATTATTACAGCTCACTAGGGAGATTGACAAGGATTCTATCAAATTTGCTGTATTTTTTTTTCAGAACTTCTGTTACAAACAGGTATTTTTCTCATCTTGATCTCCTAAAACCTGACTCAAATCCAGTTTATCTGTAGCCCAAGGGAGGCATGAAGAGGTTAATAATGGCCAGACTGCAGGGGCTGGCAGAGCAGCTGCCTCTGTGACTTCATCCCACAAGTCCCAGTGGCACCAGGGATTGTTGCTGGAAGAATGAAACATTTAAAGATCACAATGAAAGGTTTTCAGTTTTCAGGGCTCTGCTCTTGCTGTGCTGGGGCAGAATGAGGTGAGGGAATTGTTTTATGGCCAGGTCACAGTGTCACTGTCACAGAAAGTGCTCTGGCCATGGACAGCAACGAGTTTGTCACCAGCCAGGCATGGAAAGATGGAAAAGCCTTTCCAAGGTGCCTTGTCAAACACTCCACTTAAAAACAGCTCCTTTACCTGCAAAAGGCATCTCCTTGTCAAACAAAAACTCCACTTAAAAACAGCTCCTTTACCTGCAAAAAGCATCTCCTTGTCAAACACTCCACTTAAAAACAGCTCCTTTACCTGCAAAAGGCATCTCCTCACATCTCTCTCAACTGTTGGAATGAGTTGCAGATTAATTATGAAATTAAAAGACTCTTAAACATCAATGATCTCAAGTTCCATGGGAGAAGTGTCTAGAACTTCATCAGAACATGCCACAGGCATTTAAACCCCATTTTTCATCCTAAACTTCCTGGATATTAAATTACCAATTATTTGACCAGCAATACCCTTATCTGTCCTCATAGTTCTATTACTGGGCCTTTAAAAACATTAAATTTAAGTATTTTTAAGTACTTAATGCAGCCCAGCTGGTTGTACACAAGATTTGTTTCAACTTGCACAACAACTCCAGCAATTATTTTGAGACTTTTGAGGAAAACCTGGTATCAGACATTCAAAAAAGCCTTGGGTGCATTCCCAGAAAACAGAAGCCACTGTCCCATGAGAAGTGTCAAACCCCACACAATTCCAAGCAACTGATTGGGAATTCACAATTTTATATTCTCCCCAGTCAAAGGGCAAATCGACCAATCCAACTTTACAAAAAGAGTTTATTGAAAGGATTGAAAAATATTTTGTTTCTCAACAATATTTAAAACCAAGTTTTCAATGTGTTAACAATATGTAACAGGATTTTTCATCTTTTAAAAATTCAGTACACTGCTTTACTCCCTACTACAGTTGGTAACAACTTCACCAATTTCTACCAGAGGATAACTTTTTTTTAAAAAAAACCAAATTAATTTCCCAGCTTCCATTTTGGCCCTTTGTAGATGACAGGATTTGTAGGTGCCAATGTGACTTACAAACCCTTTTATTACAAACTCTTAATCAGCAAACCCCCGCTTTTTTAGCACAGTTTAACCAAGTTATTCTGAATAAGCTACATCAGCAAAATGAGGTTTTATTGCCAAGAAAGTGAGGTGCAATCCCAGCTGTGTTCTGGCTCAGCTCCCCCACTCCTGGAGCAGTTCAAATGCACAACTCCAGGGCTGCTCCAGCCTCACTCTCCTGCAGTTAGTGGATTGAAAGCCTTGCACAGGGACTTTGTACACTCAGATAAACTTTGTGATGCATTAACACGGCCCTGCCTGCGAAAGCAGCTGGGCCAGGGAGAATCAAGGCAGCTTCTGGAGGAAAAGCTGAAGTCACTGAGTGCCTGCCCTGCCTGAGCCAGGGCTGCAGCTCTGCCTGGGCTCAGCAGCCACCCAGAAAATGCTTGTCCTCTGCAGGAATTCCACACAAGCAAAGCTGCAGCAGCCTCAGAGCCAGCAATGCTATTGCAGCAGGTGATAAATTGAAAGAAGAAATTTCAAGCCAACCCCTAATGTAGATCTAAAGTAGCTCAGTACACTCTGATTACAGATTTAATTACCTGTGCACTCTGAAAATTAAAAGTTCGGCAATTTAGTCAAGAATAGCTTTACTATTATAAAAAGCATAAATAAAAAGTGCTGAATATAGTTTTATCTTTAAAAAAATACTAGATAAGGCTCATAAATCATTTCACCTCTGCAAAATGATTTTCCACTCCCCAGTGTGCCTAGAACTGCTCATTCTCCACTCATCCACACCTTTCTCTAGACACCATACCCTGTTCCTTCTCTCAATTATTGCATGTTTAAATAAAATAGTTTCAAAGCAAAAAGCCTGACACTTCTCTAGTTCAGAAAGTAGCCAGTTACCAAATAACTGAATACTCCACATAGGAAACCCGTAAGCAGCTTCAAAACAGTGAT
This sequence comes from Hylia prasina, assembly GCA_013397195.1. Lineage (NCBI taxonomy): Eukaryota > Metazoa > Chordata > Aves > Passeriformes > Sylviidae > Hylia > Hylia prasina. The sequence continues at coordinate 193,440 of VYXD01002156.1, read as the reverse complement.
AAAACAATTACTGCAGATTCAAGTGAAAGAGAAACCCCAAAAGCTCTCTGGATATTCTCCAAGATATCCCAAAATCCATCTGGTTTTGGCCAAATCAAACCCATATTCTATTTTACAAAATGTACAAACCAAGTGTTAATTTAGATGAACACGCTTTCATTGTGATTTGAATCGTTACCCAAGAGTTTGCTTCTCTTTTCTGGAAAAGTGCTCTCACCTGCATTTCATGAGCTCAGCCCAGGGCAGCATCCAAAAGGGATGAGACATTATTGAAACCACCAGAGGACAACAGATCAGGCAGAGTTTGGAAATGAACCCATTTCCCATTTCCACTTTGGACCACAGAAACAACGTAAGACAATCATGAAAAAAAGTTCAGCAGAGATTCTCACTCCCTTCCCAAGGAAATCCCACCTCAGTCAGAAAATTCATTCCTTGGCAAGATTCTGCCACAGGCATTTATCAGCTCCTGTCCCTTCCTTCAGTGAGCGATGCAGCAAGACTTGAAAACGCTGAAGTTTGGATAAGATGATCAAGAGACTGCACCACAGAGAACATAAATGTAAACATTATCCTTGGGTTTGCTATTTTGCAGTTAAAGTACAGTACAAACCCTTTTTCCCCCCCCAACCAGTTCTTCTGTTGGTTTTTTTTGTTGTTGTTCTTTCATAAAAGCACACACAATAAAATATGTACAGAGAGAAGTTAGAAATGTTTGAAAGCATCTTAAAAAAAGTAAATGTGAGACTTAGAATATCTTGAGTGTGCTGAAGGCACCGTTGCTACTCCACTGGGAATGTGTCCTGTCATTTCTCCAGCCCACCAATGCAGAATCCCATCCTGGATTACTCAGCACCAAGAGTTGGAAGGTATCCATGGAAGTTGAGGGCATTCAGGATCTAGAACAGGGTATTTCCTTCAGGACAACAGTGGGACTAGGATTCAGTAGCAATTGAAGTCCAGATTCTTCTTGAACACTTGGAGAATGGGTTTTTTTTAAACATGATAGGCTCTAATGCTACCATTTATCCCAGGGAATCAAACAAAAATAGTAAGAAAAACCAACACATGGATGATTCCCACCAAGAGGAAGTGCAGAGCTGTGAATTAGCTCAGCTACAAACCCAGAGAAACCTGTAAGAATTAATGCTCATCCCTGCTGTTTGTGGGTATTTCCACAGTGCTGACAGCCAAGGGTCAACCACTGCTCAAATGGGCACAAGAGAGAGAAATGTATATATAAAAAATATATACTTTTTATTACTAATTCCATCTATTAATAAAAAAACATCCTTTGTGGATGTTTCTTCAGTGTGTCACACTTGCAAGTAAGAAAGTATTTTCTGGGCAAGGGGTATTTAAGATAACAAAGAGAAGCTTTTTTTGTTTTTAAAGAAAACTTCTCAGAGCCTTTCTATTCCTAACAGTGTTAAATGGAGTTACAAACCTATCAAATGAAAGAGATTTTAATGCCACTTTTCTGCTGCCACTTTTCCCTGGTGTAGCTACATTCAGCCTACCACGGAACTGGTAAGTCAGAGGTTACAATCAAATCTGCAGATGTGGTTTTTGACAGCAGTCAGGAACAATCCACTCTCATTGGGAAGGAAATTCACACTGGATCAGAACCATCCGAGCCTCCCGACGGACAGGAAGGAGCACAACCCTCCCCAGCCACAGCAGCTCAGGGGCACAAACCACAACCACAGGGCACACCCAGAGCTCCAACAGCCCAGCAGAGGGGAGGGATTGTGCCAGGAGCCCTGCAGGCTGGGCACACTCAGAACTCTTCCTCCTCCAGGGCGAAGTTGTTCTGCTTCTTGCGCACGTTCCAGTGCAGGCACTGGGCCAGGCTCTCGAACCAGTCGCTCACGGGCTCCCGGCAGCAGATGGAGGGGAGGGGGTAGCAAGAGGTAGTGATGCTGATACTGCAAAGGCACAGGGCAGTCAGGACAGCAGCAACGTGAACAAATCCCACCCTGCACAGCACTGAGTCACTGCCACACATCAGCCCTGTCACCCAGAATTTTTACAGCTTTCTGAGAATTTTTAGTCTTCTGAGGATCTCTGAAGTTTTCTGACTTTTCTAAAGCTTTTCGAATGTTCACGTGTGGAAGTGGAGTCTTTCAAGGACTTTGTTAAAGAAACAATCTTTCTCAAGGAGAGACATTTGATGGACTTTTGTCTCTGCCAGTGTGGATGGAGAGGTGTAACTTCTCCCTCCAACCCAGGGGCAATCCCTGGAAAACTATAGAAACCCTGGTTGTAAATAAACTCTCTCTTTCCTGCCTCTGGAGCTCACTTTGTGTGCTGTGACTTCATTCCGTGCCCTGTAGTGACACAGCTTCCCATCATCACTGAGCACAAGGAAAGCTGCTCTCAGCTGGGCTTTAAGTAAGGGGCAGAGCTCTGGGGACACTTTCTGTGACACCTCTGGGAACTCCTCCAAGGCATCCTGCAGCCTCTGGCATCACCCACACAGGGACAAAGGAAACCACCTTGGCCTTTTGGTTTCAAGTTTTAAGCAATAAGCCCAAGGATTCCAGAGTGTAACCAAGGGCCCAACCTTGTGTTTGAGACTTTACTGGGCTCCTGAACTCCTTTTTAGACGATCCAAGCTCAGAGGAAATAAAACCTGTGCAGGATGGAGGGTTGCACCAGCTCTACATTTTCCTTCATGGCAACTTGTGTGGGCCAAGAGGACAAAGGACATTGAATAACAAATCTGCCAATCCCCTTCCCAGAGCTGCCTTTAATCACCTCCACCTCCTGAACACAAAACTGAGGGACTTCACACCCTTCTGCTCACTCAGAGCAAGTGGCCACAACCACTCCCAGTTAACCCAGCTTCAAACCTGTGGAGTTTTTCAGCACCTATGCTCACAGGCAGCTCCTGTTGCTTTGTATCTTTCTGAATTCCTAAGACTTATCCTGAAGTGAAAATTTACAGAGTTTTCTAAAGATATGCCCATCTTCCTTGCCAAGCATGCAATGTTTACAGAGTCTGCACATTTCACTTGCTTTTATGGGAAGATCTAAAGAACTCAAGTTAGGAATTAAATCCTTTTAGTGCAGTTTGTGCTCTAGGAGGTGTTAGGTTTATAAAAGCTTCTTCCTTCACTGCCAAAAACCCTTTTGGCAGATGTTAGAGAATGAGGGAGCTGCATGAATCAGGATTTTCTATACTTAGAGATAATACAATCAGAAAAGAGGTTTGACCTGTCTCCATGGCATATTTCCTGCCTCTTCCTTCCATCAAACGAAACCCACGCCGTGTTCCTGGCATCTGGGGAGAGCATAATCTGAAAAACAGCAATCAGCTGAACTTCAGGGCCAAAATTCAAGAGCAAGGAACAAACACCTCCTCCATCCTCCCTCAGAGTGCAGAAACACCACTCAAGCTCCAAACCTTTGGGTTTTGTTTATAAAGATGTATTTTTCTATATGCACCAAATGCCTTTTTTATAAGTACAAGGTCATAACACTCACAGACCTTCCAGTCCCAGCCAGTTCAGTTTCTGTGACTTTAATTCAGTCACAGGAGCTGACTTAGCTTTTCTTTCAAGAAAAGTAATGAAGGTAATCTAGAAAAATATAGAGGTTTTAATACATAATGAATCCAAACCTGTCAAATTTAGGAAGTTTGGCTCCTATTTAAATTACATTCCTATTTAAAGAATTATCCCCTGGCCAGTAACACCCACTGACACGAAAGTGTAGGCTGAGAGCAGTGCCATGAATAAACATTGAATTTATGTGGTAAAACAGGAACAAAAAGTCCAGAACACACTCATTTCTCAATGCTAATCCTCTAACATCCCTAGGAGCACTTCCACATCAGCTCCCTTTCCACTTAGGCAGGCTGGTAACAGAGACAAAAGGAGAAAGGAGTTCTTCTTTGCACAAGAGTATTTTTCCAACATACCCATTAACCAAATCTATTTGATATCCAGCTATTAAATGTCTTTTTTTCTGCAAGACAACATTAACAAAGCTAAATACTGTGTTGTAGATAATGCTACCAGTTTATCCTTAAGATCTGCAATATTTCTGCATGAAAGGGGAATTTCTGCTTCCCTCCAGCACTGATCATTTACAGGCACTTCAGCCAAGGTTATGGAATATTTTTCAGAATGCAAACGTAGGAATTCCCATTTTGTAGAATGTTACAGAGCTACAGTCCAGTTGGCAAGGTGTGAAGTACTCCACTGGTGGGTAAATTCTTCTAAAGAAAGCCACAATCCTGAACCAGACTTGCTCTGACCCTGCTCCAAGTGAGAGGAAGCAGAGCCACAGGACACCTCCCACCCTCCCCACATTCCTGCGGCCGCTCCAGGAGGTTTTAACCCACAAGGAGAAGTAAAATGACAGAAACCAACCTTGAGTTCCACTCCAGCAGGAACCACAATGGGTCTGAAGGACAGGGAGTGGGGGCAGATGGGGGTGATCATGATGGCAGGGACGTTGGGGTGGATCATGGAGGCTCCAGCCGCGGCGGCGTAGGCGGTGCTGCCGGTCGGTGTGGACACGATCACCCCTGGGGACAGCAAACAGGACAGGGACATCAGCA
>VYXD01002156.1:178271-188623 GCA_013397195.1 Hylia prasina | reverse complement strand
CCCCTGGACCCCGGGGGACACCAAACGGGCCGGGCCATCAGCACAACCCCCTGATGCCTGGGGACACCAAACAGGACAGGCCATCAGCACAAACCCCTCAGTCCTGGGGGCAGCAAACAGGACAGGTCAGCAGCTCTAAAAACCAGGGATTGCTCCCAGGGACACTAACACATCCCACCCTCACTCTGGGGACACCAAACAGGACAGGGACATCAGCACAAACCCCTCAGTCCTGGGGGCAGCAAACACGACAGGGACATCAGCACTGAAGCAGGGATTGCTCTGGGGGACACCAACACATCCCATGCTAGCAAAGTGAACCTCTCCTGCTGGATTTCACAGCTCAGCTGCAGCCCAACACTCACGAAGTGAGAAACTCCCCCTGATCCTGCCACGTGGTTTCAGAAGTTGCACAAACTCAGGTTACACAATTTTGTAATAGCGACTTTCATTTTTTTCTTTAAGGGTAAGAGCTTTAAAGATTAACTCCTGTCGTGCATTGAGACTGTTTGCCTTCAGCAAATCCCAGATATCCAGACCAATCTTTTCTGAGCTATTTCTTACCCTCAGCCTGAAATACAACACCCAAGAAAAGAGCTACTTGCCCTTGCATGCCCACCAACAAAATCTTTCAGCACCTAAAGCTTCACCGTGGGAATGAACACACCCATTTTCTTTGCACACTCATGTTTGCTATCAGCAGTGACCTGGAGCTCTGTTTCAAAAAGAGAGAAACTCCTCCAGGAAAGCCCAGCAGGCTGGCCCTGAGCTGGGACAGCTCCAGCAGCACTCACCATCTCCCTGCACTGTGGTTATCAGGTGCCCATCCAGAAACACATCCACGTTGGACAGGTAGGAGGAAGGGCCACGATCCACCACAACTTCATTGAGGACCTGCCACGACACCAAACATTACCCCAGCCTGCTGCTGCTGCCTTGGCAATGAAAAAAATGTCAAAAACAGAACATGCTTTGCAGATCTCCTAAAAATCTGTGCTGATTGAGTACCTCCAAATTAAAGTCTCTTTACACTTCTGTCCTGTTGAGTGCCAGCTGAAGTTTTGAGATGTTAAAGAATTAGTCCCAGGAGCTGGTCACTAACAACATGCAGGGTTTTTCTTCTCATTTATAAAAATGTTTGGTGTGTCTGACTTTAGAACTACTACTTTGTTTTCAAAATAGAAGGAAAGTTAGACTCAAGCTTGGAGATAACTTCCAGCCTAAACAATTCTGTGAAATTATTTCTACAGCAAAGTATGAGACTAGCACTTCTGACTGCACAAAGGAAATGTGTGCAGCAGCTCCTCAGCACTTAGAGCACATTCTGGGCTGGAGCAGCAAGGACCAGCCCCACACTGCTGGGGGAGAGTTTTACTGAAACAAGTACAAATTCCAAACAACAGATGGGCTCCTTTGGCTTGTTTTGCCCTCTGACCTGATATTGCATAATTTGCTTGCCCACTTCTTTCTCCAGGTTTGCAGACACGACTCCATTTTCCTCTATGCCATTCTGCACTGTGCTTTTCTCCCTGTGCTCCTTCACCACCTTCACCTTGAGCCTGCTCCGGAGAACGAGGGCTGCATTGCCTGGAGGGGAGACACAGGGAGAGCACCCAGAAATGAGAGTGCTGGCACAGGAAATAACCCCAGCAATGACTAACACGCTCTGTGAAATGCCATCCACCTATTCCTGAGCTTTCAACACTCCCAGTTTCATTCACAACATAATTGGCTACACTTGGCTGAAGCTCAAAACTGATTTTTAGTAGCAACGAGCAAAAAATCGAAGTCAAATTTCAAGCCAGTTCCTTCCCGCTTTTCTCATTATGCAAAAAAGAAAATTCAAATTTTATATAGACATGATTAAAAAGGGAAAACACTCTTGGGCTCATAAGACAAAAGCTAAGCTTAAAGAAAATTAAAGCATTAGAAACATGTATTAAAAGATAACATTCTAGTGAGAGTTTTATACATCTTTTCAGGAATCTACTTTGGACGCAACTCAAATAACCTCATGTTGAAGAAACAAAGAATTTATTTCTTCAAATATTTTATTTCCTTGACTTCTCAATATTTACACACTGCACTTTATTTCTATGCTTCATTGCCATTTAACATAAATGCTTCATTATCTTACACTTATTTACTCCATAAAGTTATTTTTTAGCCCTTTTCCTTTACAGAGCAGTACAGAGAGCAGCACTGGATGCAAATGCATTGCAAAGCTTCTGCTAATTTAAGATACATTTCTGGTAACTTAAGATTCCTCTTAATTTCAAATACATTTCTCAAGTTTCAGATCTTAAGGGCCAACCTAAAAGAGTTGATTAAGAAAAAGTAACAAACAAACACCACACCCTGTCCCCTTAAATTTACCTTCTATAACCTGAGTGACTTGGGACTGAAAATTCTCAAAATTGAATGGAGTAAGAAATCCAAGGGATCCCAGATGAAAAGCCATAACTGGAGGCACACTACCCTATCAATAAAGAAAAGAGTTTTAAAGCTACTCAGTCAAAGCAAGCCACACTTCAACTATTTGCCTGTAAATATTGTGACTATTGATGAAACTTCAACTGTGCTTAATAAAAAACAACACATTTGACATTCTTTTCACAAGAGGGAATGGAGAACAAAAGACAAATGCTGCACTCAACAACAAAGAGGGGATGGGGAAAGCACTTTTAAATACTTCTAAAAGAAAAGGTTTATGGGTCTATTTCCCATCAGAACCAACCTGGAAAAGTGAAGAAGCATAAAGCAAGGTCCCATCTCCTCCCAGGCAAATGATAAAGTCTATCTGATTGGAGATATCATCATAGTCTAGGAGCAACATTGAAATAAAAAGTTTTGAATTAAATTGTGTCAACAATCTTAATTTCCTAACAAAAAACAGGAAGAAAAACTACAATTTGCAGCATGCAAGCATCCCCTCACAAATATATAAAAAAGCACTACTAGGATGTAACAACTGGCTGCAAAAGACACAAAGTTCTACAAATTTCCCCAACAACTAAGAAAACACCAAGACAAAAAAAAAAATACACTCCAGCTGTCCTTTCAAAAAAATCATCTCCATACCTTCTCTGAAGGTGCAAAATTTCTTCTTCACTGGTCCAAAATTCTCATCATTAGCTATAGCAGGGTCTTCCAATACTTTTTTTTCTACATACACTATCATATTGTTCTCCTGAAGAGAGAGAAAATAACCTTGTCAGGGACCTAACAACACACTTGACTCTCTCCATTATTTCCATTAATTTAAGACATATAAATAATATTTAGTGTTCTGCATCTGCTGGCTGTTTTTAATGTGTGGCCTGATCCCAATGAGAATTTTGCAGCATGCACAGACCATTTAACAAATTAAAGCTTGGCATGTAGATTACATGACAGAGCAACATTCTGTGTTTTCTCAAGGCTTGGAGGTTTAAGCTTTTTATATCCCATTCCTGTAATTTAGAACTGCAAACAGAATGGAAGTTTTTACTTCAATAGTTTTAATTTTAAGCTTCACATTGATCTTAACTTCTGCAGGACATCTTAGCACACCCAGTGGCAGTGGGTATAAAGATTTGCTTGCACAAATTCTGCACAGAACGAGCAACTGGAGAGAAATGAGGTGTAATTTCTGTTTTCTCACCTCAGTGAGGTACACACAGAGCTCTTTGAAGGGCTGCAGCAGACTGGCATCACGGATCTTCTTAATCACAAGGACACTCTTGGGAGGTTTGTTCCATGTCAACCGCTGGCTTGCTGGATCCTGAATGTGCCTGGGGGACAAAAAAATCCCCAAACATCACCACATTTTGGTCTGACACCTTTCTGACCTGGCAAAAATACATCCTGCAGTGTGGAGAGCACACAGCCCTACACACCAGGCAGGGCAAGGCAGTAATTCACATTGCAGTGATGTTTCTCAGCTTTACCACATGCAGGTGATAACCCAGAATTAATAATTCTGGTCCCTGCTGCCCTGTGAATGACCTGTGCCAACAGAGACCTGAACAGAAGCACCACAAAAACTCTCAGATCAAGTTCCTCAACTGTCTGAGACCACAGTGCTGCTTTCCTCCTGTCTTAGTGCTGACTCAAAGCAGAAACATTCAATTAGAGGACCTGAAAAAGTCACAGTGCCGTTTTTTTCCCCCCATCCAATACTCTAAGTCAAACAGCTTCATGCAAATTTAAAATTCATTTTATTTCAGTGCTCACATTTGAGATACAAACACAGCAGAAACTAAAGGTTAATGCAGGGCTCTGATATCAATAATGCTGACAAGAACTAGGGATTGCAGCACTGAATAAACCCAGAACTACCACCAACTTCATTCAAACAAAAGCCAGTCTGCCTGTCTCAGCTGTACTCACCATGCGGTTGTACTGAATGGAAAGTTATTCATAACTTGCTTTAAGATCTTCATGTTTCTTTCCAGGGCTCAGGCAAATGCAACAGCTCCAAATAAAATAAAAGGCTGAGGCTTTTATCACTTATTAACAACTGCAACCTCAGAAGAATACATTTTTCCCTGAAAATTGTTTCTTCTGTTGAAGATTTCAATCAGTTCTGGTAAAGAGTTGTGAGGCTTTACAAAAAATCCTGTGTAAAACTTGTACTCCAGCTCTTTGAGGCAAGGTTTCATAAAGAAAATCCCATTTCAAGAAAAATAAACAGGTATTTGATTTCCCCTTCTCTCAAGAGCACATGCCTCTGATCCTTTTTTCACTGAGTATTCATTCAATTCATCTGCTCACCAAAAAGCAGGCTTGCAAGTCCTAGAGCTGCTGGAGGTATTGAAAGAGACATCCAGCCTTCCCTAACTTAAGCCTGCACATAAAAACTACAATTTTCTGTTAAAAATAATCCCTCCAGCGAGGAGAGTTTAACAAAATAACCCACAGAAGAGAGTAAAAAACACCAACAAGGTTTTGCTTGTTTTCAAAACCCACAAAACCTCGTGGGCAGTAAAAGTAATTTCCAATTTGCTTTTCAAGCAGCCCTTGCCTTCAGCAGCCTGGGGGCAGCTCTGCTCCCAGCCCTGCCTGCCCAAGCTTTTCCCTGGCACAATCCTGGCCCTGTCCTTATATCCCAGCCCGGGCCAGCCCCTGGGAGGAGCAATTCCTCAGGTCAGGTGGGTAAACACAATCTGGGCTGGCTTTCAGCTGCACTGCAGCACCCCAGGGCTCTTTACAGCACCAGGGGAGAATGAGGAAGCTCTGAGCTGCCAAAGGGAGGGATTTGTGTTACACTTTTCCCAGAAAGGGTTAGATATCACCAGGAAGGTTACAGTCTACAGAGGTAGATATTGAGGCAAATAAATAAGGACTGTGATATTTTATAGTTAACTGGAAGAGCAATTAAATAAAAGTTTTTTAAAGGGGCAAAAATCACGGGATGGTTTGGGTTGGAAGGGCCTTAAAGCACACCCAGTCCCACCTTCCTCCATCTCAGATGGCTCCAAGCCATAACCTGGTCTTGGACATTTCCAAGTGGGGCAGCCACAGCTTCTCTGTGCCAGAGCCCCCAAAAACAGGGACCACTACCTTGGTTAAACCCTGAAATTCCTCACCTGGCCAAGTCAAGACCCCATGTATTAAGTATATAACAACTGGTGTAGAAAACAACACTTTATGCTACCCAACCTACAAAATTCAAATGTTTCTTTGCCCACTATGTGTGCCTTAACTGCACACTTATCAACAGTCTAAAAGCAAACTTGCTTTAACTGAAAGTGCCAGAGACCAAACACAAAAATTCAAAGTACAAATTCAAACATCAACACCAAGGGAGGGAGAAGGCCTCTCTCAGATTTCACAGCACACAGAACAGTTCCTCTTCCTCCCCTTGTGGTGCCCAGAAGAATTTTTATTGAGTTGGAAATATGAGAGTTGACATTTTAGACACCAAACTATGGATTGCAGACCACGCCAGCTTGGCAAAGCTGTCCTCAGGATGGCAGGCAACATGAAAACCTCTAAAGATCAGGTAAAATACAAACAGGGCTGATGAGGGGGTGAAAAAGGTGGAATCAGTGGAATAGCAAAGTGTTTTCTTGGCCACAGAAGGAGCACAGGGCCACTGGTGGGATGAGTACTCACATAATGGTTTTAGGATTCTGCAGCATGCAGGCCTTTGGTCCAAACGTGGTCACTGGGCATGGTCCATGCAAGGAACGTGTTCTCCTGAAGGCAGAGAAAATAATCAGTGAGTAAAAGAGATGTGCTGACAAACTGGGTCTGTGTGGCTGCTCAAACACCAAACCCTCCTCTCAACCAGCTGCACAAAAGCACTACAGGGCAAAGTGCATTTCTTAAACCTACATGAGCTGCCCAGGCAGGGTAATTTTACAGAACAGCTCTCACATTCCCAATGGCTGCACCAGTTCCCAAGTGACACCAGTGGGTTATGGAACCAAAAATGTGTGTGCTATTTTCATCTGCTGAAAGCAGTTGTGGAAATGGGTTTTTTTGTTTGTTTTTTCTTTTCTTTATCTCTTGTTACTCTGGGGGNGGTGTCAGGTCATTCCCCTGACTCTGTCAGGGTTTTCTGGGCTTTTTTGTTTGTTTCTGGTTTACTTGTCTTTTTGTACTATTACATTTGTATTTTTAATATTCCCAGTAAAAGAATTGCTATTCCTATCCCCAAATCTTTGCCTGAAAGCCCTTAACTGCAAAATCACAATAATTTGGAGGGAGGAGGGCTTACATTCTGCATTCCAAGGAAACTCCAGATTTCCCTAGTGGATACTTGTCTGCTAAACCAAGACACACTAGAACAACACTTGCATTCTGTGTTTCTCAAAGCACTACATCTAACCTAAATGCACATTTTTTTAAAATGACTGAGCCTGGTATATATACAGCTAAAACAGCTCAATGAGTGCTCTTCCCCTCACTGAGGGCAGTAATGTACAGACATTGGGTTCCCCAGTGTGTGACTTGAACAACATTTACCAGGAGCTCTCCAACACCTTCAGATGTTTTTGGCATGGCCAAGTCACAGTGATGTGTGCCATTTCAACACCCTTAACAAATTCATCAAACAAATCCTTTAAGGCACGTGGAGATTTGTATCTGCAGCATCAGGCTGCAATTTTGAACAGGTTGAAAAGAAATTGCTATTTTCCCCCCATTTATTTCTGTAATAAAATCTTTGTCTTCACATAACAGGGGCTCTGAGGTGTCATTTGTCCTCAAAATTGAATCCACCCGGACACAGGGTTATTCCTGGCTCTAGGATGAGATTATTTTTCTGGAGAAAGGCAGAACTCTTCTGCCTCACCTCCCTCCCAAACTGCTCCAGCAAAGCTGAAACTGGGAGCAAAACGTGCTCAAGCCATGGAACTGCTGAAGCATTATGTGACTGCTATTAGAATTATTCTGTTATAAAGAAGGGGAAAACATTTCTTTCCTGGGCTTAATTCAATCACATCTTGCTTGTAACAATCATCACTGCTGGTGCCTTCTATTGTGTGTTACAAAGTGGCTCAGACCAGCCTGATGACTCACTCCTAGAGCTAAAAAACCCCTCAGAAATCTAATAAAAATCAAAACCAGATCACAGGTTAAACATATAATTAAGAAACAACAGCAACATCTTATTTGTTCCTTGCCTAATAAATTATGCCAGTCTAACATCTGAATTCCAGTAACAAAACCAGAATAATTTCTTTTCCAACTCTTAAGTCCAGGCAAGTCAGATAAAAGCATTACTAAACGTTTTATAAAGTTTACCTTATTTATATTAAAACAGAAAAATGAGCAAGGCCCGACATAACAAGAGATTAATGTGTCAATGTGGGCAAAAGGTTGATAAGTTTCTATCTGCTTGTGCACAATTACCCTTGGCATTAGGATGGTTAAATAACACCCTGGCAGCATCCCCTCCCACTTCTTGCTTCACTCCAGCTTCTCCCAGATAACTGTAATTTTTGCTTTCTCCCAACACAGGCCATTATTTGATGCCGCTCCCAGTAATTGGCCAAATTCTGTTCCCATGTGAGGCATTAAATATCCACGTCTGACCTTCAGGACATTCCAAAAGTTTCCTCTGCAAGCCCTATTTAATAAGTGGTGTAAATTTTCCCTGGGATTTCTCTTGGTTATATCAGTACTCAATAAAGACCTCGAGTGAACAGAATTTCAAGTTTTTCGTGGTCAGGCTAAGAATGAGCAGCAATGCCCTGGAAATTATTCATCTTTTAGGGAAATCTGCTTATCAGTTCCCAGCAGCTGGGCAGATACCTGGAGCTGAGCAGCACTTCCTAACAGCCTGCAAAATGCCTTGAGACAATTTAGCTCTGCAGTGAAGACAGCCAGTGAATGACTGCAGAACAATAATCCTAATGAAGGAAATGCTCAGCAGCAATTACCCTGATTCAAACCCACAACGGACAGAGCCCTGCTGGTTGAAAATGCAGCTGTTTAGCTAGAAAATAATACAGAAAAATTTAGACCACATGGTCTTCTATGCAGATTGACTGAAAGGTTTCAGTAGGGAAGGGAAAACCACCAGTTTTACAGCACAATTTAAATATCAAGTTTTATATATTGACCATACACACAGCACCAGAGCTACCACAGAGCACAGCCCTCAGAAAACATTTCCCAGAAGCATCAAATGCACTGAACTACAAGCACACAGCAGTTATTTTCCCAACCTTTCAAGGCTTTTAGTTTGCCTCCCCTCACCACAAAGCCACCCCCCGTGCTCTTCAGCCTCACCAGCGTGTGCTCTTGTCTCCCAAGAACATTCCTACCAGCAAAGCAGGAGCTCTGAACAGAAATTCCATCTGCTGAGCAGCTCCCTCGTGGCTCTGCCCATTCTTTAGGGACAGTCACAGCACAAGGAAGGTGAAGTCCTGCTGTGCCTCCCACAAGATCCAGACACGGCGCTGCCCCTGCCTTGCTGTTCAATATTTACAGCAGGTCCAAAGATCACCAAATCAAAAGTTCTACCCACCCTGTCCACATGACAGGAGCCTTGCAATGAGATCAGAACTTTGGTCCAAATAGAGAATGGGTGTTTCTCACTGCTCAGAAACTGCAAACACAACTTTTTGCTGCCTCATACGTAACCTAACACACAGGTTTTTAACACACAGCACTGAAGTTTTTTGTAAAAGTCTGAAGAATTGTCTCTACTGTTGGCTGATTATTTTTTGGAGACTTTGAGCTCTGCAGAGACACCTGTTTTGACAAGCCATGAAACTTTGATTCTGAATTTGCTCTTAGTTAACACCCCACCTTCAACTCCCCACCTTCGTTTTGAACCTCCGAGGCTCACCTTAAGAATCCCTCCTGGCCATATTAAAAAATATTAAAATCTAGTTAAGTTCATGTATTGTAGCAACAAGGGGAAGGAGCAGGGGCCTCACCTGAATTCTTTGGTGCTTCCAAGGGCTGGTGAAGCCGACAAACTCCGTGACTTGGCTCGGCCCCGGCTGGTGCTGCCCCACTCCTCATCGCCGTGACACGCCGAGCAGTGGTAGGCAGAGTCTGAGCTCCCCTCAGCCTTGCTGGCACACAGCTTCTCCCGACTCATCTCCATGCTGGAACTGAAGGAACCTCAGCCAGAGAGAAATTCAATCCCTGTGGTGGAGAGGGAGAGGGAAAAATCTCAGGATCCGTAAAGGTAACAGAGTTTTCCTTTAAATTCGAGTTATGCTTTCAGCTGGCTCCAAGAAAAACGGAAGCTTTGCTAAGACAATCCCTCTTCTCTCAGAAGACAACATGCTGAACATCAGAAAATTACTGGAGTTGTGCTTAACATCAAGAAACTCCTGGAATTGTGCAGAAGAGGAGCGTTGCTGCCGAGCTGAGCTGGTGCTTTGAGCCATCCCCCTGCTTTCTGCAGCTCCTGCTCCCTGGTCAGCACTGCCGACCAAGGTGGAGTTTTCCCAGTGGTTTTTAGAATTGTTTTTCAGCAATTTAAGTGCTTTAGAGTCCCTGCAAGAAAATCTGGAGGAGCACGTTACACTAAGCACAGAGTTCACCCACACTAATAAAGACCCCTCCAAAGAATCTGGGAAGTTCTTCAAGGTAATCAGAAGTTCCTGGAATTAAAAATGACCAGTGTGTTCCCAGACTGAGAAGAGGCTCAGTACAAAGTTGTTCCAACACCAGCACAGATTCGTGTCTTCAGTTACACAAGAGATAAAACTAATTTCTTTTAGATATTGAAAAGAAAGAAAAGCTTTAACTATGTGCCAAGGAATCAAGGCTCAGGAAAAACTATTAAGTCTCCTATTAGGTGATATTTATATTGAACAGATTAAATAGAATAAGAGTTAAAAAAAAAACCCTGCCAGATAATGCAACAGAAATAACCTTAATAAGCCTCAGCTTTTGAA
>VYXD01002156.1:160032-175343 GCA_013397195.1 Hylia prasina | reverse complement strand
TCCCTGAAGCAATCTCACACTTCCTACCTCCAACCATCTCAACTCTCCAAACATCCCATCTCCCCACCTCCCACCATCCCATACCTCCCACCTCCAGCCATCCCATCCTTGAAGTCACCTCACCTCCCACCATCCCATCTCCAGCCATCCCATCCCTCCCACCATCCCACATCTCCCACCACCCCATCCCTCCAGCCATTTCACCTCTCACCATCCCACCTCCACCACCCCATCCTTGCAGCCACCTCACCTCTCACCATCCCACATCTCCCACCATTTCACCTCTCACCATCCCACCTCCAGCCATCCCATCCCTCCAACTACCCCATCTCCCCCATGCCACGTCCCCAGCCATCTCACCTCCACTGTGCCCTCTCAGGTCAGGCACAGACTGCACCATCCCTTCCTCTCCCCCTGCCTTTTGCCTTCCAGCTTACACCACGCCCTTTGCCAAGGGTGTGGCTGTTGGCTCACGCTTCCATCACACCCTGCTCACATCTCCCTGAAATACCTGTCATGAACTTTTACCTTAATCAGGCCTTTCATCATTGGGTAAATGCTCTTTCTGACACAAAACTGTTTGACAGCCCACACCACTTCGTGAGGATCACTCCATCTCAAGTACAGACGTAAAGTGGTGAAATGTAAAAAAAACATTTTCCAGTCTGTACTTGAACTAAAAAAAACCCAAAAAGTTTTGGTACCTCAAAATCACCACGAGCTTTGTCACAACTTCAGCAGAGGTAGGATCGAGCTGCTGAATGGATGCCAGCAAGAAAACAATTCTTCAGTTACCAAACCTATCAGGTTCTGTAATTTCAAAATTATATCTTCTGTTTTAAAGAGGCCACACTCAAGCATGAAGCTCCCTGGATATATCACACCAGGATAAACCCACACAGTAAGAGCAAGTTACACCACATGAGAATGTGGCACTTGGGGATTTTTTTTTCTTCTTCCTTTATGTAGTAATTTGTTTTTGGGGAACCAGGGAGCTGTAAATAACTGATGGTCAGTAAAGGCTGAAACAAACTTGAGAAAGAGGAAGCAGTGGGTTGGTATGGGAAAACACCACTGGCCATGTTACACCACTCTTGAAAGTACAGGGTTTTGAGCCAAAATTTGTCTTTAGCCCTTCATTCCAGAGTCCAGTGTGCAAGGAATTAAGGCAAGAATACACAGCTCTGTGGGGTTAATGATATCTCAGAGCCTCAAATGTCTTCAATGTGCTGAAAGGGATTCTCAAAGTGTAAAGGGACACCAGAACATGACACTAGGCAGCAGTTCTGCTTTAGGGAGTCAAAGCACTGCCCTGAGACCTGAAGTGAAAAACCATCCCAGCAGAGATGCTCAGACACAGAAGCTCTGCCAGCCACCACCCACTGACCAGAGGAGCTCTTGGGATGGACTTTTCCAAATTCACCAGGGTGAAAGTGCTAAATCCCCACTACAGCCACCACAGTTTACTTTGGCTGCTCCAAAATAAACCCTTCAGGTGGCAGGTTGCTCTTCCCACAGCGCAGCAACATCCCTGCGGTTGCTCAACATTTTGTAAGAGGCCGGAACTCCGCAGCACGAGGAGCTCTTATCCCTGGTAATTGGTGGAGATAAGACTGCTAAGCAGCTGAGCCTGTCCTATTTATAAAAGGGCTGCAGTTAAAACAGCAGCTCTGAGCTGGGCAAGTTCAGCAGCGACCTTGGGAGCTCTGCTGGGGTGTTGGGATGAGTGTCCCGGGCTGTGACAGCTCTTCCCCCACAGACTGCAGTGACAGGAGAAACAGGAGAGGTTTAGGTCCCTTTCAAACATCTCCTCCCTGACACCATGAGCAGAGGGCTGTAGCTCAGCCCTCTAAGCCAGGTTGTGCTCCCCTTCTCCCAGGGAAGAAAACAGAGAGGAATGTTGGCAGGAACTTGAGAAATGTTCCTGCAGAACAGAAAAAGCAGAAAAACATTCTGCTATTTTTTTTTCCTACTAGGGCTCTCAGTTCCTAGAAATAACAAAAAAAGATAATTTCACAAAAATGCTGTTGTTTGACAACTTGCACAGATGTGCCTGATACAGAAGCTCTGTTCAGCCTCCACCTACGTCCCAAACCTCCTTCCAGCAGGAGGCATTTCCACTGAAATGCCTGCCACAGGAAGCAATTAGCAAATTGTCTCTATTAACATCTAGCACAGTTGAAGAACATAGTTCTTACCTCTCAACCTTAATTTCAAACAGCCTCTGATGACTCAGAATTCCTGAGGGATCATAAGAAGTAAAAAGGTACCACAAAGCCTAAATTCTGATGGAGATGGTGGCACATGATTGTGACAAATAAATTATTTCCCAATGGTCACACACTGACACAAAGGGAAATGCTTTTCATTATTCAGGCTGATTACCAACACCTCCAATCGTTATGCAAATGTCATTGTCCCAATTTTGAGGCTGAACTACATTAATTGACTTGCATAAGGGTTAATAAATCTGAGATGAGTGAGGGAGTGTTGGCCTGATACCCAAACTCCATCCCCAGATCACCTCTGAGGGTGTCAGGGTAGGACTGGGAGCTGCTGGCAGCCAGGAAAGGAAAGTTAGGTGAGAGAAGTGGAGAGATTTTGAAAAGTCTAACATGAAGGGGAATATCAAAATATGCAGCCAGGACTTACTTCCTGTCTCAAGGCAGGATGTGGAGGAGAGATTTGAGATTCAGCTTGGGGTGTTTGGGAGGTGCTCTGTGTCTCCCTGAGTGACTAATGGAGTGTGCGTTTCTGCCTTTAAAACAGATAAAAGCAATTACTTTCCTCTTTATCAACTTTGTCGAGACTGTAATCTCTGTGACACAGGAAATGTGTCGTTGCATGCGCCCCACAAGTGTTCAGAAGTGGATGGGTTCCCAGTTGTAAATAAAATGAATTCTAAAAACTTGTTTACTTGTCACAGCATTTCCCTGTTCCCAGGAAAACTGGTGATTCTTTTGAGGAAAGACCTTGGTTCACAGCAGATCTCGATTCTTTTTAGGAGAGCAGCTTGATGAACTGGAAAATTTAAAGGTTTCTGGTTGCTTCAGTTTCTCAGCTGCTTCTGCAAGCACAGTCCTGCAGCACTGGATTTCACCAAGTTACCAGCAAGATGTGCAGGCCAGAGGAATTAATTCTATTTTCTGTAGGATCCCTTTGAAGCCAAACACCCCTTAAACCTTTATTAGGCTAAACTTTCACACTGGCAAAGTCAACACTGTCTGCAGTTCTGAGTGGAGAGGCTGAGGGGAGCTGTGGGGAGAACCTCTTGGTTTTCTATAAAACACCTTTGCTTTGGGGAGGTCTGGGAACTGCAGTTCCTCCCTGCCCACAAGCCACCAGTGCTTCCAGCATTTATGGCAGGAATACAGGAGAGATGTCAGAATCCCTCCCAGAACTCCAGCTCTCAGTCTTTCAAGGAAAAGGGTTTATTTCTACCACCTGGACTATCATCAGAACACACCCCAACACCATCACAAACTGCTCAGAGATACTGGAATTGCCACTCCAGCTACCAGTTGGCCTTTGATAGGGGGGGACTGGTTGTTCTGGGGCCTTTCCTTGCCAGAAGTCACCCAAGCCCAGCGGGTGAGATAAACACCCTGCTGTGAGGAACTTTGGTCACCAGCTTTCACAACTGCCCAGGCTTTGAAAACAGCCCGAGGAGTGACAGCAAGAGTGAGATGGTTCCTCTGCACTGGATTCCTCTTTGTTATCGTGTGTGACCAGGCACTGGCAGCTGTGCAATGGGCTGAAATAGCAACAGGCACAAGCTCAACAGGTGACAGGAAAAGTGAAACTGCCAAACCCCGTTTTTGTTACTGTCAAGGGAAAGCATTATCACTGCAGGCTTTGTACAGGTGTGAAACACCATGGTTTTATTCCAAATGGAATAAAGATGGTGGGGGGCTCATTCTTTTTTCTAGGCTGCCACAGCAAAACCTCATCCCAAACCAGCTGGCTCAGTAGGTACCAGAATCCTTGGGGCACTGCAAAAGCATCCATCCTGCAGGGAGGCTGATCCTTGTTAGCTCACCAGGAGTTAAACGCCAATTTCTGCTCTCAGAGCCACCAGGGAGCCAATTTGCTGCTTGGTCATTACCAAAGATTTCCTTGCAGCACCGAGACTCTGCAGTTTTCAGTTCAAGAGCTTTGTTGTCCCCAGTCAGCAAAGTCACTGAGGTCACCTCACTGTGTGGCTCTGCTCTGTTGCAGCCGTTGGCTTATCAAACACTCCACCCTTGTATTAAAGACTGGTTAAACCCCCCACAAAACAGTCCAGGGATTAAAAAAGCTGCTCATCCTCTTGTAATTGAGGCTCTTTATTCCTCAGACCTTCAGGTTTGTGCTGCCCTGGGAGTTCTTTGACAGCACAAGAGAGAATTCTGACCAGTGACTTGATATTACCAGGACACTTAAAAAAAAAAAAAATTCTTGTTGAAAAACCTGAAATCTTGATGGAAGATCTTCCAAAGTAAGTGCCTGAATCCAATTTGCTGATGAGGATCAGATGGAGCTTTTCACCAAGAGGAGAGTCAAACTAAGGCCAGTGCCAACACAACATGGACTTGAAGAGGCAGAATTAAGGTTTGGAAAAAGTGTCTACAAAGGGAAAAATTAAATCTAATTCTGAAAACAGAAACAGCTAAACAGTTGATATAATCAGAACAACACAAATGCAGAGGAAATCAGTCTGGAATCCAGAAGCTTCAGCACAAGGTAGGATTCATTCTGAATATGAGCCTTACATCACACTCTTGTGACTGTCAAAAACAGAAATGAAAAGAGACTGGTCTCTGCCAACTTCTGGTTCATTTGCATCAGAATTCTCTATAGCCCAGCATTATTAGCTTCTTCTTTTCATGTATTCAACTCCCTTGTATTTTGCAGATGCTCAGATCACAGATGCATTTGAAAACCTTTCCATTCACCCCCTTTGTTCTAATTCTCAGAAAGGTGATGCAGATATCCTCTGCCTCTGCACAAAAGGAAATATACCTCACCAACACCTCATATTAAAAGAACATCCTGCACTGTAGTTAAATGATCCTTTTTCTTCATAGAAAAGAGCAGGGTAATTTTTCAGATGAAAGAATGACACACTCAGGAGCTCTGCACCTGCATTTACAATAGCCTGGGTAAAATTACTGGTCCTGCTGCCTCAGACAGAAGGCTGAGAGTAACTGTGGCCCCCAGTGAAGCCTCTCTTTTCCCCAAAACATTTTATTAGAAAAAGTACCAGAAAGAAAAGCACCGGCCTATTCTGGTAGGACTGGTTTGTTCTCATGGTTACTAACTACACTCAGACACCCATTTACCTTCCCTCTTCATTCACAGATGATGTTCCTAATTCTGTGGCCAGGCAGATATTTTTAAAAACTGCAAAAAAATCACCCAAGTATCATCCAAAATAACACCTTTGCACATTGTCCTTTCCCAGCAGACCTGCCTTCCCACCTCATTCCCCTTTCTTAACTACCTCTTCCTTAAAAAACGTGTTGTTTTTTCTGAACCCAGCAGGTACCTTTTCGTTTCCTGCAATTTCCAATTTCTCCGTGTAGTGCTCCCCACTCACCACCACGGGTTCCCAGGCACCGAGGCTGATCCTGAATCCCGCTTGCTCTTCCTGTTTTGTCCCTGAGCATCCACCTGTTGTGAAAGAAAACGCTCAGCAGCCAGGTCAGCAACGTCACGTTTGCAAATCCGTGCCTGACCAAGCGCCAGCCACAGGAAAACAGGGCTGGGGATCCCTGAGGAGCTCACACATTCCTCAGGCTCGGTTTTATCTCTGTCACGTCCGCGTCATGTGCAGTGACCCCTCCGGGCAGAGATGCTCAAGCCATGGCACACACACACAGGGTCACCCCTCTGTCCCCAGGGCACCCTGGGCTGGGACAGAGGGGGCAGGTGCTGCTCACCGCACCCCTAAACCCTGCCCCGAGCCCCACACAGAGCTGGGCGCTTTTTGGGGTGTCCTGCAGTTGGGCTCCATGCCCTGAGCCCGTTCTGTGTTTCTCTGAAATCCTGGAAACCAGCGAGGAGCTGCCGTAAGAACGGCAGCAGTGCCCTCTGCTGCTTCTGCCGTCAGGCAAAGCTCCTCGCCCAGCGCTTTAATTAAGCTCAGAAGGTTTTAATCAAGCTCAGAAGGTTTTAAACACCAAAGATGAACTTTTCCCCTGAGCTCAGTAACGCTGTTCCCATCACCTCTGTGAGAGCACAGCCGGGTCAGCTCAGTTTTGTCTTTCCCAGACAATTCCCTGCAGGTCATTTTTAGATCTGTTTGGAACACACAAAAAAATTTGGTTTGCCACTCCTTTACATATTGGATGTAAAGATTGATTAGTACGGAAGAAATGAATCCTCCTCATCTTCATGTCTGTAAATTAATGCAGAAAATTCACATTTCACCCTGTGAAGCTTAAGAGGGCCAGGAGGATGTGGCAGGAGGTGCTTTGCAGGTTTTACAGAAATACTGCCTGTAAATCCCCTGACAAGAGCAGCTGCCCATCCCCAAACCACTGAAATACAACGTGCCCTGGGGGGCATCTTTGCTGCTACAAATGATTTATTGGGGAAATTATGGTGTTTGCTCACTGTGTTCCATCAAAGTGGCCTCTCAGCACGTGCATTAAGCTACTCCACACCCCACAAATCCACTGGAACTAGTGCCATATAGTCCATATATTCCTATATTGTATATATTTATATACTCATAATTTCTCCTGTATTTTTCCAGCCTATATTTTGGCGTCTCATTTGCCCTCGGGAGCGAGAAAGACCCTTACATTTGCCTCGTGGATCACTGGGACCAGTTCCCCGGCCAAACTGGGCGCCAGCACCAGGTGGCAGCAGAAGCCGCATCCCGGTTTTCTCTCTCTGACACGTTTTCCAGGAAAAAAAAGGAGAATTTTGTCCCATTATCCAGCACCACGGCGGATTTGGTGCGGTTTTCACGCTCCTCAGGGGAAGATACCTCGCCAAAGGAGTGAAATACAGCAGTTATTGATCGGTTATCGATGAGCAGCATCTGTTCTGTGTCAATAAAAACATCCCAGCACAGGGCAAAATCCACAGCTAAAAAGCTTCTGATGAACTTCAGGGTCTTGTTCCCTACAGCTCATATTTGTTTCCTTCTATAAAACCAGCAAATTCAAGCACATTCTGTCAAACATCCCACCGAACCCCAAATTTCAACGTAAGCGGCCAGAAATCTAATTATTTTTGAAATAATTAAGCTGATTGTTAATTACATAGTTATGACTAGAAGCTGGAAGTCAGCCCCCAAATGCTATAAAAGCCTAGGGAAAGCTGCATTTGATGTTCACCTCACCTGACCACTCATGCAAGGAAAGCTCCTAAATAATTGCTGTGGGTTAGTGCTTGGTGCACAGGCTGTGCTCAGGATCCCCAGGCTGGATTTGAGCTCTGCTGCAAGGGTGGGACACAAATGAAATTCCCCAGCACTGGTTCACCACTGGACCCTGAACAGCTCTGCATTAATGATGGAAGCTGCTGGCTTGGTGACATGGAAAGGGAGGGAGAAGGGGGAAGATCCAGTGTGAGGCAGTTCCCCAGTTATGTCATTTTTCCAAGAGCCCAGACAATTATTTTATGGTCTGGCCTCCCTCTACAGGGCTGGGTGTCCACACAGCATGGGATTAAATCCTCTCAACCACCCCCAAAAAACCAGCACTGAGGAGGAGGAACTGGTATAGAAATCCCTGTGCTGAAACTGCAGAGGATGTCCCATGGAAACTCAGCCAGACACCACCCCTGAGATGATCTCTGTGAGAATAAACTGTAAATTAAGAATATTTGTGCTGTCTCTGGCTCACACCCAAATGTATTACAGTTACAGGAATGTGATGAGGTGCTTGGGGAGGTTTTGCCTTTTTAGCTGGACAGACATGGAGGCATTGCTTTACCAAAGGGGTTCAAATTGGCATGCACAGGTTTAACAATTACTGGATTTCTTTAAAAAAAAAATTAAAAATGGTTGAGGGGGAAGAGGCTTCTTTGCAAATCACCTCACCCTGCAAAAACAAATATTGCCAGTGCTGCTGCTTCCCATTCAAAATATAAACAGCCAGGGACTAGAAATAGTATATAAATAAGTTCAAGTGTTCAGAACCAGCACGAGGACAGCAGGGTTTTGGAGTTCTTGGCAGAGGTACCACCAACCTTAACTGCCTGTTTCCCATCCAGAATGCACCAGATTTTAATGGATGGGGCTGGTTCAAGTGCCAAGACCTGACAGGATAATTTGGACTCCAAAGGTGAATAAAGCTGACACACCACAAAACAGGCCCAAGAGTTTGGATTTATTTTTTTAGTGGAGAAAGATAAATTAGCCCTGTTAATTCAAGCTCTACAACTCGATGAGGAGCTTTCACTTTCAGATCAGAGCTGAGGTCAGAGGCTGCCTGGCTCCCATCTGGTATTTCTGGTTAAGTTACTCTTGGTGGATAGAACAGTGACAGGCTTCAAAGAACAGGAATGATCCTTTTGCTTATGAAAGTTTAACCTTCAGTTCTGATAAGCTGTTCCTTGAGGTCTATCTGTAATTGCTCCATTTCCTGCCACCACAGCTGATGCTATCACTTGATTGAAATAAGCCTTGGGAGGAGGGAGGGAGATAGAAGGGCTCAAAAGGATCATTTTTTAATTCCAACATCACTTTTTAGAGCTGCCACTGACAGACACCAGCCTGGCCAATGAATCTCGTTCATTTTTCCCCATGCTGAATGTTCTTGGCTCTCTGGATTTCCTCAGGAGTTCACTCAGAGCTCATTCCCTGGGCAACTGTGTCACCTGGGCCAAGATTTGCCAAGATTTCAGAACACAGTGGGTTAAACACACGTCTGATGCAAGAGGCAGATGAAATATAGAATTGTTCAATTAAGTGATGCAGTCATCCTTGGCAAAGCTCCCAGATCTCTCATTAGTGCAAACTGGTGTCCATCACTCCCAGAGCTGTCACTCCCTGAATACTTATTGCTCATTCAAGGCTCAGATCCCCACCAGGCAAAGAACAGCAGCTATTTTAGCAGCGAACAGCTCCTGGCCTCTGAAAAAAACCTTGGAGGAGCCAGAGGGAAGGTGGAACCGGTGCTCTTAAGAGTTCACTGTCTCGCAACTCCTCTCCTCACCTGCTTTTTGTTGCTTTCAGGGTGGAAGGAATTGTTAAATTCTTAAACATAAGAAAAAAACCAATCAGTCTGAGGCTCTGA
The DNA here is from genome assembly GCA_013397195.1 of Hylia prasina. NCBI lineage: Eukaryota > Metazoa > Chordata > Aves > Passeriformes > Sylviidae > Hylia > Hylia prasina. The sequence continues at coordinate 166,110 of VYXD01002156.1, read as the reverse complement.
CTCCAGTTAATATCATCTATTGTAATTTCTTTTTTTCCTACTGGCAGAAGGGGGGATGACTTTGGCTTCCCAAGGTGAAGTGAAAAACCCTCAGGTACTAACAGGGAGTTCTGAGCACCTTCTGAGTGAAAGAGAATACAGAACAGAGTAACTCAGAGTTACAAATCTTGAGTAATTTTAAATGTCAGATGTTGTCTCCCATTCACTCTCAATCCTGTCTGCTTCTCCCCATTGGATTAAGCAGCAGCTCCAGGGAGCCAAGGATCAGACATGATTATTCCCACTGGACCTTCTCTCAGTTTTGCCTGTAATACCCCAGCAAGTAAATCAGTAAAGCAAAGATAAGGAACTCTGGTGAAAAATCAATGGAAGTTGAGATAAATATATGCAGTTACGTGTTTTCCAGGATGACTCACCCTGCCAAGCCAGGATAGGAAAGGAGCTGCTGCTGCCTACTGCTTCTCACTCAACAGCAACCCTGATCGTGCAAAAGAGGAAAAAAAAACCCTAAATATTAGAATTCTATACATCTTCAATATGTTTGTTTTTATAAAGGAGGGTTTGGAATCTATGTGATGGTTCTCTGAGGTGCAGCAGGAGTGTGTGTGACAGCAAAATCCAGATTTCCACTGCAGAGGGATTTGCCTGCCACAGCACAGGGCACCAGGCTGAGATCAGCATGAGCACTCTGCCAATCAAATATCTTCATTAGCAACTCCAGGTCCCTATTCCTACCTGAAGGAGAGGAGGGAGGCTGAAAAGAGCAGGGATTCTCATCAGGGCTGTGACAGAGCGTGGCAAAAAATGTGAGGGAGTTTGGGAATACTGAGGGAGAGGGGCTGGAGAGAAATGCAGGGAATCCTTTCGAAATAAGACTTGGATTTAAAGTTCTCGATGAGCTCCTGCTGCACTTAACTCTGGCTCATTTTTAACCTCTCCATCTTCACCAGCTGAGGCTTTTACATAAAACACTGGGAAAGAAAATCCCTCCAAAAGTAAACACTGGGAAAAGCTTGTTTTGTTTGCAAGGCCTTATGGAAAAATCTGAACGCAGTGAATGGACCCTGGAGACGCAGGAAGGAGGGGTTCCATGTGCAGGAACACCAACTGCAGCCAAATCCAGCACAGGCTGCTCTGGCACACACGTTTTTCCCTGCACTGACCACCCATTTCATGGGCTTTGTACCACCAGATGGAGCTGCACTGTTTGTGTTTCCACACAACGCTCCTGGGAACTCAGCATTTTCCCATCCTCAGCGCCCTCTTAACAGACTCCTTTTCCCCCCCTCCACCCTTTCAAACAGATTTTTCCCTCCCTCATCTATATGCCATTTAAAAATCTGTTACATCAAATAAACTTTTCATTTTGCACTTCCAGCTCCCCAGCCCATTCCCTCTCAGGGTCAATCACATCTCGCTGCACTCAGCCAGAGCAAATGCCTTATGAATAATTAAAGCAGGAAGATTCTCTTTGTTCTATTTTATGACAAAATTGTCTTGGGTCAAGCCAGGAATTACTTGAATGAGTATTGAGCAGGGCCTGTATTCCTAAAGGGCGAGTTTGGAGCAGCCAGCTCTCTAAACAAAGAGAAGTTCACTCCATTTTTATTCACATTTCTATGGCTTCTGTTTTTCCTAGCTGAGTGAAATACTGGGTAATTTTACCAATGCAGTTACTATCTCTTACCTTAAAATACTTTATTGTTTAGTTTATAATTTATTATTTAGTTTAGTATGTAGGTTTTTTTAGAGACTCTTTAGTATTGATATAAGAAGAAAAAGCTGAGCAGTCTCAGGATAATTTAACTTGGCTTTCCTTTAATGAACTTACTTTGAATAAATCCACATTACCAAAAGGAAACAGCAACTCCTAATCTGGGACCTCAAAACTGATCAGTACTTGAAGCTTTCCTGCTTCCACTGAATTGATTCAACCCACAGAGCGAGGGCTAGAGGAGAAATTCTTCCCTTGCCTGCAGCACCAGGTTAGAGACTGAGCAGGCAGAGCCCAGCTCCAACTGTGGCCCTGTGGCCAGGCCAGGAATGTGCCAGTCATGTTGCATCTCCTGCCAGGAAATGGGAACTGCAGATTGTCCCAGCAGCATTTCCTGCAGAGAGGGTTTAACCCCGGCAGGTGAGGCTGGAGGAGTAGCCAGGCAGGTCGGGCTCAGCCCCAGGGAGGGGGGAGGGATTCCCATTTAGCAGCAGATCAGGCACCGAGGACAGGAGTGGCCAGGAAAAGAGCAGGAGACAGAGCAGGAATTTTTTACCTCATCAGGTAAAATGGACCAAAGCAATGATGTGGAAAAGAGCACATCTGAGGGATGCAGGGCAGCAGATGTCTGCTGCCACCTCTGGGAACTGCCATGTGCCAGGGCCGTTCCCAGCAGCAGGGACAGGGAATGCACCAGGCATCCTTTTGCTCCTGCAAGAAACTGAAATCTGGGCTTTCATTTTCCCAAGTTTCCACATACAACCCTGACAACAGAACAAATTCAACTTTCCACGTCCTTCAGGAGAATTCTTACATGTTGGAATGCAATGTAAAAAGACCAACTCATTATTGAGTAGCCTGATGGTTAAAGCAGAGGCAGACTCTCAGAAATTACATGAAGAGAAGAAAAGGAGAACAGCACCATGCAAAAATAGCCAGCTGCTGTTAGAACTTGTTCATCAGCCACTTCTTTTATTCTTTCCCCTCCAATCTGAATTCATGGTTACACCTACACTAAGAAGTGTTAATCATAAAACCACACAGGATCCTGCCTTGCTGCAGACCAAGGAGCACAGAGCTCAGCACGAGTGACAGGTTTTATTATTCTTTATTTACTCTGCCACTTCCCAGAAACCAGATTATTCTATTTTTAGCTCCTATAGGGCATGATTCAGTCAGTCATTTTAAGTGTGTTTCACAGCTGATTTAAAACACTCCAGGGGACTTCATGGTCAAAAGGCAGAATGCCCAACTCAATTTTTTTTCTGCTGGTAGTAGAACCTCAGATCTTTTATTTAATTCATGAAGAAATTAAAGGCCTTGAGGGGCACAGAAAATGCTAAAGGTCTTAATTCAAGGTCCCAGGATTAAGAAATCTGTTCTCTCTTCCTTCACCCCTTTCCCTGAAACTCTGTGACAGGATTCCAATCCCATTCTCACAGATGTGTTCTCAGGTCACGGAACCTGAACCAGAAATAAGAAATTAGCACCAGAAATTCACCAGCAGCTGGGGCAATCTGCTCTTTGCCATCCCACAACTATCTCCAACTCAGAATCTTTTCAAAACCCACTAGAGGAGTTTGTAGGTAAAATTACATAATATTGAGTATATCCTAAAATTAAAAGCATTCAAAACTCAAAAGTTCTGGCCCAGACTCAAGAGTTCAGAGCTGCTCCCTTTGCACACCTCCAGTAGCAGCTCTCTGAATAACCAAACACACAATGACAGATGTTTAAATCAAATAAAATTTCATATTTAACATGAAAATATGTGCAGTAAGAAGCAACTGCAACTGTTTGCATTTCAAATCAGTCCCAAGGGGCTGCACATCAGCCTCCTGACACAAGAAGTCCCTGTCTTGGCAGGTGTTTTGTTGCCAGCACAGGCAGGACATGGAAATTTAACACAGGGATTAAGGAAGGTAAGACAGATCATTGATTACAGACCAGACAGAATCACACATGAAACATCCTTTGGAATAAAAATATTCCACGTGACTGGACAACCCACAGCTACAGCATTTGGAATTGGAAACCACTAAATCTGAATTCCCAAATTTAAGCATTTCTAGCCATGAGCTACTTACCAGTCTGGTGCAGTGCTCAGTCAGGTAATGGCTGCTGGTTAAATCATGTCAGCCTTGTATTTTCCATACTCCCAGCTTTTAAAAACCTCTCCACTGAGGCTGAGGATTTCCATGTTTGGTATTCCAAGCCATGGCTTTGGAATTTCTCTTGGTTGATGTGAAATGAAGGAAAATTCATATTTGCTTAGGTCAGAACAAGAGATGGGACTTTACCCACTAAAAACACAAAACCCTCAAGTCAACCAATACCAAATTGTTGAAGCAATTGCTTTTAACACCTCATTTCAGGAATCTGCTTCTCTGGGTATAAAATAATTTTTAAAACAGTTTTTTTAGATCAAATTCTGCCTCATGGAGACTTTGTTCTTACTTGAGCATGAAAAGAACTTCTTACCCTGTCAATCTAACTGTGCCAACAGAGCTGCTGTGGCCAGATCCTCACGTGGCAGGAACACAAAGATGTTCAACTCAATTCTTTTCCTATTAAAGGACACAAAAGTTTGAAAAGAAGTTGCTCAGCATTTTGCTTTGATTTCCTACTTCAGGTGCTCCACTCCTATAGCACAAAGCATTTTTGTGATGTGCACCTCCTGAACCATACTGGCTCTCTGAATTTAGAGCTAAGTGCATACTCTGCCCAATAACTGCCCATTAACCATTTAAAAACACCAAACCATTTCTCTGGGGGACAGCATTCCCTCCTCCTGTGTGTTTATTTCACGACTCAGAAGATGTTCTGCAATGTTGAACAATAAGCTGCAAAACAGATCAGTCCAAACTCATGTCAAACTGCTTTATTACATCTTAAATAACATTACATTTTAATATAGTATCTATCTTGCATCCAGCTTTCTTGAAGTACACTGACTTTAAAATTAAATACAAAAGGTGAAGAGGGATACAGGGCGTGGAGAAAGCTCTACAGAGTAGTTTCATGAAAGAGAGTAAGAGGGAACTCATCTTTTATGCCAAATCCAGGCCTAACGCACAATTACAGCACATTTTTGTACAGAATGTTGCAGAAAAAACAAAATGGAGAAAAGCTACTACTGCTGCTAGGAAGGAGCATTTCTGGATACAGTGAGAAGATAGGAAAGTTTAACAGAACAATCTGCTGTCCAAACACTGCTGCTTTTAACATTTTATTTGAAAAGAAAGCCAGGAAAATCTGCTCATTACAAAAATGACTCTGATCAGATGCAAAGGACTCATCCTGCAAGAGGAACTGGCTGTGAGGAACTGATTTATAAAGAAGATGGTCTAGGTTCCCTCCTCCCACACCCCAGAATCTTTGACAGCGATTGTTTGAACAGGCTGTTTCTTTTTTCTTTTTTAAAAAAAAAAAGTGACTTATCACGCTACTCCAAAACGTGCATAGCTTTGTACTGGAGTTCTTCATAGATTTATGCACAGAGTAGCAACAATAAATGAATACAGCGACAATGGTTACAGTTTTTAAACAGGTTATTTCTTCAAAGAAAAAACATCTAAGGACTTAGTCCAATATGCACTTTTTAGCATTTCTACAGCATGCGATTCTAAGAGTAAACCCACCCAATATGGCAAACAATCAAAAAAGGTTTTTTTTTTTCTGTTTAACTTAGAAAGTTCAAGATCATTATTTTCAAAACATTGATTTGTACATCATTTCATACACAAAGAATTGACTCAATACCCAAGTGTAGGATAGGTCTCTTTTGAAAACAGAGATTCCTGGTTGTTGAGACTTATAGGATAGTGTTAGGATATATAAACTGCCCTTCCAAGTGGACAAACCAAAACAGATTAAAAAAATCAGTGTGGTGAAAAAGGGGGGGCAGGAGGGACCAAGGATTGCATTTGTAATCCATAAAAGGTGAAAGGATTCTTTAAACAAGCATTCATTACCTTTTACAGCATGTGCTTGGTTACCTTACTGCTTAACATTATCCTATATATGCCAAGTTTTGTGCAACAATTATCTGTGATACTAGAAAATAAAAATAAAAAAAATTAGGGACTAAATTTACAGCGTTAACAACCCCCAGGTGCTCTGGGCTAGGACTCCCTTGTTTTGCTCAATTAAATACATAAGGAAATGTATTTAAAAAGGAAACTTGAAAAAAATCCTGCTACAAACATGACTTTAAAATTTGCAAGTGTGTGAGATAAAGTCCTTAACTTCAACTTGGAAACTACAGTGAAAGCTAACTGTTTCACAATTATGCTCAAGTTTATTTTCTGGTCATGCTTTTTATGATAGTGTTTCATTTGTTTTTAAATTCTCAAGACAAAAAA
>VYXD01002156.1:127552-160005 GCA_013397195.1 Hylia prasina | reverse complement strand
AAAAAAAAAAAAAAAAATGGTCCCAAAAGGAATGCACAATTTCATTTTGCTTACAACACAGAAATTCTTCTTGGAAAGGTAATTGTGCTCTTCATTTCAGCAACAGGAGACGGAAAAGATCTTGCCCTTTGAAGTTGGGGAGGATGGGGGTCCAAGTTAGTATGGTTGGATTGGATATGCTATTGTTTTTCATTTTCAACCGTTGGAAACTTCTTCCAGTCGTGGAGTCCGCTGCTCTTCTGGCACACAGAAACATCTGGTGAGAGGTGCACTCTGAGAAACTGCAAACAAGTGGCAAGCTCTGCTGTCCCCACCTCTGACACATGCAGGCATTATTCCCCCCCTCCCCAAGGACGTTTGCTTACTCAAAATCCCACACAGGAGAGTACAGCAGTCAAAAATAGGCCACCAGAAAAATGTCAGTGCATGCCTTAAAGTAATGGTCATCTAAACCCCCCCAACCTGGTCCTCACTCTGCTTTCCTAACCTGAATGATCAGCACCAAGTGACTGCTGGCAAAAAGCACTGTGGATGCCAATGCAGCCCTAAGGAGCTGGGGACTCACCTGCTTCAGTTCCAGATCTTGAGGAAGCTGTCCCATGACCCTGTTGCCACTGCCATGCCATCATCAGTCACACCTAAGCAACTGACACGGTTGTCGTGACCAGCAAGGACGCCTAGAAGTGAGAAATGGAACAAATAAATTGCATTGTTTGGGTGATTTCCTGTCTGCTCAAGTTACACCACAGCACGTTTGGATTAGCCAAGCTCTAGAGTCAAAAATCCTGAACAAACACGGCTGGAATTTTTAAATGCCTTTGGTTTTACAAGCACAGACTCAGGACAGAGCTGGGTGGGCTCTCAAGGGGTAAATTCAATTCAGCAAATGCATTAGTCCAAAATTTTCCTTGTATATTCCCCACATTATGACCTTTACTGGTCTCTCATGATCTGTGAAGTGACAGCCCTGAATATTCTGACAATGTCACTACAACCATGCACTGCACAGCTTTTGCTCCTCACCATAAATTTTACAAAATTATTACATTTGAAAAAAAATTCTTTTTAAACTGGAAGTTGAATTGAAATACGTAATGAACTCTAAAGCATTTTTTATCCCATTTTCCCCTACTACATTCACAAGACAGACTCCTCCATACAATCTATTTGTCAATATGGAGATCTGATACAATTCAATTAGAGCACCATTAAAAGAAAGAATTGAGACACTAAACAGAAAAATTAAGGGAGACAACATTTTCCTCTATCCCCTTTAATTTAACAGTTTCAAGGAGGTAAAAAGAAAACCCAATTATGTTCAAGCTTTCCAGTCCACAGCACCGAGCCAAGATATTCTTGACGGACTTGAAATTAATCTTTCTACATGAATTAGAGTGCTCACAGGACTCTCCTCACTCCCTCACCAGCAATAGGAAGTGCTGCAATTTGGTAAAATAAAATCAGCACCAAGAAGTCTTAAATATTTGACACACAACCACCAAGGGGTTTAATACAGAAGTGCCAATATCAGAAGTGCCAAATCTGCCCGGCAATCTGAAGCCTTGGAACATTTCAATATGCAGAATATTTTTCTCATCTCCAATTCTGATGAGAGTAATGAAACATTTGTGGCCTAATTTATACCTTTTTTCCAACAAAAGTTCATTTTAAAGAACTGAAGTTAAATTCTCTTCATCTCTGGGCCATGAATTTCATGTTTGTTTCCTCTAAAGATAAACTCCACAGTCTCTGTTGTTTTGCTGGTTGTCTCTACAACTACTGCTACAAATACCAGGAAAAAAATTCTTGTGTATAAATAGCAACATTAATGTTGAATTGCTTTGAATAGTTAATGCATAAACAAAGCCATCAAGTCTAAAAAAGAATATCCCTCCACCCTAAGCCCCTGTTTTTAATGGCAATCTTCCTGTTCTCAAGCATCCATCCTTGAGCAGGATTCCAATGGGTTTGTACCATCACAGCCTAAAGAAGTTTGCAGAGAGTTCTGAAGCTGAGACAGCAAGTGCTGACAGATCTGTGCATGAGACTCAACTCACACATTCAGCATCACAGAACCAGAGGTTGGAAAAGGCCACCAAGGCCACCCAGCCAGCCTGTGGCCACCTTGTCACCCTGCCTAGTGCCACGTCCAGGCGTTCCTTGGACATGTCCAGGAGCGGGGACTCCAATGAAACATCCCCACTGAGCTCCCAACAACCCCATTTACCTGCTCTGTCAGCTTTCAGCGTGTCCCACACGTTGCAGTTGAAGTCATCATACCCAGCTAGGAGCAGGCGGCCACTCTTGGAAAATGCTACAGAGGTGATGCCACAGATGATGTTGTCGTGGGAATAAACCATCAGCTCCTGGTCAGCCCGCAGGTCGAAGAGCCGGCACGTGGCATCGTCCGAGCCCGTGGCAAAGGCGTTGCCGTTGGGGAAGAACTTCATGGGGGAGGAAAAAAAAAAAACCACAAATGGCTTCAGATTTGATCCTTCTGCATCACACCAGAGCACAGCAAACAAGAGGATGTTCCTCAAAGAGAGGCTGCACCTCTCTCTTGCTGGGCAAACCCAGTGAAGAAATTCACGAACAAACACTCGGTTTCCATTCACCAATTTAATTCTCTCAGCTCTACAAAGCCCTGAAAATACTTCATGAAGCTGAAGAGCTGAGAGATGTCAAATGCCAGAGGGAGCAGCTACGTACACAGATGGCGTTGATGTCCGACTCGTGGCCGGTGAAGGTTTGCCGGCACATTCCTTCTCTAACATCCCACAGTTTGGCAGAGGCATCGCAGGCACCAGAAACAAAACACCGGGCATCAGGGGCAAGGGACAAGCTCATCACGTCTCCAGTGTGCCCAGTAAATGTGGTTGTCTGCTGACCAGTTTCTATGTCCCAGAGAGCACTGGAAAGAATAATTGAAGAGGTAAAAATCGACACATTTGGGCTCATTCATAAAGTCTTTTTATCACTGCTGAAGTAAAACTCCAGGTGTTAACAACACTGATACTGACAATAGAAATAAACATTTCTGGTTGAATTATTTGGCTGTTGCAGATTAACTGTGCACAGAAGACCTTAAAGCTATATTTAATTTTAAAACATTGGGGAGGTTTCAAATTGAAAACCAGTGGAAAAAACTGATGACTGGCACTGAGGGCTGTTCATCCCTAAGTTCTCTGCCATGGCTGTTATCCAGTACTACCACAGCTTCATTTAAAGCAGCAGTGGTAAGGCTACAGCAAAAGCTGAGCCAGCATTTCTCATTTTTATAAACTCACAGAGGATGAGTAACTTTGTGAATTATGTCTGATCTTGAAGTTGCAAGTCAGCCAAATCACTACTACAGTGATAATTAAGAGTATAACAGGATGAAAGAATGCTATCACCTCCTTACAAAGAGGTCTAAACATTTTAGGAAGTCGGGATTTTTAATTTTTGTAATTTCTGAGCAAATCAGAGCCATCAGCAGCAGGTTCAAACCAGGCAAACAAGAGATGCCTGTACTTTGATAAAGTCCTTTGAGGCTTGGCTGAGCTGAGGTGATGTCAAGGACAGCTGCAGAATTACTACAGAACTCCTGAGGCAGCTGTATTCTCTTACAAAGAGCAAAATTGCTACAATTTCTCTCTTTTTGTTATAGTTTTTTGGGTTCTCTGAACACCAACAAATATTCAGAAACACTTTTGGTTTTAATCCCATATATATTCCATAGCTACTCAGAATCAGTTGATTAATAAACAGGCATTCAAAGAGACTGGCATTGTGTAGGACAGGTATTTATTAGACAACCCTTGCTCTAAGCGCTGCTGCTTGGGAGAACTGCAATGCTTTTAAGAAATAGCTGTAATAGAAAAATCTATGAAAAAAAATGATGGAGGCCTTTTTTAGTTCAGAAGCCAGTGTTTATGAAGATATACACCTACATTCTCCTCAAAAAACCCAGCTATTGTCACTGGTGCATATTTTCTAGGAGCTCTTCTGAGTAACAACATTAACTACATTCTGTATTAGAAATATCCAAACTTGACTTTTTATGTAATAAATACTGAATACAAAGAGTTTAGAGGAAAATCATTAGTCTAATACAGTTATTTCTGAAAACCAAATAGTTACATTAGGAAAAAGAATCCCAGAACATCCTAACACAGAATTAGGTCAGGCTCTTCAGAACATGGGCACAAGGAAACAACCGAAGCTCACAGAGTAGGAACTACCAGCAAAAAGTGACATTTGAGCAGTATCACCACAGTCTTGTGGGTGATGACAAAGTTTGTGAAGGGCAAAGTTTCCTTCAGGCACAGGAAATGGATTAGAAAAGCCCTTCCTGACAGTGCTGTCCCCGTGTCCCAGCTTACCAAGTGGTGTCGCCAGAGCTGGTGACAATCTGATTATCATCCAGGAAACGACAGCAGGACAAGTAGCCTGGAAACAGAGTAAAAGGTGCACAAATAAGGCCAGAGATTACCCTTCAAAGGCAAATTGGTTTGCTAGTAAGATGCTTCCTCCTCTCCTGAAGCTGCAGCAAGAAACACTAAAAGCCTAAAATGCAACAGATGATTTTTGTATAGGAACCTGCAATGTTTTGGAGAATAAATGCTTTGTCTCTTTAGAGGCCACCCTGACCCAGCCAGAGGAAGGGGCACAAAGTGTGGAATCCACTGGCCAAGCTGGGCAGGAGTCCAAGTGAGCCTGCACTGCACACACTCAACTTTCTAACAAAGTGGATCTCAGTGTCACTGCATCCAGCAGCAACAAATGCTGATGACCTGAACTGCAGCAGACAACCATTGAGGAAAAATAAACTGCATTTCTGGTCAGTACAAAGACCTGAGCATGGACATTGGATGTTTCCCAACAGTGGCATCAATGAATTTCATCTGAATGCTCTGAAGCATCTTTTCTCTTGAAATCCCATCTGCCAAACCATCAGCAGAACCACTCTGATTACAGAATCAAGTCTGCCAACCACCTCCATTTCACAAAGCACAGAATTCAAACTACAACAGAAAATATGAAAACGCCAACTTCCAGCTCGAAGTTTTTGCTCAATTTTACAGCAGAGAAACTATTTAATAACATTTAAAACCAAGCAGTCTGCAGCTAAGGTCCTGTGAGAGGAAAGAAGTAGATCATTATTAGGGAATTGCATTGAAAGGATTTTTTTTTAACCTTCACTGTGCTGAGGTGACTCTGAGCAGGTCTCACCTGTGTGCCCAGCGAGCTCACGGCTGACACGGACATTCCCTTCACGAGTTTTCAAGTTATAAATGGAGCAGATGTTGTCGAGCCCACCACAAGCCACGTAATTCCCAGAGGGAGCATATGCACAAGTCATGACCCAGGAGGAGCGCAGGGGAATGGCATGCACCTGAAACAGAGACAGGTGTGGATTTCAGCTGCAAAAACTGCACTCAGTGATGCACCAAAAGGAAGTTTTTCACCTGTCTCTCAAGGCAGGCATCATGTTTTTGGCAGAGATGCAAGAATAAAACAGCTGTTTGAGTATCAAACTATTTTGAGGGTAACTTGCATATGAAGCTCGTCAGAACAAGTAGTGACGTAACAGAACCTCAGATTTGCTTTTCCTGAATCCAGTTTCATCAGCAATTTTGGTCCAAAGTGAATTATTTCATTTCAGTGCTCTGATTACTATTGGTTTATTATAGGTTCAGGAAAATATTGACTTCCAAGCACAGTCAGCAAAACTGCCAATTCCAGGCTTAGATGCTGTGAATGAACAAGTAAGGAAATCGCTGCTTCCACTGCCATTTAAATCCTTCTTTGGAAACCCACTGCAAGCAATCAAGCTTCACATTTAAATAACTACCCCATGTTTCCTTGTCATTCTGTGCTCAAGGAACTTTTTTTAGATAATTATAGAAGCTAAACCTGCTCTTTCTTGTTAACTCATTGTGTTCATCCCTTAAATCTGTTTGTAAAGGAAAGGGCTGGTGCTCTTAGACATATGGTAATATTTAATGCAATATTAACAATATGCCTGAATTTCTTAAGGAAGAAATTCATGAGAAGCAGAGGAACAGCCAGGAATCAGTGATCCTGCAGCAAAGAGCGGTTAAAAAAATCCCAACCCTGTCCCAAAACCACAACCAGCTCATTTTTGGATGTCGTCTACCAAGGAACTATTTGGAATATTCACTTTGAGCCATTTTATTTTATCATTAGGCAAAGATCAAATTGATGACAACACTGTGTTACTTCCAGCGTGTGCTGGAACTGCCAGAAGAATATTGCATGGATTAATTAGCATTGATGTAAGAATTGAAGGTATCAATACAGAAATCATGGGATGCAGTGATGATTTCACCATCCTACAGTAGTCACAGTTTAGATGACATTTACCTGCAGGCTGGGGTCAGGATGAGGATGAAGGTAAAAAGGAAAGGGTTTATTTCTAATTTGCAAACCATATTATATTAACTTTTTAGTAAAGTGATGCCACTTGCTCCAGTGCACTGGTAACGTTGATTTTAATGCTGTGAGGAGCTAAGTCAAGAAAATTTATTCAGAATAATGCCAGTTCCATGCACGAGACCCAAGCAGCTCTGTCAGCTTAACCACAAGGGGCTACGTGGGAATTGTTGGCAGCTCTGTAACAGTGGCCAGGATCAGCAAACTCCAATCACTATCAAATGAAAGTAAAAGTAGTCCTGAACTGCCTCATGTGATTGCAGCCACGAAGTGATGACTCATTAGAACATGTCAGGTCTTTCAGGACTTCACTGCAGACAACAAATTCATCTGGCTACGCCAAAATCTCTGTCCCTTCTGGTGCAAGATGCTCATCACTGCCTGCTCTCTGGTAATCACTTTTCTGCAGTATCAAAACAAATCAAAACATCCTTTAGAAGGAAGTCTTTCCTTGTTTTCCTTTTGTTTTCACACACTGGACACTGCTTGACTGTTTTGGAGAATTCCAAAATCTGGACTTAGGACTAGGAAAAGCAATAAAGCCAAAATGATGATGGGCAACATTTCCTCCTGATGCATTCACAACTGAATTACAGAGCAATGGATCAGCTGGCCTTACCTTGTTTGTAGTATAACTGTCCCAAATTATAAGTTTGCCATCCTGGGAGGCACTAACTAGAAGCCTAGAAAGGAAACAGCAGGGAAACACAATCATTTGGGCAGCCAAGGAACACCTTTGTGATGAACATTGTAAAGAAAAGAGACTGAAAGCAGCTGATACCAGCAGCATTTAGTTTCTCTTTAAATTAATCTGTAGTTAACAGGAAAGGAAAAAAGGAAAAAATACAGCTGATAATGGCATCTACTCTATTTCCACAGTTCCTCAGAATTCATGTGGTACCACTATTGTATTTTTCAGGCAAGTAGACAGGGACTGGGATTTGGCACCAAATGTAGACTTGGATTACAAAAACACGGAGGAAAATTGTGGCACTCCATGTTTCTGACTTCTCCTGATTATCCAAGTTCTCTCAGATTTATTAATTAATTCCATGTGGTCCCAAGGCCTGTGCACTCCACTTTGTAGAGAGCAGTGAAGCCACGTGACCCAGTGTTGCACCCACCTGGAATCAGTCCCCCAGTGCATTGCATAAATTTTGGCCAGGTGTCCCCGCAGTGTTCTCCTAGTGCGCATCTGGATTCTCCCCACTGGGTCGATATTGGCTGTGATCTGAAAGAGGAAAATGTCACACACTCAGTTTCTCCCTTCACTGTTCAGAAGTAACATCTCATACACAGTTCACACAGTCCCACATTCTCAATATTGACTGATTTTTTTTCAAACTGCCCATTCACAAGTTATGTAATTTTAAGCAGCATTTCTTTATCACGTGATGCAAGCAGCCCTATTGCACTTATAAACTCTCCCAGAACTGGTTTTGTTTAGGTCATATCTTCTTAGACTTCTAGGATTTCAGACCTTTGATCTGGGTTTTCTCCTCCTGCACAGATAAATGTGGCAGACATTGAAGCAGTTTAACCTCAGCAGGCCTTATGGCTCTGATTATCAGGGTAACAACAGTATTGCTCCCAGCTCCAGGGCAGAGCATTATTTTCCATTAAGCAGCAGAAATGTGCCCTGAGTCACTCAAAGAAATCACTGCTCAAGGTCTCTGCCCTCAGGAGCTGGACAAACGCGTACTTATTTCTGGAAGAAAACACCCAAAGGTAAAATAAAAAAAAAACTGCTACAGGAGCAAAACCAGATTCACTTGCATTCACCTTCTTACACAGCATTTTCTTTTTGTAAAGGAGACAAATTTTCTTAATTCCTGTTAAACTCTGAAATTCATACCTGAGCCAGGGTGGCATCTGCACATGCTTTTCTAGCATCCTGCAAGAGAAGGAAATTAAAAGAAATTGGATGGAGTTCTGTGCATTTCTTTCTCTGTTTTATCAAGTTGATTAAGCTCCCTGCACCCAAGGTTCAGAAAACATTTCTGCCTGTCACCCAGAGAGGACCCATCCTAACAGCAGCATTACCATAACACACTGCCTGCTGTCAACACACACTGTGCATTTAACTTTGAAATTTCTTCTTCTTTTGGAAAAAAGGCAACATGAATTTCACCACAAAGACACTCAGGCAGTGGAACTGCTTGTCCAGAGAGGCTGCGCAGCCTCCAACCTCAGAGGTTTTTAAGAACTTGTGGACAAAGCTCTGACTTTATCACTGACCTTATTTTAACTAGTTTTTAAAATATTAGTTATGCTCTAGCTTCAGTAAACATTCATTTTGATCAGCAATTTTGTGCATTGCTTCTGTAACCATTATTTTCTAAGCAATATAAAAGACCAAAAAGTAATTTTCTAAAGCAGCCACATGTGCTTGCCCTTTCTACATTAACTCTGGCATTGGAGAAACATTCAAGGCATCACTTCTGTCCTCCTCAAGCCATAATTATTTGTGCTGAGGCACAATACATACTCTGATTTGGTTTTTCAGTTGCTCGGCCTCCTGGCGTAACTGGTCAAGCTCGCTCATTTTCCTGTGCTAAAGGTGCGCTCCACTGCCACCTCTGAAACAACCAGAAATCTGAAAGACAGGTCAGAAGCAGGAGGATTAGAAATCAGAAATTACAAGTCCTTTCAACCACTTCAAACCTGAAAAAAATGCCACACTGATTTATGAACACGGGAGTACAGGTGAAAATGTGTGTCTGAAATCTCCTCAGCATAAGGTGTTGTCACAAATGGATGTGGCTTTGCTTCCAGCCACAGGAAGTAAAACAGATTTTGGACTTATTTCTCTCCTCCTTTCCCCCCTTTTTTTTTCATTAGAGTGTTTCTAATTCATTTTTGCATAAATTCAAGTTGTCCAAGAGTGAGTAAGCAGGTAACACTGATTTTAGACATGGAAGTCAGAACCTCCCTGCAGCTCTTCAGACCAGAGTAAGGAACCTTCCCAGCAAAGAGAAAGTATTTACACTGACACAAGCACCTGCAAAATGCTGTAAGAACTGTCTGAAACACCATGGTTATGAAAAATATCGTTCTGCTATCTGGAGGAAAGGAGACCACTCACAAATGTTCAGAGTTTTATTTGGTAACTGCTAAAATGTCTGAGACCTCAGAGCAGATTGTAACATGAACGGGTTATCAGAGTCAAACCAGGGATTTTTTGCTGGGTTGAGGGCAGGAGTTTGAGAAACCACAGCCATCAGACACTTTTCCCCTCTAAGCCTGTTTTCCCAGTATCCATAGGCACCACAATACATATATTTTATAGAGCCAGCAAGGCAGAGGCTCTATGAAACAACCTCTGAAACAACTTCAGCTTTTGCCTGTAGAGTTGCTCAGCTATTGGGTTGTTTCCCAGTATCACAATCATCTGGATATTTCCTATTAAATCTACAAATTATCCTTAAAAGTCTCTGCTCCAGAAAGATACTGTTGGCATTTTTTCCAGCATTCCACATCTCCAACTCAGCTGTTCCTAAATTTTTTGTTTTAAAATCTCTGCAGCTTGATAGCAACAGAAGATGCCGAGGAAACATGCTGATGAATTTTATCTTTTATTGCAGAACAAGATAATTGGTTCCAATTTCAAATACTACACGGAACACCTGGAGTTTATAAATTAACACTGATAGTGTGATTTTAGAACATTTTATTAGCCAGAATTGACCCTTTACTATTAAATAAAGGAAATGCTTTGCTAGCAGCTTCACCTATTATTCTGATAAGGTTTAATCAGCTTATTTATCTTTGCAAGCATGTGGGGTATGTTTTCCTCTTAAAGCCCTTCCCAAGGAGAAAGATGAGGATAACTTCCAAATTTTTATGCAGTCACAGTAACAGAGAAAAAACATACTGTCAAGGTAAATTAGAGCAGTAGAACAAACATCACTGTTAAAAGAAGCTTCAAAATAGTTTAGACTTCAATATTCCCTAAATATTTCTATCCCCCATAACCAGACTTAGGCTGAAGCTCTCTCCATAGTAGCTATTCCAAACTGAAAACCTCTAGGAACAGATGCCAGATCTTGTCATAGCATCATTTACCATTTTTTCCTCTTCTCTGAAACCCACAGTATCTTAGAAAAGGAATTTTAGTTGGCTTCTCTCCCAAAACCTCCACTCACACAACTTCAAGGCCCTTTCACTTCATTGTGAAACTGGGTCTCTTCCTTCCCTCTTCTGGTTCCAGGGTCATCTCTAAGCCCCTTTAAAATTGCTTGTTCAGCTCAGCCCAAAATCCAGCTAAGACAAAACCCATCCTGAGTGTTTTATTATCCTGCTTTTCTTCTGAATGCTCTTTTGTTTCCCAGGATGTTCATTCTGCATCTCAGACAAACACTCTGGGCTGGATCTGTTTGAATTTTGAGCATGTCTGCAGCTCCTGGGCTGTTCACACACCTGCTCTTGTCAGAAAGGAGTTAATTTAAGAATAAACTGCAGTTTTTCAGATCTTTCTGCTTCTTCATATCCAGTTCTGCCATTCTCTAAGTTAATATATAAGCCTATTTCCTACTAAGCAAATACTGACCACTCCAGACAAAGAATTTAGAGATGGTATCATTCCTATTTCAGAGCAAGAAATGCCAAAACTTTCATGTTCTGCCCAAGGTCACAGCAACTCACTGATGAGACTGCAATAAAGACTCAGGACACCAAGAATTCCAGCTGCAGGTACAAGGAACTACACTGAGGATTTTACATGCAGCTTTATTTAAAAATACAATAGGAGGAATAATCTCACGTCAGTCAGAGCAGATATGCTCTCCTTAAAATAGTATCCATTTATTTCTGCAGAATTTGTGCACTGTGAGAGAGAATTCTCTTGCATTTAAATGAAACAAAGCTTCTTTGCATGGAACAGGGGGAGGCCTAAGGAGATGAACCCTTATCCTAGGAAAAAAGTCACATTAAGAAAGTTCATTTTCCTATTTTGTATCCATCTAAATTCCCGTCTTGAAGACAAATCCACTTTGAAAATTCCAACTTAGGCCCTGTGCATTCCAAGCAGCTCCAAACTCTGAACTGCCTTTCTGTCAGCATCCACAGGAATTGTTTAAAGCACATTTCCACATTCTCTTTGTAGTCTTTGTTGTTTCAACATCAACAGGAAGTGCTAATTCCTGCCAACACGACTGAACTCACTCAGGAAATGACAACCCTACAGCAGCCAAGAGCATTAAAATATAGGAGCTCTCTGAAGCAAACTGTAAAATTTATGGGACAAACAGCAAACCAGCTTGGCTGTTCCACTATTTCTTTTATACTAAGTTTAAGACAATTGAATTTATGGTAGAAATATGAGATCTGTGGGAGGAAAAAATGGTTCCTGCCTCCTGTGTCCTTTTTAGCTATACTGTAAATCAGAGCTTGCTAGTCTTGTATTTAAAAAAAAGGATCTTTAAAAGACTAAGGACATCAGGTAAGGTCAGAAGAATGTATGGGGAAAAAGACATGGGAAATTTTATACAGATTTATTTATAAAACAGATGTGGATCATATATTGAACAGTCTCTGCTCATCACAAACAAGCACAATTGAAGTAATAGGTTTTTATTTCTTGGCATGTTCTAAAGGCATTAACTCCATTTTACAAGAAGGTTTCTAGAAGAATCTGTAAGCTTGATGTGGATGATGATTCTATTTCTGGGCTTTTGAAAGAAGTTCCTGCATTTCCCAATCAAGCAAACCTCAAGAAAAAAAAGTCACTCTTCAAGTTCCACACTCATTTTTCCCACATTATCCCCAGAGTTGTGCCAAAACAGGTAAGAGCCCAGCTCATGCTTACCTCACCTTCTCTGGAGTATGTGAGTGTGTCCCTGAAGGCAGCTTCTCAGGAATAACACAGGCACTTTCCTCAACTCCCTCAAGACCTTTCCAAGGGCTGAAGTGCTTAAGTGTCTCTGGTCTAAGCTTATTTCCCCTAATCCTGTTGACCAGTACACCTTGTGGGTAATTCTGCTCTTGCTGGGTAACAAGCTGTGCACTTCAGGGCACTTCACTGTTCCCCACTCCTCCAGATGACCCCAAGTCTCTCATCTCTCCTGACAAGGTACCCATGGAAGAGTCACCTTGTTCCTGTTTCCCACACAGGAAAATCTGTCTAACTGGCTCTGCCTGATTTGTTACTTTCCACACACTACAGAACTTCACCATTCAGCTGTGTCAAAAGGATTTATCACATCAGTTATGTCAAAGGAACAGCTCAGGGTTTGCTTTTCTCTAATTCTCTCTAACATGAGCTATATTCCTGTGTAAGAGGAGAGTTATGTATGGCCAGTCAGTTGTGTGTCCTACAGCTTTGCACTGAATTTTTTAACTGCAGGAAGCCTTACAGAACTTCCATGTGCTTCCTGCAAATGGAGATATACTCAGGGTCCCAGTGGACTAATTCTTATTTAAAGAATAAGGATTATTCACTCACTGCTCAGAAAACTGTGACAGAAAAATTCAAAGGCCAAGAAAGAACTCAAATTGACTCATTTCAGCTGTCCTTTTCCACAGCTCAAACTGTTTATCCAATTAAATCAAGTTACTGCCAAGGTATCATTAATACCCTGACATTTATTTGTAAACTGATGCTTGAGAGCTGAACACAACCCATCCAAACATATATTCCTGTTAAATATTATTCCTCTCTGAAATTCTACTGCTGGTAACAGCAATGAAGCAATGCTTACTATAAACTTTTTCATTTCCTTACACCATTCCTATTAAAAAAAAGGTGGAGTCTTTCACCCTCTATGTCCTGAGAATAATCTCTACATATTAAAAGAAAAAAAAAACACACTCCACATTTGAAAAGCACAGCTATCATTAAGTCAAATATTTAGAATTTCTATCCCTTGATGGTCAAACTTGGCTTGCCACAAGGTATTTTTAGCAGATATTACTACTACCAAAGCCTAACATAATCCCACCAAGCCATTGTGGATGCAAAGTCTGGTAACACAGAGGGTTTAAAGCTAAATTGTTCATATTCTACTCAAGCACAGTGATTGTCTAAGGAGGTCCAGCAAATCCCTTTTCTCCCATGAACAGGCTGTCTGACATTTGTTCCCTCAACCTCTCTCCTGCCAATAGCCATCACTCCAACATGGATGAAAAGCAAAACATTTGCAAGAACAGAGCCCAAACTTTGCAGCCTTAACAAGGAGCTCACAGCATGGCCAGCAGACAGTCCCAGAGCAGGTCATCTGATTAAATGAAGCTGTGCTAATCTAGCAGATACCACAAATCCTATTAGCAACATGCACAGCAGCTTGGACATTTTCACAATGACAAAGGAATTACCCACAACTCACTGTTAGTTACAGTGAGCTGACGTCACACTGGCTTTGAGAAGCTGAGGGTTCTTTTTGTTTTCAGCAGCACAGATGGATTTCTTGTTTCTCTTTTGTTCAGTGGGGAAGGCAGCGAGATTGCTTGTGCAACCAATTTGAGGTGTTTTCTCTCTCAATTTATATAAACTAAAATTGAAGAAAAAATTCAGGGTCCCCTTGGATCCAGAGGGAGATATGGAGAATAAAGGCTGCTGCTTGCCTTCTGAAGAACAGGGACACATCCAGTAACTGAAAGCATCAGGTTTAACTCAGCAAATACTTGGCCAATTAGCAATGTTCCTCACAGACAGGCAAGTTAAAGTCTGGAAGGTAATGAAGATTTTATTGCTCCAAGAACAATAGTAATAATTACAATTACACAGAATATAAACTCTGAAACTTTTAGGTTCTGTTTAAATAATACTGACACATTGAAAAGAACATTCTGACAAGAGCCACTTTGCTCAAAAGAAATTTGGCCTTCTTTTGTCAAACATGGTGGAGAAGTAATTTTTCATTCATGAGAGAATGACTATTCTCATCATTTTATTTATTACAGTTCCCTGCCCCACTGAGATGAAACAGTTTCATCTGTGGTCTCCCTCTGCTTTGCCAGTTCCCTCTCTGACAGAAGGCAGGCACTAACATCTATTATTTAGCAGGTTTCCTGGCCATTTTAAAATCCTTCCTGTTGACACAAAAATACACATGCTAAAGGAGAAAACAGGTACTTCAGGCTTGCACAGATTAACAGCCCAAAATCTGAATTAACCACTTTTTAAAAATAGGTTGTTTCTCAAGGACTAGGGAAAAAAAAATCATCTTTTTTCTCTACTTACATTTTCTCTCACTACAGTAGAAAGCCAACTTCTGCTGTCAAACATGTAAATTCTGGGGAAAAAAAAAAAGACACAAAACCCACAATTAATGTAATTATCATAAAAGAGCACCAGTTTCTCAACAAATCTAACAGCAATTGCACTACTATCAAAATGCAAACTATTTCTGTTAGCTGACTTGACCAGCTGTCCTGCCTTCACAAAGGAAAAGGGCACAGTTTTATTAACTGTAACACAACCAAAAGGCAGACTCGTGTCAAGAAGCTCATTTTGACCTTCTTTTCCCAAAAAACTCTTGCAACCCTGAGATCATTCTCCTGCCCTACTGATGGAGAAGTCCATGCTATTAGAGAATTCAGGATTAGAAGAAAATACAGTCTCACTCATACAATTTTCACTGTACTACAAAGTGCCCTCCAAGCCCCCCCATCAGCATTTCTAACACACTGGAATCATTTCTGCTCAATCCTGTCCCTGAGCTACATTTGCCTTCTAAGCACAGTTAAATATCATGATATCTATTTTATCAGAAGTTACATAAACCTCCTACTGACGAGCTCAAGTGAGAGCACACCACTCTTCTAGAAGAGTTACAACTTTAAATCACTATTATATCAGAAAGTACAAAAGAAATTGATACATTCAATAACTCACTCACCGCAGTCTGGACTGGGTTATTAACAAAGTGGCCTTGCAGCAAGGGGAAAAATGTAAGAAATTTTGGAACAGTTTTTTCCCCTGGCAGCACAAAGCAGTATTTTAGTTCACCTCACGATGTGAAACACTGACAACCACTTCTGCATCCCAAACATCTGGATCTGCCCCTGTCACACACCAAGATAAGAGCTGGGGGTGATGCCAGGGGACCTCTCAGTGTTCAAAGCTGCTGCATCAGGACAGGGGAGATCATTCTGAGCACAAGGCAAGAAGGTACTGAAGCAAAACGCTCTTAAATCAGAGAGCCAGCCTAAAACTCCACACACTCTCACCTGAAATCTCACATAAATTCATGTTTCTAATTTTACAGTTCACTACCAGCTGGAGAATTTACAAACCACTTCAGTGTCTGGTATGGAGGTTAAGCTACTTAGGATATGGATCATCCTCACCCAAGCTCATTTATAGATAAACATTTTAATACTGTGATTATGAAACCATCACAGTGTAAGCAGTTTTGTTTGTTACTGCCAGAACAACACACTTGGGGACACGAAACAGTAACTCACACTTAAGAGGCCAAACTCCAACCCCCCAGACACAAAAACATGACATGCCCATTCCAAGTTCTGAGAACAGCAACTCCAGTCAACTTTCAGAAGTCTTGACAGGAAAAAAACTTGCCCCCACTACAGAGATAATGAAATCTAATGAAATTCTGAAAGATTTACCTGAAATGTCAACAAGTAAATTTATGCTGGCACACTAACAGCACACAGAATACAAAATAGCAAAGGCCAAAACACACACCATTATTGTCCTGTGCTGCACCCTCATTAATGCAGGAGAGGTGTTGCAGATTTCATATGCCTTCTGCAAAAAAGAAAAAGAAAAACAAAACAAAACAAAAAAGCCACTTTAACCAGGCTGAAAGAAGAGGAAGGAAGCATAACAGCAAAGTTTTCCACAAAAGTTGGGTTTATTTTTCAAAGGGTTAAGTTTCCACTTGAGGATGCTGAAGGCACCCTGCGATGCTCGCAGAATGCAGTCCTGGCAACGGAGATATTTTCAATTCTACCTTAAAGATGGAGCTCATTTAAGGACAAAAGTAGACAAGCTACTCATGAAAAAAAGATCTGCATTGCCACAAGCTTCCATTTTTAGCTAAAATGTAGCCTGGTAAAAGCAACATGAAAATTAGAGGCCAGTTCATTGCCTGCACCGCAGCACTGGCGCAGCAAAGAGTTCTTTAAGGAGCTCCACATGCTGCCCTGACAGCCCTGCTGAGCCCAGAGCTGCAGGTCCTTGACACCAAAAACTGGGGTTTCAAAAACAGCAGAGAACAAAAAGTTCCGCAGAACACTCAGAGGATGGTTCAAGTGGTTAAACCATCACACCAAAGCACCTGGAGGCGAGCCAGCCCACGCAGGGTTGGTGTTCCCAGTGTCCCCATATGCCCACAGCCTCCTGCTGCAAGAGAAGAACCAGCCCAGCCATTTGGGCCAAAAAAGAGTAAAGTAGCTCCACAAGTCAAAAGCTTCATCATTTCTGGGTAAAGCTTCCCTCACTAACTGCTGCCAGCCCAATATCCTTTCCTCTTTACAGAAGTTACTCTGAGCTGACAACCCAGCCTAAAAATTTGTCTCAACTCCAGCATATTCCAGGTACAAGTCTGCATATGAAGATTTCTGCAGAAGACACCACAACTTTTTTCATGAGGCTGGGGAAAGCAGGGAAGAAAAGAAAGGAAAAGGATTTGGAAGAGTGTGGAAAGCATTTTGAAATATTTTAACATTATAGGAAATCTGACCAACCCTCCAAACTGAAGCAACTTCCTAAGCAGATAAAACACATTCATGTCCCCTCTCCAAAGCCATTAACCACATAAACACATTTTTCTCATGGATTCAATGAGAGACTTAAAACCCAAATATTCTGGATGTTAACTCCAACTTTCTCAAGACTGCTTTACACACACATTGACTAGATGCCAAGGCTAACATGTGAATTGCTGCAAAGGCATTCTAGTATTTGAAACACACCAGCAATTCATGCACAGTGATGTGGGGCCAGGCAGGAGAGAAGATCCTGAGGATCTGGCTCAAACCCTGGGTGAGGTTTGCCCAGGACTCCCAGCAGGTGTGCCTGCTGTAAGAACATGGAGAAGCTGGGAGATGTGTTCTGTGAGGGATGTAATCAATGTATACACAGGTACTGGAGTGGCTTTAACAGTAGAGTTTAATGTGGATCTCAACCAACCTTATAAAAACTGATTTTCATGACCATTACACCACGTGAATCTTAAAAATGTCTTGCGTAACACATCCTCCTGTGAGAGTGGCACATAGGATTGCTCTATTCAAGGCACTCAAACAAAAATAACTTCACTGGAGGGGGAAAAAAAACCAAAAAAACACCTCAAACCATCCAAAAACCCCCTAGCAAACCTCGGTACTGCTATCAAGATAAACCAGCAATTCCATGTGAAGTTACTCTGCTGCTCTGCACCCCTGTGAAGAGCACCCCTGAGCCAGCAGGGATGGCTGGATGGAGCCAGGCAGTTCCTAATTTAGCCTGCAGATGCTCTTGTTCAGGTACCCAACATCATCCCCACTGTAATATATCACCTACAAGGCAGAGATAATGGCTGTGAAACCAGCAATTGCAAGTTAGTTTATTAAAATAATTTCTTACAGTCTACATAGCTGATTATTATCACAGAACAGTAACTAGATGCCCAAGAGATTGCACCACCTTGCCAAATCATTGAAATTCCAATGTGCCACCAGGTAACAGTAATTAAGTCTCAAATTCAAGCTTTCAAGATTGCTCTGTATACAAAAAAGCTCTGAAACAAACCCCATCCTCAGTTTAATGACTTGGTCCTAACTATCAACATTATGTGCTGTAGCAGACAGCTGGAAGCTCAAAGCATGTTCTGGGATCTGCATGTGCCCCTCCAAGAGTTAATTCCAGCCCAGACTTTCCCTGGGGAGTGCAGAGCTGGAGTCCAGAAAGCCAAGTCTTTGCTGGCCCCTCCTCCAAGGGCAGCTTTGAAGTACAAGCTAGAGAAGTGTAAAAATAATAATTACAAATGCATAAATCCAAATAGGCTGGAGCAAAAAGGCTACAACTCCTCCTTTATTTGAAGTCTCCTTTCTGGGAACCATCTGCCACGTCTGTAATTTCCAAGCACACAAAAACTCTGAAAAGCAAGCAGTACCTTCCTAACAGGTTTGCCAAAGAGCTCACCCTGCTAGGGACAACAGGAGATTGTACAACTCCTTCGAAAACTTCCTGAAAGCACTTGTGTCGTGCAAGGCCAGCACAGCTGAATGTTTCTGTGGGAGGTATTGGCTGCTTCTCGTGCTGAAGAATTGCCAAGTTCCCAGCTGAAGCAGTTGCTGTGCTCACTAGACATTTTTCCATATATTAGTGGGAAGTACACACAAAACAAGCATCAGGTCCATCAGTGTTAATGCTCATCTTGCAGCAGCCACATTGGCTGGCTGGAGAGCTCACTAATTTCCATTTGGAATACAGTGTGTGAGTAAAATGATAATTATACAAGCTAAAAATAGCTGCAACTCAACAACCTGATTTCATCAGTGCTTCACTATTACCTATAGCTCAGTATGGAATGACAGGTTCCATTTCTAGAGTCACTGATGTTGAGAGTTTGAGAGCTTTTGTGTGTTTTGCTTCACACAAAGAAGAACTCTACAAATGCTTTCCTCCTCAAGAAACTTGTGCACTTTTTCTACTCAGCACGATGGATCTACAAGGCCACATTAGGAATAAAAAAAAATTCTCCTTGCTGCACAGAACACAGGAAAACTGTTGGCTAAAGAATAAAGGTCAGTTCTAGGGTCCTTGCAAAAGTTCTGGCCACGTTCCTTCATCCAGTAACCTCACTCACACAAAACAGCCCATACAACAGGAAAACCCAGGCAGAACAGACTTACATGGAACAGCCTCCAACCAGCCAATGTGGCCCTCCACCAAACTGCCTCCAGTGAGGCACTGAGGCCATTCACAAGTGCCTCACTGCTTCAGTTTGGCACTTCAGAATCCAAGCCCCCACAAAAATAACAAAAAACCCAGAACAAACCCATCCACCGTAAATAGCTGCTGCTATTCAGGAAAACAACAATAAAAAAAGGAAAAAAAAATTAAATTAAGCTTTTATTTCAGAGAATTAAGGGAAGAAATAAAATATGAACATATCTGGAGACCTTGAAGGACCTTGCAAAATCCAAATTCAGCAAGGCACTTTCACACTCCAAGTCCCAAACTGGAACCACTGTCTCAGAGGAGCAGTGCATTTTTGTCTCCTCCAAAACTGCTACAGAATATGAATAATTCACCATAGAAGTTAAACTTCAATGTTCAACTTCCTCAATATGCCAGAGGTTGTTACCACACAGTAACACAACACAACACCTACTGAAAGTCACCAAAATGCTAATCATGCATAATCCATCAGCTCCTGCTTGCCTGCCTGGATTTTCCAAGGAGTCATCCCTCCCTCTGTTTAACAAGTACTTGAAAATCAACCTTTTGGATAGTTTACCACTTTCTCAAAATAGCAGCCTAACAAGCAGACAACAATGGCAGGACACATGACTGCAACAAACAGCTCTGATGTGAAGTGGTGCCACCACCACTGCACAGACTCCAGCTGTCTTCATGGGAGACACAATCCCATGTTGCCAAAATACTCACATTTCCTGATGCTAATCCCATGACCTACATTTAAAAAAAGAATCATACTGATGGAATATTTAAGCATAAAAATCTGGACTGTAACAGGTCACTCCATTAATCCTTTCTAAATGCATCTGCAAGCCATGTGCATTATTGAAAAAAAAATCATTTTAATATTCTAGGTACAGCAGAGCATTTCTGTAAAATCTAAAAGAACTGATATTACAAGTTTAAAAGATGCCTAAAGCCAAATGCTTAAAATAACACTTTTTAAAAAAGAAGGGTCTTAAGAGATCTTTGAAGTAGTTCACGAATATTAATAACTCTTGGTACCTTAGTGACCCAAGCTCAAACATTTCCTATCTACATCTTTTCTTTTCTGCCTTCCTCTCAAAGAAATTCCCATTTAAGAGCATTTTTACACTGCCTGATAAGAAGCAGGCATGCAAAGTTAACTTATTTTAAGAACAAAAATTACTGGTATTTAGTGTAAGTTTTCAACAAACTTGTGTTTATTATATCACAATAAGCCAATATTCTAGGTTTTATTCAAATTTCTCTATGCAGTTAGTCCTTCTGAAGAGCAACACATTTATAGATAAATAAATCATCATCAATTTTATCCAACTAGTCAGTGATGTTTTTGACTGTCCCCTTTCCTGATCTTACCCTTTAAAAAGAATGTAAAAAACCCTCCAAAACCAGAGTAAGTAAAAACTTAGAATCTGCTTATGCATAAACTTCTAGCTACATTTATCAAAAAAATCACTGAAAATTGTCACTTCCTAAAGTATCCCTATGCAAACCCAAGCAATTTTGTTGTCACATACTACCAGACATCTCCCTTCAGACTGACAAACAAAACACAGGCAGCACTGAAGAGAATATATTACTATTAATTAACCAACAGAGAAATGACTAAGCATTTATTACTAGATGCTTCTATCTGCAGAGCCTTACAGTAACTTACAGTTGTATCTTACTTTCTTACTTCAGCTGTCATTTTTCATTGCTTCCTTCAACTCTTTTATCATGAAACTCCATTTTTTTTACTGGTATTTTCACTTTGTTTGCAAAGCCACCAGAATTTGTGTTTACCTAAGCAGGGCAGAGCACACACACCACAGGAATATTGCAGTCTTGCTTTAATAATTAATAATTAAAGTAAGACTGCAATATTACCACAGTGATGCCACGGTATCAGGATGTAATCTTTTGATAAGATGTGTGATGTCTCAGATTATCAGCTGAATCTATAGGTTTGGGGTAGTTCACAATCCAAGCTATAGAGGGAACATTTTCTCCTGGAAGTCAGAAATGGAAGCACACAGCTGTAGGAGAAGTTCACAGTGTCCCAGAATCATTACACAGCAAATGAAAACACTTTGCACGCCTAAATTCATAGACTTGTTTCTTTTTAATGGAAGTCAACATTAAAACCATGTTTATTCTGGTATCACAACAAGTTTTTAATCCACACTTTTAAGAACGTGCTTATAGTAAACTGCAATCCTATTACGAAACATAATTCTTGAGAATTCCCATTAAGTATCCAAAAATTGTCTTTTAAAAGTCACTTCTGGGTAAGCCAATTTTCAAGTAGTCTTCAGCTCATTTTCTGTGATTTAAAAGTGCTCAGAAGTTCTCACAAAGATTGATGGGTTTCTCTAGCAGGATGATGTTCTGCTCAAGCTCTCCCCAAATATTTCCCAGTGGGTGCTGAGGAGAGCCCAGCGTGTGACTGGATCACACTGCACTGAATTCCCAGGCAAATAAATGAATGGGGAGATGCAAAACCTGGCAGAGGCACCTCCTGTTACCAAAATCCTGAAGATTACAATGAAATCCATCAAGTGGATCAGCTGCCCTGTCAGGGATTAAAGTATAAGAGAACAAGTAGGTTCCAAAAGCCTGGATGGGATTTCTGTCAGCTCTGCTTGCCAACACATCTGTCTTGGAATGATCTTCACCTTGTTAAAAACCATGTGCTGGTTCAGATATTACCATCACAGTGACATCAGCAGGTACATTAAGACCTTCACTACAATATTTATTACATTAGAGGAGGAAATGGGTTATGTGATCACTTATTTACAACACAAAAAAAAGCCCCCAGAAGCAAAAATAGCGAAATAGACATGAAAAATACAAACACAAAAAATAAATCAGTAAGACTCTGTGCCTGCATAAGCACAGCAAATCAGCAGAAATCCCCATTATTGTATTTTGTATTTCCATAAATTTTAGCTTCACTATTTTATCAACAGGAGCTGAATCATCCATTTTGTTCTACATATGCCAGCTAATAAAGAGTCAACTGAGTCAAAGGAGAATCAACTGCTTCCTGTCTACACCCTTTTAAAAAATACAACCAACTTCCAGCAAGCTACACTTAGCAACCTACTTTTCACATCCTTAAAAGTAAAACCATTAAAAACCAAGGATGAAGAGCCAATCAAATTGGAGCATCTCTACTCTTGATCTAAGGGAGATATTTACAGAGCTGAAGTGTTTGTGGGCAGCTCTGCTTCTGAAAAGCATTTCCCTGATGTGAGCACCAGGCACAGGCTGAGCAGCTCACATGCTGCCATGTCTCACTGCACCAAGGCCCTCAGAACACTAATGAGAAACACTAATGAGAAACACATTGTGTTTCCAGGAGCAGCAAGAGAGTCCATATTCTATCAAATCTCAATTGTGCTTCTCCATACGCATCAGGAGTTCCACCCTAAATGCCTCTCTCTGTCAGGATCAAATCCTGAGAGAGCTCTTCAGAATCCAGGGCTGCTTCTTCCTGCTCTGCCTCAGAACGACTCAGAGAAGGCAAGCAAGCTTTTACTGTATTAAGCTTTTATAAACCAAAAATAATAATAAGAAAAATCCAACATAAGCAACAAAAGTAACCCCACCTTCGAGGCAGGCTGGACGTGAGTTGATAACAACCTTCTCACCACAGCTGCTGTCACATCTGCCCCAACAAAAATAGGGGAGTTAAGACATTGGAACAAACCATCTGCTCCTTTGTGCCTCTGCTACACAGACTGTACAAAGCCTCAGAGATCAGCTAAAAGCAAAATATTCATTCTTTACAACCGTGTAAAAGATCTTTATCCAAGTCCCAGCTAAAAAACAGAATACATTTAATTCACTGAAATAAGAATTCAGTGTTCAAACAGCACAGTGATCTTCAGTAAGAGATTAACAGAGCATTGTGAGAGTGAGTTGAGCTATACCATGAGAAACAGCTGCTTTCCAGCACCAGTCTGAAGATAAGCATTTCAGTGGACCTTAAAAATCAACAAAATATATTATATGCATATAGCAGATAAAAGATACTCAGCAGAGATTAAAATGTGGTATTTCTCTAATATTTTCGCCCAAAATAGACTGAGCAATAATTTGTTCTCCAGCCCCCGAATCAACATGCCTCATCTTTAATCAATGTGCAAGCAGCTCCACTAGTTTTGATAGCAATGATTTATGCCCTGAGTAGCTCATTGATTTCTCCTACCTGCTGTATCTTGGTATGTACTGTTTGTACAAAATTAGGTACAGAAGAACAAGAGAATCAAGGCTGAGCCTTTGGGAACACACAAGGCAACAATGCTCAGTGCTGATAGGAGAGCACAGCCCAGGGCCAGTATCACAGCAGAGAGCACAAAGGTACAGCAGGAAACTCTCCCTTTCACCCTTGGACATTCCTCTTCCTAAAGGATCTGCATGAACTCTCTGAAAACTTCTGGCATTAATCTTTAAGTATCAGTTGTATTCCTGGAGATGGTATCTATCTTGTTAGGTGTTCAAAATATAGAGGAAAACACGATAAATAGGAAAAAAATAAAAAGTAACACCAGGGAATTAACTGAGGAGGACAAAACTGAAAACATCAGAAGGCAATCCCACCTATTTTATGGAAAAAAATACCTGCAAAGTGGTGCCAAACCAGCAGCCAGGTAGGCTGGTTGAGCCCTGGAGCTCCTGAGGTTCTGCCCTGACCCCGGAGCCTGAGCACAGCCGCTCTGGGTGAGCACCAGCACTGGGTCTGGAGCTGCTGAGAGCTGCCACCCCTCAGGGCTGTGCCCAGAGCTTCCAGCCCCACGGCAGGTTCTGCACAAGCTCCCCCACCCCTCAGCAGCAGGGAACCCTCGGCAGGATAAAGCAGAGCACTTCCTGAAAGGCTGAACTTCAGTCCTTCCTGAAACGCTGCAACTTCACCCACTGCCCATGGTGAGAAGAAGAAAGGAAGAATTTAAGTCAAGCCAACCAATCTAAGCTCTCTGCCCAAAGTGGCTATGATATTTGAGTTGCCACACAAAGAAACCCACCTCTCCAACACCTCAGGCACCAACTGAAGACCCCACAACTTTGTCAAGATTTAAAAGTGTTCAATGGTTCCTGTTCAGTCCTATTTCCTGTGAGTACTACACAGCATTTGCAGCAAGGAACTTGCACAGTGAGTTTTCAGGCACTGGCCAGATAATATCTGACAGCTGCAGTGAAATGCAGGACTTGGTAACCTGCAGCACAATTAAACTGCCATGAGCATCAAGCAGCCCATTCCTGATCTTTGTACAGACACCACCTTTGTTACACAGACAGCAGCCTATCTTCAGAGTCCTGCCACTTCACAGGGAATGTGCAACAGGAATATCAAACATATGTTCCAACAAAGACAGCTCCTTAATTAGTACAGTATCAGCTTATTTCAAGCACCAAAGATTTCAGCAGACTATCACATTACTTCGTTTTTCTAGACAAACAGAGAAAATTACCACACCAACCTCCTGACACATTTGTTAGGCTATCTGAAAAACAACAAAATCCCCCAGAGCTCTGGGAACCAAAATGAAAAAATGCAAGAGGACCATAGACTGATTTCTTCTCAGCATCTTGAGGCAGGTGTAGGCCTGCTCTGTTTAGCTCTGTCCTGTCATTTACTGGAAATAATATGTAGTTTTATATTATGCAGTTATAACTATGTTTTTAAAATATATTTTAGATACTGAAACCTAATTTTACTTGTTTTATTTTGAGATTAAAGCATTGTTATGTTCAACACAAACCCTGAACCACTTGGTGTTAACCAAGATGTATCAGCTCAACTATAATTTAAATCAAGTTGAACACGACAGAGCTTCACACATATGACTAAACCAGACTTTCTGCACTGGGTTTCACCATGAAGATCTTACTAGAAAATATCAATATGGCCCACATTTCAAATTAGGAAGTAAGTTCAGGGACTTCTGATCAGTGCTGTCGACAGAGTGCACATTTCTGCCTGGCCTTACAAATTTTACTGCTGAAGATAACAAAGCATTGACTTTTAAGATCTCTGCATCAACAAAAAAGGCACATTTATACCATCTTCTGTATGGTTTTAGCCTTGGAGCTTTGACCCACCTCCTATCCCTCATTTGTTTTGGTAAATCCCTCAAATACCTACAAAACTCCAAACAGTTGGACTGAATACAAAGTGTTTTGTGTGATTTAAGAGATTTAACTTCCCCAGTTCCAAAAGCAAGCCACATTTCCCACAGATTACAGCAGGGCAGCAACACCCCAAGCTTGCAAGGCACATCTGGACAGGACATGTGATCCCCAACAACATCTGTAAGCTCAACATCCTGCCCAGTCACCCTCAGGAAAAGAAATCTGGGAAAATATCCCATGTTAGCACAGATGTGCCACTGAGAAAGTCCCTGCAGTAAGGAACAGCCCATTAATACTGGGCATGTGTATTTCTGTAGCCATGGAAGTTAAACTCCAATTTTGAAGCACACGACTGAAGATTCTTCTGTCAGATCAGCGTTGGAAATTTCAACGTTTCACAAAAATAAAACAAAACCCACTCAGCTTGTCAAATAACTTCATGGTTTTGCAAGTAATTTTAGATAACCTCTATTTATTGACAGGTTTTAGTAAATCCTGAGATGGCAGGATAAACACAAAGCACATGTGCCTGAGAAGATTTTTAAGATGGTTCCCTACATCTAACCCAAGCCAGGCAAAAAAAAAAAAAAGCCAGGAAAGCAGTAAGAAGATGGAGATGCACAGAATGAACAGCTCACCTGTATCAGTTCAGCAGAAACTCTTTGTCTTTAAGAAAGGAAATAACTGGCATCAGCTGCTGTAATTAAGGTTACTGTAACAGAAGACAAGGCATCCCTTTCCTGTCAGTGAAGGCCAACACCCACAGCTGCCTGCCTCAAAGTCATACAGAAAGCCTTGAAATTTCTTATTTATTCCCTCATCCCCAACACAGTTTGATTTTGTAACGAGGATGAGCCAAATCAGCACTGATATCTGAACTGATAAAATATTCCCTAAACCTACTTTCATACACAGCATGCAGGAGTTTGGATGGAGCTCTGAGTTTTCAGAGAGAAGTATTTTGGTTTTACTTTTTTTTTTTTCCCCCTTTGCTGGGGGAAAAAAAGAACAAGCTTAAAATAGTGACAAAAATCTATACATAGCTTTGAATATAGGACCACGTTACATAAAGCTACAAAAAATTATCTAATCTATCTAATTACAGATAATTAATATTTTCTTTTTTTGGGGAGTGCTGGCAGGCATTACTGCAGTTTTCAAGAAGACATCAAAAATATTCTCATCTGAAAAAAACATGATAAACATAACTGGCATGAAATGTAGGCAAACCTTCAGATTAAGGTAGGGACACATAGAAAAAATATTTAACTATACACAATTCAATTAATTCTTATGACATCTAGAATGTTATTTCTTTTCTAAACAGAGAACCTTTAAAAATTGCAGTGATTTGACAGGCTGATATTCTACCTCCTCAAATTAATATACTTCTTTTTAATGAAGCCGTTTCAGGCAAACTACTTAGAGAATGAATTACATTTCCCATTAAAATGGCAACTAGATTTTTAATCAGCCTCTTTCCCTTCACTGTACTAAATGCTACTAATTTTTCTCTCATCAAGTTCTAAATACAATTTATGGAAATAACTCCAGGATTTAGCCTATCTTTACCACCTTCAATTACAGAGCTACCTTATAGCTTGTCTCCTTTAGGCTCCCTCAGATCACCTTCCTCAGGTCCTCAGCCTCATTTTCACTTATCCATTATTAGGATTCCAAAATAGACACAGCACAGGAAGATCAAATTTTAACCCTTCAGTCCCACCAAACGCAGAAGTAACTGTAGGTCTTCCCTTCATGACAAAAACTCTTAATTACCATGGAATATCTGACAGAGGGAACATACTTATTAATCCAAAGCCAGGTCTTCAAGATGTCTGCAGGACCTTCCAAAGGATTCCAGTTTTAAACCTGCTGGAGTTACTTTATTGGATTTTAACAAGACTTAAACCCAGCAATATCTTCAACATTTGCTTTTTAACTCCTTTCTCGAGCCCTTGTTCCTGTGTCCACCCCCAAACACCAACAACCAGATCAATGTGTAACATCTGGATGTATCCTTATTTTCTGCCACTTTAGGCCAGCCCTGAAAATCCCCGAGGGAATTTACAAGTTATTATTTCCATGGCTCCTTACAAATTACGCTTCCATAACGTCCCCAAAAAAGTAATTTTTTTTTTTGGCTAACACATAAAAAAATTCCCATGGAGGCATCTAATTCCAGCAGCCCCACTAAAAGAGAGTGTAAGATATACATAGCAAGCGACACCACATCTTGGCTGCTTCCAGATGGCACCCATGAATATTATCCTTACTGCCTGGCTGGGTTCAAGACAGAAAATTCCTGCATTTCTAAGAATATACTGGGCAAGGCAAACATCACCCCCTGTAACCAGTACACTCAAAGCCTTCAGACAGGCAGAAATATCCCAGTGTATTTCAACAGACCAACAAATCATATCACATTCTACGCCGCTCCAATAAACGCAGTGGACAAGTATTAATACGTTCACACGTTAATTCACTTGTATTTCATGCAAATGAATGCTCTTACAAGGTATTAATTGCAAAGAACTCATTTTACAAGTTCAGCTGTTAAAAAATGAGGGCAAGATGATCTGACTTTCATGTTCACAAAATTATTTTTAAGTGTGTATTTCTATTCCAAGGCTAACCATCACCTTTCTCTCTACTCAGAAACCCTCTACTATTTTAATAAAAATGCAGCATTCTGCCTCAAAACCTATCTTGGAGTGTCCATGTTTTTGTACTAGGAAGCCTTCCACAGTAATTTACATTGATTATTTTGGCATCTCAAGTAAAGGTACTGCTCATAGCCAGCTCAAAGCTTTTAAAAACCTCTTAATGCTCTGCTCAACTACCAGTTGGCTCAAGTATCTATGGATTCTGCATATATTTCTGTTTGGTGAAAAACAAATCCACACTCACAAAATCCCCAGCACACTGGACACCCTGTGAAGAAATAATAAATTGAGACACTATGTTAAATAGAAACATAGGGGCTTGAGGGTATTTTTGTTTTTTATCATGACCTTGGCTAATACTAGTTCCAACTTTATCAGTGGGGAGAAAAAAAACATTTTGAATGGAGTATGTATTCTTTTCATTTTCAGTCTGCACTTGAAGCAACCAAGACTCCCTTCAAAAAATGTCCACTTTATCTTCAGTCACATGCTTAAGAAACATTTCATTAATGCAAGCAAGCTGCTAGCAAGATTATTTATTTTTTTTTTGCCACGTAACCAGTACAATCCTGTTAAAAAAAAGACCCCTTCTAAAATTCTGTCATGAGCACAGGCATTAGAGACTCCAAGGACAACTCAGCTAAAGGTAATTCAACAACTGGAACGCCCAATTTCCAATTTCAACTTGCTCACAACAAAGCAGCGCTAAATGCAATTGCTGAGACATGACGCTGTGCCATATGGCTAAAACTGGATATTAAAATTGAGAATATCAATTACCAATCCACTAATGCTGAGAGCCAGAATCCACGGACAGTAAGAATTTAATCCAATTCAGTGCCTAGAACATGAGCTGAGCCCAGCGTAGAGGAGACAAATCTACCGCTGGTTTCACAGAGCTCAAACAACTCCAATTTTTTATTGCACCAACTATAAAACCAGCTGAACCCAACACTTGCTTAACACCCCCAACCACAGCTGCAGGCCTGGTCGGGATCTACAAAAACAACAAAAGTTTCAGATGAATTGGCATCTGGTTTCACAGGGATTGAGAAATCGTAACTAAGTTACTATTTAAGAAGAAGCAGTTTAGTTGTTTTCCACATGACCAAATCGAAGCCTCCAAAGCACCAGGAAGTTACACAGCGCACCCAACATCTTGCTTCATTTCAGGAAAAGGCACCCTACAAACACAACAGACATTTCTACTATGATTAAAGGGCCTTGAAATTGCTTTAGTTGAAGGGTTTTCTTATTCTAAGTAAACCAGTTTAATGGTTCAAGTTTAAAAATTTTTAATAGCTGTGGAGTGTTTCTTCTGGGATGATATTAAGAATAATGCTACACAAAATTCTATCCACTCCCTCATTATACAAAGCTTCATTGATTACTTACACAAGAATTCTCATTAAGTCCAAATACAGCATCTCCACATTTCCATGAGGCACGGAGGTGATTTAAAAAACTGTTCTGCTAAGATTTCCTGTGGAATTTTAATTTACCATGTTGTCAAAAATTTCATGCTAGGATGCCTGCTACGTACTGACTTAGCAGCTGCAAGGACTCAACAAGGATAAATGTAATTTATCTTACCCAAAGCAGAATCTCACTTCACTCTGCTCCTTTCTGATCCTTTGCTAAAAGGCCAAAGTAGTAGTAACAAAAAAATTGCACAAGTAATTTCAGGTTTAACAGGACATTAATACCAAATGGAACTAAGTTT
Source organism: Hylia prasina (assembly GCA_013397195.1). NCBI lineage: Eukaryota > Metazoa > Chordata > Aves > Passeriformes > Sylviidae > Hylia > Hylia prasina. Next base: position 130,202 of record VYXD01002156.1, on the reverse strand, counting down.
ATTGGACAGTGTTCTTAATTAAAAAAAAAAAAAAAAGTTCTTGAAACACCAGAGGAGTAAAATGCACTCAGCTAATTTCAACTTTTTTTTTTTTATTAAAAAAAAAAAACAAAACAGCACCACAAGCCTCAACTGAAAATCAGCTCTGCTGCTTCCCAGCCTCCTTCTGCATGAGCTACAGCTGGGTTACTACAATAAACTAACAAACAACTGATTATACATTAAGTAATAGATAAACAGTACTAAAATGTTTGATACTATCAAAGGTTTGGAGGTCACTTGAATACAGGAGACGTAATAAGCATTTCTTATTTTTCTTGCAGGGAAGTGTATTGTTTTAAGCCTGAGTCCAGTATATCAAATATTAACCAGCTATTTTATTTAGGCTACCAAAGTTAAGGGGTTTGGCACTATAGTGAAATATCACAGGAGTTAGAAATCAAAAGTTCATTTTTCTCAAAGAGACTAAAAAACACATGGAAAAGGATTTAGAAATTTGTAACGTGTTGAAGCAGACTACTCAGACACAGAGCTGTTTTAACATCCCCCAAGCCTTTCTTAATTCTTGCCCATTAAAAGAACAGTTATCCAGAGGATGGCAGTAATTCTGGGTCAGCAGCAGCCTTAAACCCTCCACCAATTGTGAGTGTTCTGAGGCAGACAGGAGACTCTTTTGTGCCACAGAAAGACACCTGTCTGCACAGGCTCTGATCTGATGGTTACCTGGCCAGCAGAGACCCACGGCCCAGCAGCCTTTGTACACCTGAGCTCTACGCTTAAAAACTGCTTTTTTAGCAACAGGCTTTTAATAAAAGCCAGCAACATTTTGGTGGTGTTAAGCAGGCACGGCAAGGTAAAAAGGAAAATTGTGTCGCCCCTCTATTCAGTTAAGAGCCTGTGTGAACATTTCAATAAAACTATTTACTCCTCCCACCTAGTTCCTATCTGGAGGAGCTCACAAAAATTAAGGAAAAAAAAAAGAAAACCCACAGATTTCTCGCAGCAATCTCCCAAATGCTCCTCCTACCCCCACCCCAGAACAGAAGAAAGCAAAGAGAACGAGAAAGTAAATCTAAAACACAATTACGAAATAAGATCGAGTTTGGCAAAGCCGGGGTGAGGAGGAGTTGAAAAATGAGAGCTGCCTTGCTGCAAACGCCATCTTGTTGCAGCTACTGGGCCCAGGCACAGAGAGATCCATTCATTCACAGCAAAAAGAAAATCAAACAGACACCCCGGCTAATCTGCAGCCACCAAAACAACTACACTATTATCACCCCTTCTCCTTCTCCTCTCCTCGAGCACACAAAGGAGAGAAATAAAACTCTGATCGCTCGCATTTAGGGACGGATTTAGGTATTAACATATCATCTTGGTTTCCTCACACGTATTTCACATACACATCGACAGCATTTTGTCTTGATTCACATGCTCGTGTCCAGATCAGCTTAAAATATGGGAGAAATCTCTCGCGATTAGGTGCAGATACCTTACAGCAGCAAAACGTTTAATTTTTCAGTCTTAAATCACCTCTCCAAGTTGAGCCAACTATTCTCAAAAGCTGTTTCAATAATCACTTAAGCCTTACATTTACAGTCCTTTCCTCCTATTTCCTCCCGTGGAGACAATGCATAATAACGTGGCAGTCGGCACATCCTAGAAAGGATGCCTGGTTTAAAACGAGTCCCAGCCATGACTTTGTTAGAGAATAATGAAATATCACATTCGTTAAAATTTCAGTTCATCTTCAGGAATGATAAATTGACATCTTACAACAACCTCTACATCATTCTGATTTTCTTCTGGACAAGATTTTTTTGTTAATAAAACGCCTCGTCTCTTTCATATTTACATGCACGGCTTTACACATCTTCATTCCCAACAAAGCTGTAGGATTAAAAATCCTACACGTTCAATATCCCTTGCATGGATTAAAAAAACCCAAACCAACAAAATAATGCTGAAATCCCTTCGATAAAAAGCTGGGAATTGAAGTAATATTTCAAACAGCATTTCCAAGGAGAAAACTCCATCTTTCTATCGTAGCAAACACCCTCCATGATCTTCCTTATCGCTGCTACGGGCACACAAAAATATGCAGCACCGTAATACATGGGGGAACAAATATGCGGTTTGAATCCATCCTCGGTTCCGGTTTTAACGAGAACAAAACCTTCCCTACCCCTCCCTCGCCCAGCACACCCAGCATGAGCCCCATCTGCGAGCCCTCGGCTGGCTGGGGGTGCTGGAAGCAGCCTTACCCTGTTTGTCTCACCCCCGGCTCCTCTTAATCAGTTTTCCACCATTACAGCAGCCACACCANCCCCATTACCCCCGCCCCCCCATTGCTTTTTTTTTTTTTTTCCCCCTCCCTTGATTCTCTCTCCAAATATTCCCTCTGCCGGCTGGATCGCTCGGGGAACCTCGCCTTTTGTGGCTTAAGACAAGACCCCAAAACCGTCTAAGCAGAGACCACTACAGCGTAATTATAATTAAAAATGGAACCCCGCAAGATCCGAGGTCTCCTCCCTTTTCGCCTGGAAGCCTTCGAGAGGGAATCAGTCCCACCCCCACCTTTTTCCCCTCCTCCTCCAGCTACAAACCCACTTCTTTTTTAGGGGAAACTGGGGCCCCGAGGAGGTGGGAAGCG